>VIBL01000347.1:0-345573 GCA_008271625.1 Lutraria rhynchaena | reverse complement strand
GGATCAAATTTTTGAGGGCTGAGGTTGAAGTAATCAAAGGCGTGCTTCATATGGAAATGTAAGCAACATGCTTACATTTTTACCCCAATGTGGGAAAAATACAGATTGGACAGTAGGTGGTGACCCCACTTTATTTGAAAATAAATATAAAATCTAATTAAGTATTTTTGAAAATACAAATATGGCTTCTGAGTAGAGGTGTCATTGATAAGGATTTTTGTATCGATACAGAATTATCAACGAAACAGTGATATATTTACAGGCATATATGGAAAGAACTGTTACATTTACCGTCAGAATTTCAGCTTATGGATCTTTTTTATGTTTTAACAGGGTATTTACCAAATATAGTTATATTTAATCATATGCATGGTGTAAACAATGATCAAAGATAAAGGATCTTGAAGAAGTCCAATGATTCCTTAGTGGACGTACGCCCGGAATATAGATTACAACAATTTTAGTAGCATTCATTAGAGAAACAGGGCATCAGGGAGATAATTCTAGTTTGATTTCTGTTTTTGTTCGTACGAAATGTGATTCAAAACACGATATTTTAGAATTGGAACCAATATCGATTCAGATTACAAAAATCGTTGATATATCGATATCGGCAGAATCGATTACATCCCTACTTCTGAGTGACAAAGACATAAAATTGTTCAATTCCCCAATAACATATAAGCACTTTAATTCTGGTCAAGTTAAACAACAGGGTTCAGTATCACAGACATATCTTAGCTAAACATCCTGCTAATGTTATACATTTTAACCTTTTACCTTTAATAGTTGACAATAGATCCACCAAACAAATAACAGGATATCACATGTTTTATTTACAAACAAGGATTAGGTAGATCTTTAAATTTAAAAGCTGCTTGCTTAGCTAAGTTACATATATGAAACAGGTGCCATATATTCATAATAACCTTCAGGCACAGGTAAGCAAATGCATATTATTCTTTTCTAGCTCGTCAAAATGAATGCATGTATATATAACTGCTAGGTATACTCAATATCATTTCTAATTTATTACAAAGTCAAAATATATGACATTTTTATAATTAGCAGCAATACTATCACCTATGTACAACTATTGTTGAATTTATAAAACATACATTTATAACACATAATTCACAATATTACAAATGGACAAAAAAATCAAGACATCAACAAAATACATTTCACCAAAGAAGCAGTTAAAAATATGAGGATCACATATAAAGAGGACTTAAACATGTGAAAACATGGCTAAATATAACGCAGAATAATATCTTTCTTAGTGCTGAGAATGACGCAATAGCAAGAAAAAAAAAGACACATAAAAATGAACTACATGTATACGAATAAAAAGACTGAAATAGTTATAACAAAATGTAGGTGACCAAGTAGAGATAAGCACTTTTCTTGTTTCATCAAAATAGGTAATAATATTATATCATCAATATTAACAGCAGTCAATTCATAGATAATAAATTATCACTTTGACAACTGATATACACATTAAAATATACACATATTTATAGCTAAAATTGATAAAATATGTAAAATAAACGTCGAGGTTAGTCAACACAGTTTTTTTTTCACACTAACTTTATAATGAATACTTACACACTGGTTAAGAATATTCAAGTAACTGAACACAATATACTTAAAATACACTCAGTTTAACATTGGAGACACAGAAAACTGGGACTGATGAAGAAAAATGGCACAGAAAGTTAGAGGAGCAATTATGGAAACTTTTATCATAGTAAATTAGCACCAAGGCTAAGTGAGTAATCCCATTGTTATGTTACATTAGTCGTTACCTGCATGATAAATTAAACGGAACAAAATTCAGACCAAATTAGGAATCAATTTAATTAGGAATTGATTAAATATAGAATTAATTAACTTCGGAATCCATTATGTCAGAACCTTAAAGGATCGGCACCAACTTGTGTGATCATTATGAATGCCTCTTTTCTCACCTTAACAATAATTTCACAATATCATTTTAAAAAATTCCATCACATTTACAAACAGCAATATATTGCATTTAGTTAAAAATTCTTGTTTCAACAAAATGAGTAATATAATATCATCAATATTGTGCTTTGGTCACAAAAAAGCACTTTAATAGTTTGTCTTCATCCTGACAAAATTCATCTTAACAAGGATATTACATAAATGCTAGTTTCAATACCCCCTTCTTCCAAATATATCGATAAAAGTCGCATGTCACAAAATTCAGTAAGTATCAAATTCTGGACTGATATCTCATGAATAAAAATTTCAATACCAGTCAAACAATGCAAGCAAATGATTATTAAACCAGTGATTGTGACAGCACATAAAGTATGTTTCAATGAAGAATTTGAATGAACATTTCTTAACGTAAGGAACAAGAGCCCAGCTACTATACACAATAAGGGAACTTGAATGAGTAAGGTAAATTTTAAACATCAGAATTGATCAAAATGCAAACTATCAAACAATGAGGTGAATGTATGGATGGGGTAACATACATTTATCTAGCAAAGGTCTGACTTCAATTTCTCATGATCACATCATGCAAACAAAAGACTTTATCACAAAGTTATTACCTCAGGCTGATGATTAGTTGGAGAATTCAGACGTGCCATTGGTCAAAATTAAGACATTAGCTTAGAAACAGCTAATTAGCTCCCACAGTTTTATGGACAGTTCATCAAACCAGTTTTATAACCTAACATAAAGGGAGCACATAGACACTTAATGATTCTTGATACATTTTGTACAATTTTAGATACAATATCACAGAAGCTGTGTAAGTTATAGCAGGTATGTGTTCAAATCACAGCATCTTTTTTTCAACATGATCAGTCTATCCAAGTCACAATCAGCACGTCCTGAAAATATAGACTTTCAATTATGACTTGAACGTTACATTTTTACAGTGAACTGATTTATAAATTATAACAGTCCAGTAATTTTTTTGTTACTCTTAAAAACTCACTATATCATTACAATGAAAATATCCATATTTTGATAAATAATAGTCTATTTTTGGCCACAGGGGAGAGGGCTTTAAGACTCACAATATCATAACAAACCAATCTACAATTCAGCTGGAATAGTCTATTTTCTGTCACAAGGGTCAACCCATCAAATTGTCAGAATGAACTTTAAAAATCAGACCAGTCCATTTTATGTTTCAACGATTGTATGGTGACAGGAAGCAACATTATAGAACAATAAATAGCAAAGTGTTCAACAGAGAACCACAGGGTATCCACTAAATTCCTATCTCAGAAATATAGGAATGGAATCAAAATATAGGAATTTCCATGGTCAAAATATAGGATTATAAATAACAATACTTGCATGGTGTTTACCTCCTCCACTCACCACACCCTTATTTTATTCATTTTCAACCAAAAACAGTAACAATTGAACAAAACTTCACAACAATACACAATACTGAACAGGTCAACAAACTTCAACTAAGAACAAATGAACAGTGCATGATAATATCATCATCATGGGCAAAAACATCAGTTTTATAATCATGGAACAGTTAAAGTGGCAAGCACGGCAATAAGGTAAAAATGTGCAAACTCAAAGAAGTTCCTAAAAAACTAACAATTATGGTAACATTTATGCAAAGTGCGGTCGAAAGAAATAGCATTAAAAATAAAGAAAAAACAAACTTAACAAATGAAAATTTATTGGTAAACATACCAAAGGGAATAAATAAAGATTAAACAAAAGTAAAACCTTTATTCATTTGATGAAAAACTTCAATGTTACGTACAACTTTTAATAATAATATATTAACTTGCAAAGTTTGTGAATTAAAATAAGATTTCTCTCACAGAAAATACTCAATTACTAGCATGGATCAAAAGAGACATACATGCAAACATATGTACATTAATTAGAGCTGGAATTTAATATTCCCAAGGTAAAACAAAGAAAACTTATTATCATAAGGAAACACATAGGAAAACATTGACACAAAAATAACAATGACCTACACAGTCAAAAGGAGAAACAGAGAGAAAGAGAATAGAGAAAAAGAGAAAAAAGAGAATAGAGAAAAAGAGAATGGAGAAAAAGAGAATAGAGAAAAAGAGAAAAAAGAGAATAGAGAAAAAGAGAATGGAGAAAAAGAGAATAGAGAAAAACACAAAGTCAAAACTGGCAGTGGTCAGTAGCAAACTAAAACATTGACTTACAACTGAACCACATACATGGATATCTAAGCAGAACAGAATAATGACATCAGTAACAAACTGAACAAACTTTTCAAGTGAAAGAACACAAAATGGAGAGAAAATCAATGACCAACATCAAAATGAAGTTCATACACATGATTAATGTCAAAACATTACTTTCTTTGCTTACCCACTTTCAATTGTTTCAAAAATATAGGAATTTATAGGAATTTTAGCCAAATACAGGAATATGTAGGAAAATATAGGAAAGTGGACGCCCTGGAAATACAGATTTGTAGCAAAGTCATTGAAGAATTTGACTTTTTGTACAATCTCTTAACAATAAATTAAACAAATCACAGAAATTGTCACAAAACCATGTTTTCATTCTCCAGATGCTTACACCATTCCTACCTTCAGTCATAGAGTATTTTTCTATATATTACATACATGCAAAATACACAACAGGCAAAAAATGATAAAATCAAAAAACCCCAACAACATGCGCTGTGGTACAATAGTTCTGTGAATGTTTGGTTGAAATCTCTTTGAGAAATGCAGGAGATGTTACACACAGAATATTACATGTGCAAAAATAAACAAAGGGACATAAATGATCCGCAAAAATAATTAAATCACAAAAGCCCGGAAACATGTACCGGGTACATGGTAACGATAGTTATGTGAAAGTTTGGTTGAAAGCCTGGATAACAAATCATCAAAATCATCATACATTTTGTTATCTTTAAGAATCAAATTCATTTTGATAAAGCTGGCCAACCAATAATAGGGAAACAAATAAACAAACATAAATATTACAGCAATGTATCAAAATGCCATTTATTTTCTGTAAGAGCCTATCTCAGTACTTACAGTTTTGCTGTAGCTAAAATATCTTCACACAGTTTTTTGTAGTGCCAGGTATCACCTTTTACCCTTTTCCTACAAACACCCACATATGCACTTTTAGGGATGGCACATACTTCTAGATCAAATGCCAGTTTAACATTACCCCAATCATCCATAACAGTACATCGTAAAGTGTAGCTGAAATAGACAAAAGTAAAATGAAAGAAAACTATTACTTTATAGTCCATGCAGGGTTTCCAATGCCACCCGCCAGTTTCGCAATGGCGAAAAAAAATCAAATTAAGCATACTTTTTTGTATCTCAGACCCTCCCCTCTGTACATGCGGCGGAAAAAAATATAATGTCCAGTGGAAACCCTGTCCATGAATTGTTTCCCAAACACTTTAAATAGCACAAGACTCTGCATTTGTGATTTTTAACATATACAAACTAGCCAGTTATAAAAAGTAATGTATTTAAATATGAAACAACAATTTTTATGGGGTGTCTGTATACAAAAGAAGCCTGCTTAGTGTGTAGACATAACAAGAAAAAAATAAAGAGTAAAAATACACTAATACAGATATAAATAAAAAAACTTGTACAACATTACCTTCAGATATTAAAGCTTGCGAATATTAAATAACCATTTTTTTATCAATCTTACACTGTGATAACAATAATGATCAATGTTTCCTGCTTAGATTACTGGAATACTTACTCGCTTTGTTGAAATGGAATCAGTTTCTTTTCTACAGTTGATTTCAGAAGTGAAAATGCCGTTTCAGCATTCATCTCATTTGTTTTGAACACATTATGCAGAGCCTGAAAGAAAGATAGATTACAGTCTTTTTCTATGATAAAGTCTACTCAAAATGTGCTTTTAAACAATTTGGTTGATATTTGTTTAGTTTTTATGTGACACTGTCACTGCGTTTAGCAACATTTTTTTCAACAATTTTTCAGTTATATATGGTGACTGGTTCACCATACCAGTTTTCCTGGACTGTATATCTACCAGTACTAACTCACCCTTCCACAACGAGTCAGCAGCTTCTCCACATATCGACATTTTTTTTCAAATTTTCAGGGAAAGGTATGACCTGCCATGATCAGGATTCATACAAGTCCATGCACTAACCACTGGACCACAGTCACGGCCAAATGTGATTGACTAATTTGTCAAAGTAAATAAACATCATTAACAATACAAATCCACCATCTTTCTTGACATTACAGTAAAGTAAATCACTAAATAGCAATACCATGTCATTCAAAACAGAAGACAAAAGGGCTGTACAAAACAAAAATAGGAATTTTTTGCTTAGGTTTAATGTACCACCAAGACCCATTGTCATATGGCAACTTTTAGCTTTTAACTATGAAGAAAACCCATTTTCAAAACTCCTTAAAAAGTGCCAATATTTGTCACAACGGATATATTGTGTTATACAGTACCTAGATAGAACAAACAGCTTATGCAAGCTGTCTAGACAGCTTCTTTGCATGAAAATCTTTTCCAGTCCGAGATGGGATAAGAAAAAATGTTTTGTTGTCTATATCAAAGAAAATAGAATTAAACTTTTTTCAAACCAATGATTCTTTTTTTTATGTGACCTTTTGTCACCAGAGTTTAACACCGTTTTTCAACAATTTTTCAGTTATATACGGCGACCGGTTCACCTAACCAGCTTTCCTGGACTATATACAAACCAGTACTTACATACCCTTCCACAAGGAGCCGGCAATTTCTCCACATGTGGAGGAAAATCGACATTTTTGTCAAATTTTCATAGAAGGGTATGACCTACCATGACCTGGATTCGAACCCGGATCTCCCGGTTACAAGTCTAGCGCACTAACCAATGGACCACGGCCGCAGCAATGATTCTTTATTCTAAATAGTTCTAAATTTTGTCCATATTGTGGCATATACAAAATGAACTGTACTGTACAATAGCTAGACTGCATATTGCAGTACTTGTTATCAAAAACTAAATTAGGATGCTGTACATAATGGACACAATAAATCTATGAATAGAACCATAACTTTGTATTTATACCAAACACACAACACATACTGACCTTGACCTTCCTAGGACCGTCTGATGAAGAGTTTCTCTGTTTTTTAGGTGTCAACATGTTGAAGACTTTTTCTAAGCTGCCAAACACAGACCCTTTCCTGGCCTTGCTGGGAGTTGTGTCCATGTGTGCTTTGTATAAATCTGTCTCTACAGATGCCGCCCTGTTAGATGTAGGAGGGACTTTTCTATGAGCAACATGCAGAGTAAACAGATATCTTAGCCATGACCGAAGTCACACAGAGCCTTTCATTGATTGTACAGTTTCATGTAATATTTGAGTTTGTAAAATTATGTATCCAACATTTAGCCTGATGTTTGTATGAATTTTTTGGTTTTATGTAGTAAATCAGCCAGTGAATCAGTGAATTTCATTAATCACAGCTCATGTGATGAAGAATAGTGAAAAGATTACAACTCTAGAAAAAACAGTCTATTTTTATTTTTAGAAATAGACTCCAGTTTTTTGTTACCTTCAACAAGCTCCTTAATTTGATAGAAATATATTAAATTGTAAAGTAAGTCGTACCTAGAACAATAAAAATCTATCATCATGAATGAATCATGAGTATCAGGATAAATTTTTGGTACAAAAAATTTAAAAGAAAATTCAATGTTCTTACTGTTCAGCCTGTATGCTGTGGACACACATTTTATGATTCAACAAACTCAGAAATATTACTACAGTGCCAATGACTACATGAAGGAAGCTCTATATACTATGATAGGCTAAGATGCACACAGTACTAGCAATGTTAGTTAGCATAGGTGTTAGCATAAAACCGTAGGTGCACATATTACATCATCAAAAGCAAAGTATGCAATGAAATTATAATTACACAAATTTATTTAGTCACCCGCTGACCATTGAAATTGCATGTAACAATTCAATATACTCTTCAATGGAAGGTAAAATTATTAAAGGCATTGTAAGGCCTTGTTTTATTGGTCAAATTTTGCACAATGTGTCTATTATGGATCCAAAGAAATATCTCAAAATAAGTCAGAGCAAATTTTTTCTGACTCATTAAACAAATTGAAAACAGAGAAACGTTAGTAAACAAGAGCATCAGTTGATGATATAAACCACATCATACTAACTATAACAAATATTGCTTGATGATATAAACCACATCATACTAACTATAACAAATGTTGCTTGATGATATAAACCACATCATACTAACTATAACAGATGTTGCTTGATGATATAAACCACATCATACTAACTATAACAAATGTTGCTTGATGATATAAACCACATCATACTAACTATAACAAATGTTGCTTGATGATATAAACCACATCATACTAACTATAACAAATGTTGCTTGATGATATAAACCACATCATACTAACTATAACAAATATTGCTTGATGATATAAACCACATCATACTAACTATAACAAATATTGCTTGATGATATAAACCACATCATACTAACTATAACAAATGTTGCTTGATGATATAAACCACATCATACTAACTATAACAAATGTTGCTTGATGATATAAACCACATCATACTAACTATAACAAATATTGCTTGACGATATGAGTGGGAACAGCAATAATTCAATGAGGTATTACTTAATGAATTCCTAAACAAGCAAAAATCATTAACAGGTTATTTTCAAATTATTTGTTTGCATTCTTCTTTTTTTCTTTTTTTATCTAACAATTACCCAGCAACATTATGCTAGTTTCTTTCTAAACTAAACACAGTCCACTAGATAATAGCCAATTCTGAGAATAAGACATTTTCTGACCTATAGTCTATTGTCATGTGTACAAAAGCCAATATCAGAATGATTTAATGTACAGACATTTAATATTTTTTTAAGAAAATAGGCAACAACACTGTTATTACACTATGTATGAATATTCTTTACAGTGGTAGATCATGACAAATAAGAGCTTTAATTCTTCAATGTCATCATTTCATGAATTGGAAAATGCAAAGCACTAGCTATCTTAGGAGGTGCTTGAAATAAATACTAATTAAAGACAAACAGCACACTGTAATGACAAATATATTTAATAAGCTAGTATATATAGTAGATGTTCTTATTTTAAATAAACAATGCAGATCTGAGGCATTTCTGTCCCTTAAAATCACACAGTATCATCACTATATGCAACTAAGCTACCAAACAACAATGAACAATGACTCCCACATACTGGAGATCAGGATTTTTTACTTGTATAACATACAACAGAATGTCTATCATGTTTCATTATGAATGTTGTGTACTAATCTTTATGAAACCTAACAGAGCCAAAATGTTGTGTGAATGGTGAACAATGTTGTAAACAAGTTTAAACACAATGTGGTCCACATTTTAGAGCTAAATACACCCATCATACACCATACCCACCAGATGTTAGTCCCTTACATGTAAAACAGATATTCTAAAAATGGTTCAAACGAGGCATTAAATATTTCACTTTTGCTCAAATATTAGTTTTTACTTATCCCATTAATTTATAAGGCTGAAACCAGACTTCACGAAACTGCTGGAATACTTGCCTGACATCTGGTCAGGAAAGGATAGAATTTCTGTCTGACCAAATGAAAATTTGTCTGACTAAATATATTACGAATAAGTGAGAAATGCTGTAAATCGTGCATGATTTCTAGACATCTGGTCCGGTACTCACTGAAAAGTTATTAGACCTGCTTGAAAATTGCCTGACATGTCTGATTGTCCAGCAACTTCCAGGGAGCCAGCGGTAACATTAAAAAATCCTGAGATCTACAGTATTTTGATAGCATGGCATGATAAAACTAAATGTGGTACATGTATCTAGCCTAGACTTGATATAGTGATGTCTAGCTTGACAGACACAACAAGAAATATCGAAGTGTCTCAAAGTTTGCCAAATAGATTAACAATCACACTGACATAAAATATCAGGGTAATCTGTACATGTATATAATAAGCATCCTGATTTTCCTCATCTGATCCTATGTTTTTTTATCCAAACATAGCCAACTCTTATGTCTAGCCAGGATTAGACATACTAATTTTACTATACAATCTAGACTAGATAATACAGTACAAGAACTTACTTCTTTGAAGCACTGAGAGGCGTTTCTTTCTTTAAGTTATTCAGCTGTGAGTCGTACGATCTTGATGGTGACAGTGTACTGTTCATCATTGATGCATTGTGATTCTTACCAGGTGTACATACTACGAAAAACATAAAAAATACAAAATGTAGATCATATTGTAAGCAGAAATTTTTATTTCCTTAATTAGACAGAGAGGTAAATGATTCCAGTCTATAGGACTCACTCCTTATGTTCATATGTTTTCTCCAACTTTTTTCTACCACTTTTAATATATATATAAGACAGCGGCCATGGTCCACTGGTTAGTGCACTGGACTTATAACCTGGCGATCTGCGTTCGATTCCCAGTCGTGGCAGGTCATATAAACAAACAAAAATACCTATATATATAAATTATTTAGAAACATTTGATCAGAATTAAATACATAAAATAATGAGGGCTAAAAATGAATTACATGATAAAGATAAAAAACTCTAATTTTTTCCATTGTTCAACTGTTACAAGGATGCTTGTTCATGCAAATTTACATGTTATTACAATCTGTTATTACAATCTGTCTCGAACTAAATCATTTGAAAATGAAGAATAAGAAAGAAACTGATTAATAGCAAAATCTTACAAGTGTCATCAAGGGCAGGTAACTGTTTAGAAACTAGAGGTGATCGCGGCTTTTTCTCTTCAAACTGTGACTGTTCTATAAGGATTTTGTTATTAGTTCTACCACGAGGTGTCTTGCTTCTTTGACTCGGGGCTTCAGGTATAAGGAAATTTTCTTTGTTCTCTTTCTTGTCTTTGTTATCAGAGAATGGAAGTTTTTGTTGAGCTCGAGATTTTGGCTTCTCAGATCTCGTATTGTTTGTAGTTTTCTCCTGAGTCCTGCTTTGCAGTGCAGTACATTTTTCAGTAGGTGTTCCAAATGCATCTGCACTTTTGCTACGTGGCTAATGAATAATGGATGAAAATTATAGATGAACATATGAAAATTAAGTTAATTTAATCATCTAAATTTCATCTAATGTATTAGTTCAAATGATTTTTATTGTTTTTACTATTAAAATCCACTCATTTATAGTTAAAAATGTAATAAGTAATTGCAAAGAAAAAATATTTCTAAGTATATCAACCTCTTCAGCAATAAATGAAAGAAAAATATACAATTAAAAATTACAAAGGCCAGAGTTCTCTAATTTCTAATATATTCAGACAAATACACATAATATGAAAACAACGATCACCAAAAGCTTGCAACTCATGTCCGACTAATCCAGGAAAAAACAAACAATTTAGTGTAACAATAAACAGGTAACACTTTCTATTTGATCAGGCAGAAGTTCAGTTTAATGAACATAGTCCACAGTACAGAACTTAAACAGATTTACCCTCGGTGTGTCCTGAGACTGTTTCTGTTGTTGCTGTATCAATCTAACAGGTCGACCTTTCATCTTCTTCTCCAATAACAGGAAATAGGTGGCAGTTAAATAATCAAATTTCCACTGAAATAAATATCACACATTTATACAAAACAAGAGAAAGAAATCTGTACAAGTGTTAAAATTCAAAGCTAAAATGATCATTGTTTACATTTTATGTACCTAGGTTTGAGAGTTCAAAATTCAACTGGCTGCTTAAAGTATTAAGAACTAGTACCAGTGAATGAAACTGGAGTACAAAAGAATCAGAATGACTCATCCATCAAGGATGTGACACAAATATTTGCAAAATCACATAGTTTAAATTTTGAGTGCACAAAAACAAGAGCACTAAGCCGTCACAAATGCACACATCTAAATTATCAAGTGAAGATTGATTGGGAGCTGTGGAACTTAAAAAAGGCAGTGGAAAAGGAATATTTCATCACTTTTCGCTGAATCAGAGGCCATAATTCAAGAATGGCAGGGGCAAATTTGCTAGTTATCAAACTTGGCTAAGATACTAAACCCAAGTTTGGTGAAGATTGAATGGAAACTATATAAGTAAAAGAGAGTGTACAACTATTGTGTACACTGGTTGCTGGTGTTCCCATTATACATCCTGACATGACACGATGTGATATCTACATGTTTATCGTGACAGTTGAGTTTATTTAAAGATTTACCTCTTGTACATCTGCTTCCATTTCTTGACGAGTTTTCCCATAATGAACAGCAAGTTCAGTGATACAGTCGTCATCAACTTTCCGCTGAAATAAAAACAAATCAAATTATAATTTATTATAAACACAAATCAAACAGCTATCATAAGTGAAGACGAACAAGTTTTGGACCAAATAAAGAACATTGATGAAAATCACAAAATTAGGTTCTACTGATAAGGAAAAGAAAGAGTTAATGAAATAAATCTGTGAAAAGGATTACCAGCAAAACAAACATAATTTACAAGTCTTATTTGGTTTTTATGGAAGGGGGAATGACTATTGGCCATTGAGAACAGAGTATTTTACCAGATCTGAATATTATTGAGAAAGAAATGTCGAAAATCCACAGATCAAAGATGTCTGTGAGTTGAGCAAAGATATTAAGAATTTTTTTATTAATTTCAAAAGCAATGAAGCATTTGTTAGGTAGAAATGTAACATCATGAAAATCATTTAAATCATTTTCAATCATGTAATAATTGAACTAACCCTAAACTTTGAATTCCACTCTACTGGCATATCAGCACCTTCCATGAGCCACGGGTGTGTAACCAGTTGATCAATGGTGACACGACGTTTAGGGTCTAATTTTAACATGGCAGCTATAAGTTCAGTACTCTCCTCGGTTAACCACCATGGTGTGTCATACTTACCATTCTACAATAAAAAATGAAATGATTTTGTTGAATTAAAACATAAATTATTAATGCTTAATTATTTTTTTTACCAACAACCATTCTATCTGATTTCCTCGACTACTGACAAAACTAAAAAGAAGTTTACTGAGAGGTTTCCTCAAAATTATGATACATACAGGAATACAGCATAGATTTATCAAGAAATAATTTATCTTTTGTTACATTATTCTGGTAGGCATATTCCTGAGACACTTCAGCATAAATAAAGTAGTTAACTTGGTTACATAGCAGCACTTTTTTTTCGCGAGTTTGGGTAGGGGCCTTTCTTAAATTTGGGGAAAAAATATAGAGTCTTTTTGCAAAAGGGAAAGAAAAAACTTGATGCAAACTGAATTTTAGGGGAAATCTGAATGAATTTCAAGGATTAATTTTTTAAGGATTTTTCCTGAGGGGAAGACACCTATCAACAGCCCTTGTTATAGAAGGAAAAAAAGTCCAGCATAGAAGTGCCTGATCAACCATTGTACAATTACTTCTGAAACAACCCTTACCTGTATTTTCTTGTAAAGTTGGGGAATATTTTCATCATCAAAAGGTAGGTAACCACACAGTAAAGCATATAACAAAATTCCCATACTCCATATATCAGCCTAGAAAAACAATACAAACTGGAATGAATTGAATATAATGTAACATAGACTGTACAGTAAAACTTCCCTGTGCGACCACTTCAATATCAAGACCCTCTCACGATCAAGTCTCCATATTTTTAATCAGTTTTTAAATTTTCCACTATATTTAAACTTGATAATGAGACTCACCTCAAGTTAAAGACAACTTATTTTGGTCCCAAAAGTGGTTTAAATACCAAGATTTTACCGTCTGAGAAAATAAGCTGTGCTTCCAGCATAATTTGAAGAGTCAATTTTATTGTAAATTCTCAAGAGTCAAAAGCTTGATTTTACTGATTTCAAGAGTCGAAACGCTGTTTTAAGGGTCAAATAAAAGCCCTGAATGTGATTGGTTATTTCTGAGTACAGTCTATAAAGTGACCAATGAAAAGACTGGATTATAAAACAACCCTGACTAATAACTTAAGGTAACATACATCTTCACTAAAATTACAACGAGGGTGACTAAACATAGAACTTCGGAAGTGTAAAACAAAAATTAACATTATGAAACAAGTGGATTATAAACCCAAATCAATATAGTGATATTACTAAGCAATTACAGGTATGAATAAAAGACAACCTACCTCAGCACCAAGGTACTCTCGACCTGAGATCAGTTCAGGAGCAGCATACGCTGGACTACCACAACATGTGTATAAAACATTCTCCATACCACCCTGGAAGTACACAAATACACCCAACCTTTCAATGATTTAATCGCACCACAAAAGAACAATATTCATACAAAACAGCTGCTTACAATCAAATAAATGTCCCATGAGTCTTACAGTTAAAAGATTTTTTCCTAGTAGCAGTTTCAATGACTTTTTGGTGATAAATGTGTGTATAGTGGGTCAGTATTTTTTTCTTCAAAAGGATAGCCCTTAATATTCTGTTGCAAACCTACAACAATCAATGTTACAGAAGGCTTATATACATATAGCCCTGATTTGTCCCCAATCGAGCATCTTTGGGACCAGTTGGATAGACAGGTTCGAAAGCACCAGCCACCCCCTGCTACTTGAGAGCAGTTGACCAGAGCTCTGATTGAAAAGTGGGACAACATCCCCATAAGACGGATTAACGCTCTCATGAACTCTATGACCAGAAGAATAAGGGCCGTGACCACAGCAAACGGCCGACACACAAGATATTGATGACTCAGTTCAATTTCAAAATCCTGTGGGTCCATTCAATTTAATCAGTACCTCTAAACCAATTGTCAGATGCAAAATACATACTTTGGAAATTTTAAAGCATTAATTTATTTGTAAGTATACAAAATTTCGTTTTAAATGAAGCCTGATATCATACTTAATTTCTGCCTTTCTTTATCCTTTCAGTATATAATATTTCTTAATGACAATAATTAAACTGTTTATTTTACTTAAGGTAATGAACAAAAAATCTACCCTGCTCGGACTAGTATTCACAAGCCCCTCACAGCTGTGAGTTCAAATCTGAACCAGGGCATGAAAATCTAATACGCGAGGAAACTGTCCAGAAAGCTTACAGAAGGTAAGTGGTTCTACCCAGGTATACAACTTGGGTCTTTTTTCCATTATTAAAAAGGACCAACATTACAATGCCCCCCTCCCCACCCCCAAAAAACAAATCCAAAACATCTTACCCTGGGCTTTGCACACAGTCCAAAGTCGATTAGCTTCAAATTCTGGTCCTCATCAAGTAATAGATTTTCTGGTTTCAAGTCTCTATGAGCGTAACCTTTATTATGTATATAACCAACAGCAGCAACAATCTGACGGAAGAATATTTTAGCTTCATCTTCTCCAAGTCTGTCTTTAGCAACAATATAGTCAAACAGTTCTCCTTCAGGACAGTACTATAAAACATAGACAAAATTTTAACCTTGTATAAATTAATAAATTTAAGTGCAGCGAGTCAATAATAGGTCCTTATAAATCATTCAGTTGCTTCTGTAGTATGCTTTAGAATTGTAATATAATTGGCAAAAACGACTTTTTCACTACACTACACAGGAAATATGAACATATAAGTACCTTAGCCACTATAAATGCAATTTTCCTTCATTTAGATCCAGTCAGATTTATTTTTTTTCAAATCTGATAAATGTTCAAATTTTTATAAGCAGTACTCTTAAAAAACTAGACATACACACCTCCAGCACCATATAGAATCTATCTGCTGTTTCTATCACCTGGTATAATTTACAGATATGTTGATGACACAAGTCTTTCATAGCAGCTATCTCTGTTTTCACACGCGGTAAATCTTCCTGTTTATAGAATATTAGGAATTGAAAGTATGACATAATTTTTTAACCATTTTACCAGTGTATCATAGAATGATATCATTGGAAGTCAAATGTTTTTTAGTAAATAAAATACAGACAGTCACAGGCATCATTTATCCTAATATTTCAAAAAATAAATTGTTTGGTATGAATTCCAAAACACTCATTGGATTAACAGCATCTTGTACTGAACTATGGGGTTGGGCACACACAGATTAATGAAATAATAGATAAGTCTTTGTGCTAACCCATCAGCCCAAAGCCCCCCCCCGGCTAGTAGTTTTATTAAGGCTTATCAGTGAACTTTCTCAAAATTGTGTATTCAGGCTAGTAGCAAATCGTTTATTATCTTTGCCCACTAATAGTTCCGGCTAGTGTTCAAAACAGTTAGTTTGAAACAAATAAAACTATTTACTTGAAAGAAATACTTACCCCAAGGGATCTTTTGTCCATTATTTTTATGGCCACTTTCTCACCAGTAAGTGAGTGATATGCTAACTTGACCTTTGCGAACCCACCTGCAAAGAATTTAACAATTTATAAAACCTTTTCAAATATTGAATATACCTTTATATAATGTTTTATAATACAAACAATTTAGTTACTGGTAACATGAATATTTTTAATGTGGAAATTAGTAAAGTAGGTTATCATAATCTATGCTTCATGTTGTCAAACTAAAGTATACAGTTTGAAATCAATCCTGTAACTGTGGTCTTGTAAATTTGTTTCCTTAAGGAAAAACAGGTTTTAAGCAATCAAAGTGCACTGATTTACACATAACATTTAACTCTCTACTAAGAAAAAGAAATGAATTTCATAGACTTCAGAAATTGAATCCTGAAATACCAGAATTGTATGTTACGTAAACTGGGCTGATTAGACTTTCACCAGGAAGATGCACATTGCATAAATTCTTTAGTGATTAATTCTTAAGTCAGTACTCACGGCTTTTTTTCTGGAAATGGGAAGGGGCCTTGGCCTTTCAAATCGGGAAATAAAGCATATGGTAATAACTATTTTGGGAAAAAGCATCATTCAAAAATGTTATTGATTTGTATAATTAAACTGTATTTTGTGTTCAGCCCATGTCATTGACATATTTTTTTACCCATTTCAATTATGTATGTATTGAAATGCCCAAAATAAGGCATTAATATATCTGAGGCCTTTTAAATCACAAATTCAATATTTTACTTGTTGTTTGGGAAGTTTCTGAGCCAATATTGGGAAAATTTATAGATGTCTTTTTTTCAATTGGGAAGGGGCCTGTTATGGGAGTCTGTTTACCATCCCATAGAAAGGGGTCATCTCTGTAAACACAGAATGTAAAAAGCGCTGGTACTTAATATTATTTTATTCAGGTAATTTAATATAATGAGGATTCCATTATGTTCAAGAAATGAAGATTATCATAAATTTATCATTTCTAAGACAAACCTGAGCCTATAGTTTCCCTCAGGTGGTAAAGGCCTTTCAACTCCGAGTAACTCATCTTGTCTGAAGGTCAAGACATTCACTAAGAAATAAACTGCTTTCTGTGTAGAGTATGTAGTAAAACTGAAATAGAGAAATAATCTTCATTATAATTTTTACTTACAACAAATTAAGCAAATACATCATTATATTATTACTTGTATTTAATTTCAATCAAATTCATTTAATAAAAGCAGAAAGTTCTGTACTCTTTGTAGTTTTAATTATAATATTGACTTTTCTCATAAGCACGAATTATTCAAATTTCTCAGGAACTAATTTGCCCTGACAGAAGGCTTATGTCAAACTCAGACATCTTGTGGCATTCCCTTGACTGTACAATTTAGCAATAATTCAAAGCGTCTCATGATGATAAATAGCAGTTTTTTAGACTCATTATGTCTTCGTTACAAACGCTAAATGATCTTTCAAGTGCAACCAAACAAGTCAGGATACAACATTTACTGACATACCTGCATTTAGCATACCAATGGCTCAGTTTTGTTGATCATTATTCAACCTCGGCATTTTTGTTAGACTTGATATGGAGTGATTTTATTATAATATGATGGCGACTTATTTCTGGTTAAATACTGCGGTCAGATACTACCACTGGATATCAACCTGCACAGCACGAAGTACACATGCACAACCAATGAATTAGGTCATTAGCCAAAGAGCATGTTTTACTACTGAGTAATTGTTAAAACTTTGGTCAACAGGTACTCCAATGATTACATGATGATGTTTGTTAGTTAGATTTGTGTTAACAGAACACTAAAAGAGATATTAATATAGAAGAGAAATTATTAATTGAAAAGCGGGTACTATCTTTTTTGACTGAGTGTATTAATTTAAGCCTGAGGATTCTTCAACCAAAGGGGAAGAAAAAAGAAAAATGCATAAATGATTATGCTTAGTGTCAGCAAGATATATAAGCTGGGATATAAATTAACTCTGAAATTCAATTAGCCAGCCAGGCTCTAACTTTTGTAATCAATTAGCCCAGAGTTAAATCATGATTACCACAACATTGTTATTTTTACATGGTAAACAGTGTTGACTTTTACAAAACCGATGATCAGCATAACACTTGCTATTGAAAAATTAGTTCAATTTGACCTACAAACATGCCAAGGGAAGTAACCAGGTCAATATACTGTACCTGGGAACAGATTAGAAACAGCAATTTTCGGTGAATTACGACAATGTATTTTTGCAGCAAAAACTAAAATCAAAAAATGATAGTAAAACATTTTGATAAACACAGCCGAACTACAACTACTTGCCAGCCGGGCGATCATCAGGTAGAATCTGTTCGCCTATTGCTGATTTTAATCGTCACTGGCAACTGTTAATTTATATCCCTGATGTGTTAATTTAAAGTTCTACAAATTTCATTTTGTGACTAACAATGCTTTCATTCATTTGGTTTCACTGGAGTTCATATAATTTTATTGGGGTTCGCTGTGGTTATATTAGACTAGTGATTATGTCATCTTGAATGTGCATTGAAGAAAAGCTAAAAATTGAATCACTTACAAGACAATGACAAATTATCAATTTAGTGGTGTTTGATATGTTGTCTATTATTGCCTCTAAGGCTTTTACATATGGAAAAGAGCCTTCCCTAAAAAAAGTCCTGAGTAACTCAAATCTATTTGTTTGGTTTGTTTTCTTATTATCACTTCCAACCAACACATAAAAATAAGTTATATAAAAATGTTAAATGACACATAACAACACTTTTATCCATTTATCTGCAAGAACATAACTCATTTACATACGTTGACGGTTCATTTGGGTTAAAACGTGCCCCCCCCCCGCATTGCCCGAATCAGTTTGGCATTGCACAAGCATTTTTTGATAAAACGTGGTCCTGGAGACAGAAAGTAAATGTCTAAGGTAAGGATCGTGTTTATGGGTTATTTACTGTCATCGTAACAATATATAAGTAACAAGGCAGATTGACAAATTTGTTTGGCTGAATTTGAACTTATCTGCTTCGGTGACCAGCTACAAAAAAGCTTTCTAAACGTGGCAACCGAAGACAAAATACTTACTCAATTTCTGTGTAAAATCCGTTTCTTTACGACAAGCTGTCAGTCCATGGATCTATTGAATATAAGCATTGACATAAAATCTTGTAAATTTTTCATCGACAATGCGCTTTTGAAAAAGCCACCCTTTCTACCCAATCGGGCGTTCACAACACATTTGCTTGATTCATGTTTGCATTATTTTTCTATCTTAATCGAATAGCTGGCCGACTATTTAAATAGCTCGTTAAAAATATTGTTTTGTAATTTGTTTCCAGGTTTTAGTAAAGTTGAAATAAAATGTGGTTGTCATTATTCATTTATGAAAATAATGAGGGTCGAATTTTTAGATTTTGGCGTCCAAAAATTAATTTAGATAAAAATAGAATTGAACAAAGTATTTGGATTTAATAATTTGTAGGCGAAGAGCAAATTACATAAACAATGGGAAAATCAGTTATAATTTTTAAACTAATTCTCATTGGGACACCTTTCATCAGATCTAAGCATAGGTATAACTAGAAATTGTCTAAAAGCGTTGAATTGATATTTATTTAGATTAGATCCATTTGTTTATAACCATCGCCACTCGGTAAACTTTAATTTCATATCGGTCATGTTCGCTTGTAACAATCGAGCATACCGTGTGATCAAAATGGCGTCGTCGGACGAGGTAAAGTGGTTTCAAATTAATTTCATTGTTTAGGCTTATAATTGTTCATTTCATTTTTGTATTGATCGACTAAAGCTTATTTAAATTTACATAAAGACATACTTGTCTCCAACAGTCATTGATAAACCACTACGTTCAGCGATTCTTTTTTTGTTATCACTAGTTTTCGCGATTTGAATAATCAATGTATAATTCATAGCTGTTCTATACTGAATTGTTGAGCATTTGTTAAGAGATGCTTTCATCGCAGCGCATGAACTTGTTTGTTTCTGTCCGTCATGCTTTAATTTGTAATTGACTTTTGTTATAAATTGTCTTAACGAGTATAATGATATGTGTTATGGTCGAGTCAAAGTTTCAAGAAGTCTGATAGCCCTTGTTATCGCAATGCAGTTCAAAGCACTGCATATTTGTGTGTGGAAAATCCCCAATTAAAACCTGTTAGGTACGATAACTACAATATCTGTGGACAATTTGAACCATTCTATAGATAGGAAACATGTTTGTTATTTACACAAGCATAAAATATTCCAATACACCTTTTCTGAAAGGTGCACTTACGTTATGTTTCTCTCCACTTTATCTCTATGGAAAATGAAACAGGTAATGGCAGACAACTGAAGTGTTGAGGTAGATATATGTAGATTTGAAAGGTCACAATATGGTAAAATATATGTTATGATATGGCTGCTTGTACACAACTCGTTATGAAAAATTTAAGTCAAATATTTGAATTTTGACATTGGATACTGAGAATTTATCGTTCAATATCAAGGATTATTGTTATTTCTGTCGATTTGAGTAAGTTTACCTGTTACTGATGCATTTTTAAGTAATTTGTGTTTCTGCACATAAATATGCAGTTCTCTGTAAGGTTGAGAGGATGGCCCTTCCAAATTCATTTATAAAATTGCCCAGGAAAGCTGAATAAGTAAGGCTAAACATGTAAATACTTCTACACACCAACCGAAAGTGTGTACTTTTATCAAATTCAACTGCATGTAAAACTTGATATTTATGATTTCTAAAAGATTTCTACTGGAAAAATAGTCAAATTTCACAACTCGGACATGAAGTCATAAAGCTGCGACATTTACATGTACAAAGCAAAACTGCTATAATATAGATCAAACTTCCTGCAATGGGTCATAATTCATAGCAAAACAATAAAATTTACATACTGCCAATGATGTCACATGTAGGAAAGTTCTGCGAAGAATTTACATTTTTTTATCTTTTGCCCAGCTTGCTGCTTCTTGTTGATTTTTGCCTTCATAGCAGCTCAAGTGACAGTCAGAATAAAAGCTTAATTCTGGTTGGATGAGCAACATTCATCAGTATTATGACCAATCAACCCAACCAATGAAAATGTATGATATACAAATATATTATGTGGCTGTAATGGTTGAAGCAAGTGAAAATGCCCACCAGATTTTTTCCACTAAGAAGGCCTGTTTTGGCAGTCTGTTAGCTATGAAAAAATATTGGTTATTAATAACTTATTAATATTAATAACTAAATAAGTAAGGATAACTGGTTCTTGAAAGAGATTTTCATTTGATACTGAGTTGTCTACCTTTCCTGATTACAGTCAGTGTAGAATTACTATTGGTTTAAATTGCAGCCAGGATTTGACACATTTGAAATTTATTTTAACCCCTTTTGGTACCATTAAGTTACAGCAGCAGTATATGTAATAGTATAGCAGGTCAGGGTTTTTTTTTACCAAGAAAGTGACACCGATAATCGGCGTCTTCCCCTCGACATTTTTTCCCCAAAGAAGCATTTTTTCCCTCGCTAAGATGCATAATTCCTCTTTGAAGTTATGCAAAAATAGGCAATTTCAGTTTTAGTAGATTTAATTTGGCCAAAATATCTATCAGACCAAGGTTTATCGGCATTTTTATGTAGAATTTATTTGTTTCGTAATGATTGAGCAAACCTATCGGGATTTCCCAGCTTTATAACGATGTCTGCAGAACCAATGCGAATGAGCTTATTATCTGCGATAGTAGAACGACGGGAACCAATACTAGATCCCAGCCCATGACGCATGTGCATATCCATGCTTATGATGCCTGGAAGCAGGCACATGTTTCCATTTCCGGTAAAATGACACACAATTAATGAAATTAAGAAATACGATATCCAACTGAAAGCATACTGGATGGGTAAACTCCTTTTTTGCTGTAGTGATTGAAGATACCATCCCTGGGCCAATCGACGCTCAATTCACTCATGAGAATAAATCTTTGGCCTGAAAATCTAACTGGTCAAGACTATGAAAGTGTGGTAGACCTGTTCATATGTAGAAAAAGACAAAGATATGGACCCGTAGATTGTTGTTTTGAATGCTATTGTCATAATCATTGATTCATGAAAACATCGGTTTTGGTTATGTATCAGTGTATTAAAATTTGATAATTTCCCCAAATTTCCCCTTTCATGTGATTTTTCCCATTTTGACCAGCATCCAGTGTCTTCCCCAATCCCTAAAAAAGCTTGCAGGTTTTAGTGCAATTTTCTATTTTTTAATTTCAGGATGATTTGGAAGCATTGCGGTTGGCTGCTCTAGCTACACTCAAACAGGTAATGTCACTTACTTAAAATAATGATGTCACTCTAACTTGTAATGTCACTCACTCAAGCTCTTATTATCTGTGGCTGTATTGTGTAATGTTACACACTCAGAAAGAAATTTTAATGGCGCACACTTGAACTGATAATGTCACACAACCTAACTAGTAATGTATTATAATTACTCTTGTAATGTCACACTAACTGGTAATGTATTATAATTACTCTTGTAATGTCGCACTAACTGGTAATGTATTATAAATAATCTTGTAATGTCACACTAACTGGTGATGTATTATAAATAATCTTGTAATGTCACACTAACTGGTGATGTATTGTAATTAATCTTGTAATGTCACACTAACTGGTAATGTATTATAATTAATCTTGTAATGTCATACTAACTGGTAATGTCACAACTTCAATCTGGTGATGTCACTTGCCCAATGTGGCAATGATACATGCTCATCCTGGTAATGTCACACATACAAACTGGTAATGTCAAACACACACGCATGTGGACGGGTAAGCAGACAGTATTGCAATTATATACATTTTTCTTGTCCGTATTGTAAAGATCTGTATTTATCTAATAATGTATTGAATTCTTTGACCTATATTTTGTCACGTTTGCATGCATGTTTTGGATGATTTCCTTGAACTAGTTCTATTAATGTTATTGTATTTTATGCTGTCTTTGCAGATGTAAATAATGTTGTTTGGGTAGAAATACCAAAAAAGTTGATATTATATAATAACTTGATACAATATGAAATTCTTTCTTCGTAGAAGGACATAATTATGTTACATTTGTATGAACCTACTGTCTCGAAAAAATCTAATAAGTACCTAAATAAATAACACAGTCTTTGTCAGAAAACCGAACAACTTGAGTTAATGATTTGAAGAGATTGCTTTGTTGAAAGAAAAAAACTTACGATTTATTTGAAAAGAAGTGTCTTTCAGTCAGATTTTCTCAGAATTTTCAGGAGCTAATCAGAAGAAAATATTCTGGTATTTCCTGTATTTCATAAAATGAAAGTTTAATGATGAGTAATGATATTGTAACTGGCTGGAAAGTCTCTTTGTTATATAGTACTCAGTAAAAACTCTCCTGCAATTTTATGCAAAATGAAGGGATTTTGTTTGCATTGCAAGTGTAGTAAAAATTTTGTCCAAAACACAGAGTTTTTATTAAGAACCAATTGCCGATTGAAACCATGGGTTAAAGACGCATTTGAATTGGTTGTTTTTCCAAGATTTTTAAATTTTTGACATATAACACCAGATTTATCTTTTGTTTAGGCAAAAAATCAGTTACTTAATTTCTTAATGAAAAAAACTGAAAACAGGTACCTACTTTAATCAGTACATAGGGAAAGAGAATTTACACAAGGTAAACAGAATCACACCATATAAGTCTAATACTGTCAGTATCTTTGTAAGTTAGAAGCCAAAACAGTTAAGTTTGAAGAGCATAGAACTGGCCATCAAATGATCAAGAGGTTGTAATGGCTGACTAAGTCCATACTGTGGTATAAGTAGAATAATGTATTATATTAATTTTCATGAACTTTGTTTTACATGTGTTATGTTTTATTCATAAGACATTTATCCTGATATAACAGGCAGGTTGTTTATGCTGCAGACTGGGAAATATCTAATGAACTTTCCTAGTTTATAGGAACTTTGTGGTAAATCAAATATATTTGTTTTGTTTTGCAGAAACAAGAGGCTCAGGAGCCACAGGGGATTCAAGTATTAAGTTCCTTATCTGTACCAAATACTAATCAATATCACCAGGTAAGGCTTTATTTGTTTTGTTTTTGTTATGTCTCCTGGACAAAGATTTTAGGGGACCTAGACAGTGGATTGCATTGATTTTTTTGCAATTTTGGGAAAGGATCTGGGACCAGTACAACTGGAGAGAAGCCAGAATTGGATTTTTTATGTGGGGAAAAACGTCTTTATTTTCAATTGGGAAGGGTCTGTTTACTGGACCCTAACAAAGACAGAAAAAATAGTTGGATTTGTGATTTTCTAGTGGCATAACAGTGAACAGATTGCAAAAAAGCCCATTCAATTAGGCCATCCTTAAGAATACGTTGATTTGCTGTTTATAAGGCGATTTCTGTATACAAGGTGTCTAGATTAAGGAGTTTGTACTGTGGGTGATTATTCTTATATCAAATTATACAATTTAACAGGATGGTGGAGGGATGCATCCAGACAACTATGGTTATGAAGATTATGGAGAAGTTCCTTTTGCGTTCCAACAAGCAGTCTTCAATCAGCAACAAAGGGGTCGTGGTAGGGGGTACCAAAGGGGTCGTGGTAGGGGCCGAGGAAATAGATTCCCTAATAAACCTGTTCCACAGAGTGCTTTAATTGTAATTCAGGTAAATATCTTTATTGTCAAAGAAGAAATTATAAGGATGAAAATTGTGTCCATAGAATATTTTATATTACATTAAAGATGTGAGAAAACATCATTTGATAACTGATGACTTGAATGTATGACATTTTAAATAGTGTATTTTAATGTGGAAATACATTGCTAGCTATTGTATTTTAACTAATTAACATATGCCAATACTGTTGCTTTATCAGAATGTGTAAATTAAAGTGTTTCGAAGTTCAAAATAAAATTTGTCAATTGTCATTGAATGTTGTTTTTAGTGCCTTAATTTAATTTAGTGCTCTGCCTTAATTGTTCATACTGGCTTACCCATACTGTGATACAGATTATATCACATGTTCGTTAGTGATTCTTCGTCTTATTGATAACTCTATCACATGTCTATATTAAGGGTATTCATTGCTTCTTTATTCCTAAAGGTTGAAGGGAGTGAAGATCAACAACCTAAAGTGATGGAAAAGTCAAAAGATTCTCGCCCGTTCTTGTTGCGTCCTCAGGATAAGTGGGCTTCTACTGAAGGTTCAAGTCAAGAATCAACTCCAACAAGACAAAAAGGTTCATACTGTGAATTCATTATTTTGAATGGCCTTTCTTTGTGATAATAGAATTTATGTTGTTGTTGTTTTTAGCCAGATTTTTTCAACAATAAAATTCAGCTTATAAATTCTTGGAAAACCGGATGGGCAGGCATTTGGTGTTGTTGACAATTTTTGTCTGGAGTATTGCTAAAAAATTATGGCAGGTATCAATATTAAACTTTATAGGTAGACAGACCTCACTGAGATGTGCAGTATATAGAGGATCTTGAATGAGTGTTCATTCTTTACCATTTTTATTAAACGAGTTGACTAAATAATATGACACGAGGCTCTGCCGAGTGTCATATTGTTTTTGTCAACAAGTTTAATAAGAATGGTAAAGGATGAGCACAAGTGTAAGATTCTATTTATCACATAACCGTAAAAACGACCACAGAAAATGAAACAGACTACAGGATGACGTCAAGATGACGTCAGTACAAGACGTCCAGTGTAGACTGTTCACTACTGTGCGCAAAAAATAGTGCATGTTTCTATTAATCGTTTGGCGATAAAATGCAAGATAAAAGACATGAAATCGTTATTTTATTCACACAAACAACATTTTATTCATTAATAAAATCATTACGAATCGAAAGTCGACCATGATTACAAATATCGTAGTAGCATAGTTATACAAAATATGCAAATATAGTGATTTGGCTAATTTGAATATTTATTGCACGGTTTGGCAGTGCCGAACGATATTTCCGGCACGGGTTTATGGCACTCCTGGACCGCATGTTATGTGATAAACAAGAATTATAACTCCCTTATGTATATTTTAGAAGTTATTACCCTTTGTTATTTTTCATGCTTAAATTTGTCCCGAGCATTACACAAAAACTATTTCAGGTATCAATATGAAACTTTATATATTTGGTTGATAGAACTTAATGAGGGGAAGTGCTGTGTACAAGAACCAGAACTCTCTTACGTCCATTTTATCAGTCCTGGCATGTACATCTATTTTAAAATATATGTTTTATATGCCTTACAAGACATATAGGAGCATCTGTTCTGGCAGCTGGGTGGGCATTGTCTGCAGTTGTTGTTTACTGTTTTAAGTTGAATACCGGTAGTTCCTATTCATTCTTCACCAGACTTGGTCAAAATATGGACTGGTATAACAATTTGGCCAAGTCAGGTAACCAGTAAAATCACCTCTGGCACTCTTGAATTATGAAATAGACCAGGTCCTCTCTTAGTGCAATCCATATTTATCAGAAGGATTTGAAATTTTTTCTGATAAATTTTCTTTCTTTTTTCTTACAGACACATCAAAATTCCGTCGTTATGATGACGAGACAGATAGTGAAGAAGATGAAGACACTGGGAAAAGAAGGCGACGTGATTCTGACGCAAGAAATTTTCCCGTGAATATGTCACTTGAAGATGTTAGTAGCGATACAGAAATAGAACTGAATAAAAGTATTAAAGATGATTTTGAAATTGAGGTCCATAATGAACATCACAATGAAGTTGAAATTCATAATGAAAATCAGGTTGATATAGAAATATGTAATTCAGAAGACAAACCTGAGGCTGCTAATGAAATTAGTGAAATGGTTCAAGCAGCAAATGACCAAGAAAATGATAATAGAGTATTTAAAGAAGTAGCTGAAAGTGATTTTCAATCTGAGGTTAAAGTGGAAACAAGTGATGTTAATACACCTTCAAATACTTTAAATGAAGTTAATGTCTCAACTAACATTAATGTACCACTGGTTGGTGAATCTTATAACAATGATGGTGATAGTGATACAAGAAATGTGGTGAAAAATAAAAATATTGAAATATTAGGTGATAATACTTTTGAATCAGATAGCACTCCATTGAGAGATGAAGGAACACCATTACAAGATGAGTTAAGACAAGATGACAGTGTTTCAAATTCTTACATAACCTTCAGTAGATTTAATAGAAGGAATAGACGTGATTCTGACACAGGCAGTGAGGAATCTGAAGAAGATATTGATGATGCTGTTTTAGACAGTAGTCGATCTCATTTAGGGTCTGATGGAGAGAGTTTTAATAGTGATGATAATGAAGTGAACAATGATGATAATGCACAAGCAGCTAACGTAGAAATGGAAGAAAGTGACCCTCTCCCACCTGTTACAACTGCTAAAACAAATGAACCCTCTCAGGACAGTAGGTCTTCATTGCCATCATCAACAGCTTCTAAAAAATCCTCTCAATTATTAGCATCATCTTCATCATCCTCTTCAGAGTCTGCTTCTGAATCTTCCTCATCATCCTCTGAATCAGACTCTGAAGATTCATCTGTGAGTTCCGATAGTAAGAAAAAATCTGTTACAACAAAACTTGAAAATGTAGAAAAAGGTGCCAAATCTGAACATGTTAGAAGCCTCAAAAATGTTGATCAATCTCGTTATAGGGAAAAACATGTTTCACATCAAGAGGAAAGGAGAATAAGTAAAAACAGGAATGATGATTGGATGGATATGGTAAGTGTTAATCACAAAAAAAGTAGAAGAAAGAGCGAAGAGTTTCAAGACAACGAGAAAGCTGTGCGCAAAAGATCTCCAATGTACAGTAATGATTCTAAATCTCACTTTGACAAGTATAATGAAAGTCAGATCAAAGCTGATCCTGAGTTTGATGCTACTAATTACAGAGATGATAAAATGTGCAAAAAAAGTGACAAAAGACATGATAAGTATGACAGAAGGCCAGTAGGTGACCATGGATCTCAAAACAATTCAAGAAGTGGTTGGAAAAGACAAAGTAATGATAGAACTCCTGTTGATAGAGGTAAGAGTGAAAAAGTTGGAGGTAAAGATAGAAGATATTTTGAAGAAATCAGTAGGTTAAAAATTGAAGAGGATAAAGATCGTGTAAGAAGAAAATATGATACTTCAAAAACATCAAAGTCAAGATTAGATGAGGATAGAAAATCATGTAAGAGCAGCATTGATAATGGTCCCAGTGTTAAACAGAGAGAAAGTAGTGGAGGAGATTCAAGACATAGTGGTAAAAGAAGCAAAGAGTACATGAGGGAAAGCAAGAGTGACCATCATGTTCATGATTCTAAAACTGTGAAGTCTTCAAAATCTGCTGATGTTGTTGATGAGAGCACAATGATCAGGGACAAGCAGCAACACAAATCAAATGATGGTATCAGGTCAAAGAAATCAGGTAGTGTTTCAAAGGTCAAATCTGGTAAGGATGTAAGAAAACACAAATCCACAAATGATTCTTGGAAAAGTGAATCAAGCAGTGATAGTGATTCGGATAGTGATAGGAGTATATCTAGTCTTAGTGATATGAGTAGTGATTCTGAAACTGAAACTTGGAGAGACAAGAAACATGGTGCAAAAAGAAAAACTGCTGACATAGAATTAGAAAAAAGAAGACGAGATCTAAAGGAGAGAAATAGAAGGAGGGAAAGTGACAGAAGTCGAAATCGTGAAAGGGGCAATGGAGATGGGCCTAAAAATAGTAGATACAACCAAAGAGACCGGAAGCATAGTTCAGAAAGCAATAGAAGTAAGTCAAGGCATGAAGATCTGAGAGATAGAAACCATTATCAGGATAATTCTGACAGAAAACAAAATTCTTATAAAAAGAAATATAATGAATTCCATGATGATAAATCTGCTGCAAAGAACTTTGAGGAATTGAGTAGCTCTGATAGTGAGTCTGGTGTTAAAAAACATAGAGGTGTTGTCAGTGTGGTGAAAAGTGATAGAAGTAAAGTGTCACCAGAAATACCATCTTTGTTGAAAATAAGTGTGACTAAACCAAAATCAGAAAATGCTAGTAAACCTAAAAAGAAATCATCAAAAGCGGAAAGATTAATTATACATGTGGATAAATCTTCTGATGATGACAGTAAGAGACTTCAAACAAAAACAAAGAAGAAGAAAAAAAAGCATAAAAAGAGTTGGAGTTCAGATGAAGACTCTGAGGAAAGACCTCAAAAACAAATAGTAAACATTACGTTTAATGAAGGTATGTATGTACTCTGAAGAAATGAGATGAAAGACAATTTTCTGATGTACCACTATACAAGTATGGTCAATGCTGTATCATTTACCTTTTGAAATATACATGTTGATCTTCTATAGTTATTTATTGGAGACATTTTTATAGTTTTGTACAGTCTGATACTAATTTGTCATTCAAATCAAGTCGAATTGAGTCAAGATAGAGAACAAGCTATAAGACCTATCTTGAATTTCATAACCTCAGACTTAAGAAAATTATGTTATATTAGGCCAGAAAAAAGTAGCTATGTTTATGATTACCTGGCCAACCCTGTTTTTTGGCCCCAACTGTAAAGTTTCCAGTAGTTCGAAAATCTGTATCCTTAACCATACCTCATACATGCTTACAAAATGTATGTTTAGAAAAAAAGTAGAAAAAGAAAGTTTTTCTACCTAACTAGCCTAAATGTTTTAGCCATATAGTTATGATTTGTCTTAATTTTTATTATAGAATCAAAGCCTGATAAGTCACACAAATCAGTTCATGATAGACTGGGTTTTCCAGCATATAAGAGGAAGGTCCGAGGAGAAGTGGGGTCAGGGGATGCAGGATACTCGAAAAGATCTATTGAAGAAAGGCAAACGTCTAGTGAGAAACGTATCAAGTTGGATGAAGGTGGAAAATACTCGAAATATGACAAGAATGAAAGCGAAAATGAAGGTGATGATTAATATTTGATTTATTTTTTTTCTCTAGGGGTTAACTTTACATCAACAGCCAGTGTTAGTTGGTGACTTTTCCAGCTTTTAACAATGGAGGAAGATCTAAGGCTTACACCGGGGTAGAACGACCTACCTTCAGTAAGCTAGCTGGGCAGCTTCCTCACATGTGAAATTAGTTTGGTCACAGACTGGATTCAAACTCACACCTGGGAGTGAGGGGCTAGCGATAACTGGTCAGAAAACATAACCACTCAACTGCAGAGGCTCTCATAGGACTTAGTAGTCTGCACATTGTTAGCAATCTTAAGTTTTTATTATTTTGAATTTTGAGAGATCAGATAGTAATAGAATTTATGTTAGTTTGATTTTTTCATATTAACTGAAGAAATTTTGAATAAAACAAGTCATTTTTGATTTCTAATTGACCTTTGATCTTAAAATGTCATGCCTCCTGAACTTTTAGTCCAGATACAAAAAGGTTAATCAATTTCTTATGTGATTGTTATAAAGCTGGTTTTGACATTTGGTTTAATGTCAAAAGTCACAGGGATAATTATAAGTTTTATGGCATCTGGTGACAGAATGATTGCTAATTTTGGTGTCGATGCCAAAAAAGAAGGGTAGATCAGGTAACCGTAAACTTAATTATTGTTTTTCTTGCCTTAGCTGACCCTCACAGATAAAAAACTGGTTTGGTTAACAAGTGCCAGTTTGTAACTTAAAGGATGTTGAATTCTGGCTAAAACTCCAAAAGAGTCTTTGTTAATTAATTTACTTGTTATTTTTAGGTGGTGGCAAAGATTCAGTTCTGAATGAACGGATTCAGAAAATTAAGGAGAAAAATGCTGAAATACTTCGTCGTAAACAACTGGTGGAGCAGGATAAACAGATTTATGGATGAAATTTTCCAGGATGTGTACAGCTGTTCTTATGAATGTGCTTCATTAATGTTAATTAATTCCCGTGGTTTGATTAAAATATTTTGTGCTAATATTATTCATGTGATTTTTTCCTGATTTTGAGATGGTTTCTTCCATTCAGACTCTTTGTGTGTTAAACAAACATGTTCAGATCTGGCCAGATCTGTGCAAAATGAATGTTTTTGCTAGATGGGTGTGTTTGTGCAATCTTACCGCTGAAATATGAAAGTTTGAAAACAGGTATAGATTCAATCGTACTTTGTTTTGATGAAATAGAAATTCAATGAAAAAAGGTAGGTACTAGTAAGTGTTATGCGTTATATCTATGTGTTCAATGTGAAATTACAGGTCTTGAAGTAGATAGTGTTTATTGTAATGACATTTACCAAATGGAAGAAGTTGAAAATGAATATTTCAGAGGAATTGTATTGAACTGCATTTCATGAATTTACTACGTTTGAAAAGATTTTTGTCTTCCCTGAAAGAACTACAAAGATTGAATAATTTGACTTGATTTAAAATTTCATACATAATTTATTCATATTGTTTTGTGTATAATTTATAAAAAATCATCTGTACCTGGCGTCCTATTTTGTAGAAAATACACAAAATCAGCTGATTACATGTTTTTACAAATGATACTTTATTGACTAGTTACCTATTTTAGAAAAAGACAAAATTAGCTGGTTACTTGTGTGAATACTTGTGTAATGACTAGTGTCATATAGATTTGTATTATTTGTATTTTGTGCCGTCAGATCTGTTTTATAGACCACCTGTGTATAGGGAACACCTGGCTAAAAAGGGGTCAGTGTTTATTGTAAACTTATGACTGTTGAATGAGTAAATCAGACTTAAAATATGGGTCTCTCATTTCAGTCTGTCTTGAGGGTGGCTTTATAGGCAGATCAGTATGTTGATATAGTTGTGCCCATGGGTGTCATATAGCCATATTTTTTGTATTATCCAGGGGTGTAGAAATGAGCCGGAAGTCGGAAAAATCAACTGGCTATTTGAGCATTCTAGTCAGCTACTGTTTCCCCACGGGGGGGGGGGGGGGTTGCCCCTTTGCGTCCTACTGGAGGGAACCCTCGGACCTCCCTTCTACTTTTAGTAGCTTACCAACTACATGAAAACATTTCTCCCCCCCCCCCCGATAAACTTTACCTTATTTTGTTATTGTTTACTGTATTTATTATTATTTAAATACAGAGAAGGAACAAAAAGATTCTCATGGTTAAAAGTTTACCGGAATTTTCCGTAACCTCCGTTTTTCCCAGGTCCGGACCCTACTGGTTTTTATTGTTTCCATAGCACTGAGGTTAAGATTTCCAGTTTATTTTAATTTTCAATTTTCACCCATGGATTCTGACCTGTTTATTTGTTGTTAGTAATTTCATATCTGTCATGATTGCTTATAGCTTATACAAAGAGAGTTCAAACAATGTCACAATGCCTCTTATAATCCTTGTAGCTGAAATTAGTCATTCCTAAGGGAGGTAATTCACTGCCAAGATAAATTTAGAGCACATACAACCATTTTTAACCATTTTCCTCCTAAACACAATTTGGACTCTTCAAAATTCAAAGTTAATGTACAAAACATCAATTTATTTAAGAAAATTGAGTTATTTCTGACAGAGTGGAAAACTCTTTGGCAAAAGAAGCCATCACTCATTTCAAACGATGGCTTCTTTTGTCATTACATTTTCGAAAGTCATCTGCTTCAGATGCAGGCAAATGCAGTATTATGAGGCAAAGTGTAAAATATGAAATTAAATCTTCAGGACCTTTCTTGTAATTTCATAATATTTATGCATTTAAGTTTAATTCTAATTAATCTTCTGACAAATTCTTCTAAATGTTGATTTTTGGTATTTCGCAAAATTTGACCTTCTTAGAGAAGTACAGACATAAAAAACTGATTTAAATTTTTCCTACAAAATGTCATTTTAAAATCTGAGTTTTTTTTTATTTTCAATTGTTTGAGACCATTTTGAAGCCATTTGAAATGATTTAAAGAAAAAAATGTTTTACAGCTTAAAGAAATAAAAAAATGCTGTATATTTGATATGTATTTTGTAAAATGTTATAAAAAATTTCGATGTATAACTGAATGATTTATAAAATTTCGGTGATACTGTTATTTTTCTATGTTGTTAGTATGAAAAAAAAGACTGTTGTACTTGTTCATTACATTTTTACCTGCCCTGATTGTCATGGTTAATTAATGAAAATGATAGTAATTGTTTGCAAATAAAAATGGTTGAAATGCATTGGTTCTTAAAGCCTTTATATTCTTAGATGACTGCCCGATGTCTACTACAGTTACTTTATTATCATGCTGTATTACCATGCTCTTATGTAACTCATAAAAGTGCTTTTGTACTAACTTATCAGAATGTTAGAATTATGTTTTATGGATTAATTTATGTGATATTTTATGCTTTTTTATTTTGTATCTTAAGACGTATTTTACATCTTCAAAAAACCAGACATAATTTACTGTTCTCATGCTAATCGTGCTTAAGTTGTCTGCTAAAACTGAATTCAACATGTTTTTTTTTTGTTATTTGTATTTCTTGGAAATGTACTTTTTGCTTTGAATTTTAGGTGAAAGCTGCTTGTGTGTGTAAGCAGTAATTGTTGTGCTATTTTAGACTTTTCTTCTCCGAATGACAGACTTTGTCTCAAAAGTAGGAACATTAGACTGTTGGTGCATGTTGTTGTTTACAAAACAATGTTTTAAAGTTCTGTGTAACTTTAAGAACAGTTTGTGTTTTAAGTGTATCACAAATATTATTATTTGTTAAACTAGAGTTAATCTGGCATTGATGAATTTTTTACTCTCCTGTTTGTGGTTTTATTTCAAGGTCTCGTAGTAAAAGTTTATAGAAGTTAGTATTAAATGTAATCTATGCACCAATCTCTTGAGAATTTGACTGTGAAATCAGCTCATAAAACTATTTTTTTATTCATTTGTATGCTGAAAATTCATATGAAGAAGTTTTCAGTTTCATGTGGAGAACAAGCTAAGTATCTACACAGGTTCCATGAAAACTTCTTAGATTAACTACCTGCCTGTATATTATTGAAATACAGTTGTAAAATCTTTTTTAAAATTATTTTGTCTTCATCAAATCACTAACACTACCTTTAGGGCCACAGAAAAATGATTTATGTTGATAATTTCATTTTTGTACTTTAGAAGAAATATTTAGAATCAATCTAAAAACATGTAGTTGTTATATTTAGGTCGTCTTAATACTGGACTGGGTGCTGAGTGAGGCTTAATTAAATTGAAGTTCCTCTAGAACCTTATTGTACCACTTCCCCGCCTGAACTACATTAGAACAATTTCAAAATATGGCCCAAAAAGGCTGTTGTCTCTAAAAACTAATTGCTGGGATTTTTTGTATGTGTTTTTATCTAGGACCCTTTCTGTGTCTATAATAATATATATTGTGGTTTGTGATTCTTGTTAGATTTAAAAGACTTGATTTTTTCCATTCTTAAAATGAGTGTCATTAATATATTATTAGATTTTTTTACTTCTTAACTTCTACTGAAGTTTCAAAAATGTTTTCAAAAATCAGAAAAGTATCAGAACATAATTAAGCATGAACTTGATTTTTCATGTAGCGTTATTTTTGTTCTGTATACATTTTTTATCTGGTTAGTTTACATATTGTGTGTTTAGTGTCATATTTGTTATAGAAATAAAAAGTCATGATTTGCGCTTGTTGCTATGGCAATATTTATTTACGTGGAACAAGAATTGGATATAATCATGTATTATTATATTTTGCTGTGTTCTGATAAAAGTCTCAGTTATTTTTGATTATTAAATTTCTAATTTTTGTTTCTCAGTCTTTACTCGTGATTCTGTGTATCTAATTTAGTTTTTTTTGCTAATTTACAAATTTTCACGATGGACACACCTTATTCCAGCATACATTTTACATAATCTCACTTTTATGTAGAATATGAGATGCTATGTATTTTTGTAAAATCTCAATCAACAAAAGAATAAATATCTGGTTTCTGCCAACATCCCAAAAATAAAATAATTATGGCTGGTAGTAAGGGAGGATTTTTTTTTAAATATATTTTATATGGTTCAGAGATAGTGTTCATTTGAAGCATGAAAATATTGATTGAAACCAAAAAATCTAGATTAAGCAGGGAATAAGAGGGTCAGTGGTTTTAGCAGAAATCAGGAAGTTTAAACGCCTTACTGACTGATTGTCTCTGCTTTACGACAAGGTTATTTTTTTTGGTTTGAGTGTTCTGAGCATTTCATAATTAAAACTCCTACAGACATTGTATAATACAGGTTTTTTTGTCAATGTGTTCAATTTTTAAAAGTGATTTTTGGATGCAGTTGGGTATAATTGACTTGAATAAAGAAGTATTATGCTAGAGATTAGGAACATTGTACAGAGAAGGGCCTCTATAAGGAATTATTCAATAGTTTGAATTATATAAAATCACAATTTTGTAGCTTTGTAAACACTTGATGTAACACTACACTGTGAACTGATTGTATGGTTGAGATGAGGGATTTTTTTTACCCTGAGACACAGGATTGTTCTGTAATATTATTGAATCTTACAGTTTCTAGCATCATGTATTATCCGTGTTATCAAGTTTTTTTGCTGATTAATATAACACAATATGATTACACAATAATTGTAATACAGTAAAACCTCATTGTGTGATAACCTTTATACTTAGACCACCTTGTTACGACCACTCTGTCAGAGGTATAAAACCACTTATTTTTGGACCGGTTTTCAATATTTCTGTTATATTTAAACTGGATAATGAGACCACCATGTTACGACCACTCTGTCAGAGGTATAAAACCACTTATTTTTGGACCGGTTTTCAATATTTCTGTTATATTTAAACTAGATAATGAGACCACCTCATTATTAGGACAGATTTATATCACCCAAAAGGTGGTCTTCATATTGAGGTTTTATAGTACTTGTATGTTTCAAGTGACGTATAATGTTGTTTACCAACTGTGATATTATAATGTGTGGTGGACAGTTTTCCTAACCAGTGCTCCTGGGTTAACCACCTAGTCTTTACAGTTCCTTATTCATTCTATCTGTAAGAGTCAACTTACCAACATCATGTGTAATGTAGATGTTGGAGACGGTTGACTTTGATATGCTGTAATTTTTTAGGCTTCATGCTAAATATAAGCAAAATGTGTGGAATTGACAGCCCTAAGTGCTGACACTGTGTAATGTTGGTTCAAGTGACTCATGAAGCAAAAAAAACAACACATTTCTATTTAAATAGCACACACACTACTGGTTAGTACTATGGATAGTGGGGAATAATTCTTTGTACAGATGTCAGGATAGGAGAACAAATGTGCCGTAAAACCTGTAAACATAGGCCACCAAAAATGAGAACAGAATTATAACCTTTATGCACTGACAATGTTTATACAAAAATATATTTGGTGTAATGTAATTATGAGCTAAAGTTTGTTTGCTGTTCTGAAGGCATCTGTTGTTCACTTGGTGACCTTTTTCACAGGTGATTGTTGACTAAGGTATGACTGTATTAACAGTATACACCTGTATATTTGTATGGTATAAAACAATGTCTGAAACAGTGTCTAGCTTCCTTCAGTATCAGATTTCATCAGTGTAGAACTAGGAGCATTATGTTTTGTAGTTACAGTGCAACCCTCTAAAGCAACTCTCTTTGGACATGCAAAATTATGTTGTTGTTGTGAGGTTGTAGCTCTTGAGGGATTAAATTAATAGTTAAATCATACAGAGGGAAAAATCATGCTATTGTTGAAGGGAGGTTATTGCTTAAGAGAGAGTCATTCTGGAGATATTGCACTGTAAATGGATTTCTGTTAATTTTTCTCCGAAGTAATAGAGGGCTAGTTATCTTAAGACAGATGATTGTTTATAATTTGTATATTAAATCTTGATGATTGTTTGTGGTGAATTATTTGCCTTGTAATGTTCTTTTGTGTATGTAAAAAATCTTTTGTCAGCTCTATAAAAGGAATGTTGTGATTGTATTGCACATGATTTCCCATGTTTCAAGAAATTCCATAGTGATTTTATAATTTGTGTTCATCCAAAGACTGTGCATGCATGTACATCTATGTATGCTATTTTTGTACTTTCTGTTGCAGATTGATGGATATTTTTTACTGTCTGATGAGATTGTTAGTAAATTTGACTTGGAACTAAGTTTGAATGCCTTTTTCTGGACATGCTTTGTGTAACATGCTTCATTACATTGATCTAAATGGCAAAAAAATTATACTCAAATCTGTTTAAAAAATTTAAATAAATTTCTTCACAACTCATTCCATTACTGGCATTAGATCTTTCCTATGATGCATGCCACCCCAAACACTGAGAATTTTACCACACTTCCAAAATATAAAAGTAATCTGTATTTCTCTCAGTGTCTTTGTCTGTGAAGATATGTGTCAAAACAAAATGGCTTCCTCATAAAGACAGTCAATTGAGAAGATTGTTTATGGAATATTGAGTGAGGTTTAAAATCAAATCAATGTTTTACTATAATTAAGAGACTTGTCCTCTTGGTTCTGAAGAGTCTGTGTGATTGTATCTCACGTAATATAAATTATGTATTAATTCCAAGGTAAAATGTGGGTGTGCGGAAGAAAAAAAATGATGAATTTACCATTAATTAGAGATTTTTTGTGTATTGTACATAAACGTGTGTCTTGTATGAAATTTATCAGCTATTTTATTAAATTGTATAGCTTCCATTATATTATGTACGAAATATATTGGATACTGTTTTAATTTTTTGAAATTCATTTGATAATGTGTTAATTTATATTGTTAGCTTGTGCGAAATTCATCAGTTGTATGAAATTTAATTGATTTTTAATTACTATGTTTGAAATTGATGGTATTGTATGGTTCTCTTGTATGAATGTATTACTAATTATGTCATGTTGTTTGTTGACCTGAGTTATGTTTATGAATGCATATATACTATGTATATATCGTACTGATTTAAATTTGTGTGTTTTGTTGAAAGTATGTAAGTGTATACATGCATATATTGAAATAACTTGTAAATAAAACTAGCTGTTGATCTGTGAAACTTTTGTGTGTTTATTATTTTATTATCATAAAATAACAACTGACAGGTATTTTTAGAGATTGTTTATTCTAACTATTACCAGAGTCTTTCACATTGTGGTATACTATGTTATATATTATATGTTCGTACATGAGTTTTTTTCTTATCTATTTCACAGGTTTTGGATGTATGACGGAATTTAGACGTGTTCAGTGATGACAGAATAAAAACAAATTATTTCAGAAATTGTTGGCGTTGTTTTTTGTTATTTACCAGTTTTATGTGAAAAGCATGTTTCATTATAGGTCCTTGTCTTCTAATTTACATAAGAAAATGATATAATTAATACATACAAAAAGTCACTTTATAGTAAAATTGTTGATGTTGATTTTGAAAAAACCTTGTTCAAAATTCATTCAACATGATCAGCAAATTGCCAGTACATGTATAAACATTTATAAAATCAGTACATTAGTATGGGATAAAATACACTTGGCTACTCTGTTTTACCCACCAGGGTTTTACATGTTTCTTTTTCTTGCCATTTATCATAATTTTGAGCCTTTTGGGAGTTCGCATCCATTTTTCACCAGGCCTACGTATGGAGCTGGTTCTAGTTTTGCCTAGAATGCACAGTGATGGGGGTCATAGCCTAACGTATGTGAAACATAACCATATCTTTACAATCACTTCAAATTAAATATTTGATATCATGACTAGCAGACTAAAATGGTTACAAGTACAGTGACTCCTATGTTCATTTCTTCATCAACAGATATGAAATGGATCTTAGCTGAACTAATCACAACCCACACATGTTAAATATTGTATGTGAATGTTATATTAAGTTAATCAGGTGCACTAAAACTTCCTGTTTTAAATACCAAATGTCACGGCTAGACTGCTGCATCAAGTTACGCTTTCCTGCAAACTACACACGTAAAATGAGAAGTTCATGGATGTCATTACAAATTTTATTGCCTTAAATTGCGTGGTCTGATTTTTTTCTAGGTAGATTTTTCCCGTGAACTTGTGTTTTTTTTCATCTTAATTATAGATATAAATAGCAATGTCTGTATTTCCTTGACAGGAGAAAAGAAAGCAAGAGGTAGAAAAGTGCCAACAACGTAAGAGGTAAAAAAGGGCCATTAAAGTAGGGTTAATTATGAGGCTGCGTGGTCACTTTTCACACGATACCCTTCTATACGGAAGGTTGTTAAGTTAGACTTGAACGTTGGCTTAAATAAGTAAGAACTAGAAGAGTATAATATGATACAGTCAAACCTGTGAACAAAGGCCACCCTTGTGAAAGACAAAACGTGGCCTTCATTGACAGTTGGCCTTTATTCGGAGGTCAGTTTGTTATAAACAGGGTTCCCACAGGTCCGGGAAATCGGGAAAAGTCCGGGAATAAGGCTCGGTATTGACGATCGATATGTGTAGGTACCGTACTCTTTTTTTTGGACGGCTTATAGCCCTCACCGAAGGGAGGTAACTACGCATGAAAGTTGACAACAACAACAATTTTTATTCACAGATAATTCAGTAAATTTTCAATTAATGCTGATTTATGTTGTTTCAAGGTATGTGATACTGTGCTAATAATTGTAGAAAAATGCAGAACCGTTAGAATATAAGGAACTAGACGTACGTTCAGTCTTGCGACCCGGTCTGTTTTTTTTTGTTATCATAGTCGGGTGAACGCTTGCAGGATTTAATGCGAGATCGTCTGCAAAAAAGCAGGCACAAATTTTATTGCTGTTATGTCGGCTGTGAAATATTTCAGAAAGTGTGAAGTTGGTGACACTGGCTTTTATAGCTAACTTGTGCTATTGACTTTGGAATTAGATCAAATATATGTTCGAATAACAGGTTTTCGTGGTATAACGAGTTTTCGTGGTATTTTATCTATGCATCGTTCCCGTTTGCGCATTAATGTATCCCTTGTAACCCAATTATTGGTGAATACTAAATACCGGTGATTTTAAAAATACATGTACATGCACGCATGCCGAACTTGCTGGTGTCAACATACACTGCACTTCGTTTATCTTTGTTTGTGCCCTCTGTCATCTACACAACAGAACATTGTTCCCATTCACGTACACATGTACGTAATATACGCACAATAAAATAAAATCACGTACATTTATTCAACCATGTAGGTGCGTGTACGTACGATTATAATAAATATATAATAATAAATAGATAATAATAAATAGATAATGATGAATAGATAATAATAAATAGATAATAATAAATATATAATAATACATATATAATAATAAATATATAATAATAAATATGTAATAATAAATAGATAATAATAAATAGATAATAATGAATAGATAATAATAAATAGATAATAATAAACAGAAACTATTTCTGAAACAGACTATAAATTCTGTGACGTATCGAGTCACCATGCGTTCATGTCGTGTTTTCGCGCGAAAATATAACAACGCATTTGATTGACCCAAACATATACGTGTAGTAAAATTGTTGACTGGTTATCGATTTTTTTATCAATGAGAGATGTAAAAATGGAGACAAATATTGTAACACATTCATATTTTTCTGCTCACGAGAGCGTGACATACTATGCTCTGTCAGCAAAAATTATCCGAACGTACATACAGTTTCAAAACGTTCTCGATTCATAGCTGTCTTTGGCATTGCAGCCGTCTAAGTGTCATTAACATTGCAGACATGTATATTTAATGTTAATTGAATCAATAAATGTAATTTAGATAGAGTTAATAAATTGAATTCGACAAAAAAAATCCCCCCAGCCGTAGAGCTGCGCTTGATTTATTCATTAAGTGAGTTAATGGTCGTTGAATAATTTGTACGTTGTTTTCAAATTTATTCGATATTGACACTTGTTTACGTATACATATGCGACTATAATAAAAATATTTCTATAATATGCATTTAATGAGTGATTTTAATCGACTATCTTGTGTTTCTACGGTAACTTGGAGTTGTCTCCGGTGGGGGACAGTGAAGGTGTGAAATAATTGACACGAACGGTAGCATGTCAATTATATAACATTTTGAGCAAGTTGTAATTCACTCACCTTTAGTTATACGTAGGGCAGTCATTAAAATGAATCAGTAAAATTAGGTGGTAAAATCATCTGAATGCAAAGCTTTCAGGACTAGAGTATGGGAGGTCATTTTAGTTTGACAAAGTGTACATTTTATGTGTGTAAACTTTAAAGTTATATGCATCATATTTTTAGGTAAAATATGATATAAACATGCTGTTTTGATATCGAGAATAAAACATGCTTATAATTACTATACATTCTAATTTGTACCCCTATATTTGGACAGTGTACCCCCATTTTGTTTACCTTGGAGGTACATGTACCCCCAGAAAATAAAACTAGTGGTAACACTGCAGAAACTGTTAAAATGCCACTTTTATGTGTGAGTATGCATAAAAAATATTAAATTTAAAGATGATAATAAGAAATATTATGATTCAATCAAAAGATTTCATTATTATGATGTTTTCTTTGAAAACTGGATTTGTTTCACTGCCGTCTGCATTTTGAACGCTGGTGTTCACTTCCGTGATAAAAAAATATTGTGTAATATAACTTCCTATCGATATTCTTTTCCTATTGAAAATGTAAAACTGCATAGAAACAAAACACGAGATTGGAAAATGATATTTAAGAGTAGTGTATGTTGACCAGATGCACGGAATCTTGAGTATATCATTGAATTTTTGCTATGGCCCCAGTGTGACAGTTGTGGGCATTGGACCCACCTCAATTTTTGCACTCCAGTAAAATGTTTAAGGAGAAATTACCCTTCTTTGCCCCCCATCGTAATTAACGGTTGACAGACAGCTGTAAAAATTGTCCAGTTATTGGTTTGAAACATTTAAAGTTGAATGTATAATGTTTGAAACTGTTACTTATATAATTAGGACTTGTTATATATAGTATGGAAGTTTAGCCCAGTACAGTGAAATGAGCGCCAAATTATGACGTCATGTGACATTTAGGGAATTTTTTCTTGATCACCGGTATTTAGTATTTTTGAGGAAATAAAGATGTCAGCATGGAGCATAGTATTTATTGGGTAGTGTGCACTAGATTAATGGAGATTTTGTACATTTGGCTGTCGCCATTTGTAAAAGAGATATATGTACTGATACATCATTATAGCTCTATTTATTTTTGAGGAGTGATTTGTTTTCAGTTTTTAATTTCCGGTCTAAATTTTGAATCACCGGTATTTAGTATCACCAGTATAACTCGTCAGATGAAATAAAAATCATTCGTAGTAATTGTCCATATGCGATTGATCTACATATCAGTGGATGTAAAAGTTCACTGCCATATTCAAGAGAAACCGGTTGAGAAGTTCGGGATTTTTTTCAGAAAGATGACGTTGAAAAAAAAAACTGTCCTGGTCAAGTCCTTGAAAAGTCCTGGAACTTTACCGTAAGGAAATTGTGGGAACCATGTTCACACTCAAACGCAAAAGAAACTGTGTAAGTTTTTTTTTCGCATACCTGTAGTTATAATGGTCATATACATTTAACATGTAAACCATGTGATGCACGCATGTTTTTCTACTAAACAATCGTTACATCCGGTCACTGTTTACTCAAGTTTAACGTAACGCCCTAAAGAAACGTTTGCACGATTTGTCCGTGCACTATCAGAATAAATGTGTAATTGGTCAAAAATGTCTCAGTACTTTCTTCCAAGTCCTAAAAGAAAGAAAACACAAAACATTTAGATACTTTTTTTTCAAAACTCGCGACGCTGCTACTTTCTGAACGTCAACGTATTGAAGCTTTGATGATGCTTAGTGCAGGTGGTTTCGTCAACACTGAGTGTAACCTTCGTTCAAGGTTTCAGCAAACTGGGACATTTCTGATCGTCCTGAACTGGCAGGTCTCGTGTAACTGGCGTCAGGTTAGACCGTCATTTAGAACTGATTGAAATGAATTCAGTTAAATGCTGTCTTAAATTGTTTACCGCATGTCAAGTTTTGTCGGACATGGTCGTATGGTCGTTTTTTGCTGTAGGATATGATTCTTCTCTAAGATTATGAAAAAATGTTATATTTCGGGGTAAAAATTCTAAACCAGAGCTTTTTTTCATAAGTAGGGGAAAGGGCCTTTTTCTTAAATTTGGGGAAAATAAACGGTATTTTTGCAGTGGGAAGATTTTCCTTGATGGGATGGCGCCCATAAAAGGCTTCTGTTATAGAAGTAAAATAACCTGTAAACACCTTTTATGAGAAAGAAGGTACGATTCATCCATAGATATTTTCTTACTTTAAATTTTGCCATTTGAAACGTTAGGATCGGTGCTAAAATATAGGGTCGGTCGGATAACCGTGATTATTCGTATATTTCCATATGGCCAAAAATAATACATGTTTTACACAAACATCCTCCGAAGATGTGGGGCCGGTAGTTCGGCAAAACTTTTTGCAAACATATTTTTTTAAGTTCGGAGTACATAGAATATCGGCACGAAAAAAAAACGACCGGGACCAAAAAAGAAAAACAGTCGGCAGAAAAAAATCAGTCAGGTTAGTGGAAACCAGTCACTTGTTAACGCTTAATTTTCCCTTCCTCTTGTCAATTTGGAGTCTAGCCCCTTTAAACCACTACACGAAGTAGTTATTTGGTAAATACGGAAGTGTCAATTTAGAATCCAAGCCCAAATGGTGTCCTCTTAATGTTTCCAAACCAAAGACAAAATATTGTTCTTGAACAAAACAACTAGTAATAAAAGAAAATGGGTCACTGACCTAGATGAAAAAAAGGCTGAACTGTTTTGAATACAGTTGTACATCTCAGATAAAGTTCAACTATTGTAAAAGCTCTAATCATTGGTTAATATATTCGCTATATATTATTTGGTCTAAATACTCACATCATTTGCAGATAGATTCTCATCGTATTGGTTTGTCTGAGCGCGCGCACATATCAAGCCTCTCTAGGATTCAGATCAATACCGCTCCAATCAGAGTTTTTCTGGGATTTCAAGCGTCGACATGTTGCTCACAGTGAGTACAAGATATTTAATTATATCACTGTTTATTGTTATAAGATACGTATATAGTAATATTAATTAATGAAATGATATTGTATGCGCTGAACAAATTATTAATACAGTAGTATAACCGAATGTACTTTGACTGGAATGTGGTTTTAAAATGATGAGTGATGGGTTAATTCTATGATAATCGGAATTTGATCCGCATGCATAGAATAGAAGAATTATTTTGACATAATCGGTTTTATAGATGCTAATGCAGATTTTAATGGGTATTAACTACTTGTAGCAACTTATGCTCGTTTTTGTTCGCCCATACACTTGTTGCAAAACTAATTAAACGTGTAATTAGATTCGTAATTAAATACAGCAATTTAATCATGTATTCGTTCCAAAAGTTCTTCCTTTGTAGACTATAAACTTATAAAACAATCAATTCTCTATACGGTGTATAATACTTAAAACAGTATTGTTGATTTTGGACTATCTACGATTGATCCTGGTTTCCGTCATCCATGTTGGTTCATTGGCGCTGAATGTACTCTCACCATATGGCGAGCAAATTCCCGGATTTCTAAGAACTTTTCTAATAAAAAGTTCATAAATCATGATTATCATTGAACAATAACTTGCTTGAAATTCTATTTTAAGCTGATTATACTCATTAAAACACGTTGTTTATCTTTTATTACCGAAGCTATCACAAAGAGCAATCGATACACTGAAAATATAAACAGATGGCATCATGTTATTGATTTGTTCTCTTGTGTGATAGAGTTAAGAACCAGTGTCGGTGATAAAAAAGTCTCAATATTCTATGAAATCACTGTTTTTTCAATAAATTTGTTTATCCAGCGATTATATCTATCATTTTGAAACACTTGGTCACATTACATTAAAACATTGAACGTTATTGATCAAAATGCCTCATAACAATTAGGTTATTCGCTCGTTCAAATTTCTAATTTATAAAATCCGTACATGTAGATTAATTTTGTATATCGTATGACGGCGCACTTACAATCCTGCTTTTGTATGACGTTTCTCAGAAAAAGATAATTGATACACGATGATATGGGAATACTGCATTGAACGAAGCTGTTTGCTAATTAGTCTCTATTTTTGTATTCTAAAACATTTTGTTGACCTTTATGGCAAAAATTAAGTTGTGGCAATTAAACTTGATCTAATGGGGGTCCAATTAAGGCTACAGATGTTGTCACTGAATCGATTGTTGATAGATATGAGGTATTGATTAAGTTACAGTACATGACCTTTTATGTCCGTTGAACTATAAGCAAACCAAGGCCATTAGTAACACGCTAAAGAATGGCGTTCTTCATATAGCGACTTTTATTCACAAGTGGCCGGGTACCCGGAGTTGATTGTATTCAATTTACCCATTGTTCTGTTAGAATACAGTTGATTTTGTTCATGAAAACACGGACTGAGTATCGATGGGATATGATTGATTCGAATTGGCGTATATTATGCACAATTTATGGTTGCACGGTAAATGAACCTTTATCATAAGGACACATTCAAATCATTCTTTTTTACAGTCTCTGTGTTATTTGCGTGGAATTGAACTTAAGGAATTTTTTTGTGGTAACTCTAAAGTATTGGTTGAAAGTAGAGCTTGGTTTTACACAATAAACGAGAACAAATTAATAGTACAATCTCATATAGCGACCAATTCAACATGGCGACAATAAGCTAATTATACGGACTACTTAATTTAAGACGGGTTTCCAATATTTCTCCTTTAATTCAACATGACAGTAAGACTACTTAAGTGTATCAATATCATTTTTTGGTATTAAGTGTGGTTTTGACGACGAAGTTTTATTGTACATTTACATAATAATCAGCTCTGAATAGTTATCTGTATATAAAATGCCGGCTTAATCATTTTATTCATGACTAGTTGTTGTTTTGGTCACCTAAAATAGTTTACCTCTTTTTCAGAACACAGCCAAGAAAATTATAGAGAGCGTATGGTCTTTAGCCTGTTGTAATTATGGCTGTTGTGACTGCTGTTTTGAGGAGCATGCACAGTCGAAGAAACTCACAAAGTCCGACATACAACACTCCTTCCGTGATTCTGTTTCCCGACTCGATTCCACCAGCTCGAATCCAGAATCGTCAACGCCGAAAAGCGTTCGTGACCGTTCGGAATCCGACAGTGTATCTCGGACGGATTCGGTATCTTCCGCTACTTCAGCGAGTCAGTTTTCTTTCGATTACCGGAAACCGACGACCACTCCCGTTATAGATATGAAACCAATTGAATTCTGGGCTGCCAACAAAGAAGCGATTCAACCGAAACAAGGTCGTCGGAGATTACCGAGTGAAACCGAAATTACGATTGAAAATTTTCAAAAAGACTTGTACGAATCCGAAAAGGTAACGCGGGAAGTTTGTTTAACTGATGAAGAAAAATTGTCGAAATATCAATTGGGTCAAATACATTTTGGTCTGCAGTATGAAGTGTCCACAAATATTCTTGTTGTAAAAATTATTGAAGCCAAAGAACTGCCCCCTCCTTATTGTCTGGACGAGAATAAACAAGATATGGCTCATTCGAACCCATACTGTCGAGTTTCTTTAATTCCTGACGCCAAAAATTCACACCAGACCTCTGTTCAGAGAAAAACACAAGAACCAACGTGGAATGAATACTTTATGTTCGAAATCCCTTTCAAAGAGGCCGGACAAAGGACTCTAGAAATATTGATTAAGGACTTTGACAAATATTCGCGACATTGTAACATCGGTGTGGTGCATTTTCCGCTAGAGGGGTTAAATCTCGTGAAGGGGACACACACGTGGAAACCACTCATGCCCTGTATGGCGGTAAGTAGCATGCTTATTGTATCGTAAGTTCGTTTTTTCCATAAACTGGCAAAATAATTTGTAATTAAGAAATAAAAAAAATGTTTCTCTATTTTATCTACTGATGCAGCATCGGAATATGCGTTTTATGTCCACACTAATTTCAAAAATATTTTTTATATCTGGCTCCCTTTCTGTCCAATAATGACAAGATAAAAACAAGACTTCATCATACGTCCGTATAATTGTTAGATTATAATTAGATGGGTACTGTGGAACAGCCAACCACGTGTTGACACTGAGTAATCTTTGGGTTTATCTCTTATACGTTGTATTGGCGTAGTCGCTGATCTCGTTAGACTGTCAAATAAATCATTATTTGGTTAACAGCATTACATTAATCCTGTTTTTACGCCGTGAAGTTTCCATTTTGTCTATATTTCTACCCTTGATCTGTTTTCTATACAATTGCTGTAAAACCTGCAGAGACAAAAACCAACACTTCGACAAAAGAAAGAAACATGATTATATGTACAGTTTGTATTTAGGTTGATTGATATAATGTGATTAATTGTGTGGTAAACATTGACCGTTGCTCATATGATGGCTTTCATTCACAGATAGCCGTAACCTCAAGTTTGGCTGTAGTTTGTTACAAATGTACCGGGTAATGTTTCATAGCATTGTCAATAAATTGTATATACAGTAGAGTATTGTTATAGTGATTTTCCGAAGGCCCGAATAATTACTGCCCAATATCCATATTTCGCTATATCCGCAACATTGTAGTAAAGAAGGGCGTGTTCGGTAAAAAATAGATGTTTCACTGTGTCCGATTCTTCATTATAACCGAAGTCGCTCTAACCGAGTATGTTTATATTATTATATCAAAGATTAAGCCTTCTAGTTGACATCGTCTGTGTTCACGATGTAAAAACTAGTAATATAAGAATTGATACTGAAATACTTTTGCGGATGGAGTGCATATACTAGTATACTTGCGATGATGTGTCTTAACATGTAATTTTTATGATAAATAACTTTTATAATAAATACTACCCTTGCTCTCATTTGAACATTCCCCTTATGTATCTATCTTAGTGTATAAGGGCGCATGTTTCTGTTGTCTGAGATTTGCACTTGTTATTGATTTCGTAAGGAACAAACAATCCCTAAATGTACTGACACCAGCACACACATATTCAGTTTGTTGACACTAAAATACGTCTGTCTATTACGGTGCGTTTCACAGGAAATATTCGCCGAGCCTCTTTAAAATTATCGATCTTGTTTTAGCAAGAATCTCATCATCTAAATATGTTCCTTCGTGTTTGTGTGTTTACATTTTTTACTAAGATCACATGTTGCGTGAAATATTTAAAACTACTTCTGAATTGTGTTTTTAATGCTTCATTTTGAATGAAGTACATTTCTATCATGTCACAGAAAAACACGTCTAATCAACTTAGTATATGATTAACAGTAATACATCATATAGAGTTGCGGTTGACGTAATAATGGCTTTGATTGTAAATCATCGTTGTACATGATTGATAGACATTTAAAAAATTCTTATCCTTGACACTCCCTGACCTTCTTTTATAACCACGGAATCCATTCTCATTAGCGAATTCCAATGGAAATACAGTGTATATCGATTGAAATCGTCAAATCCTGTTCTGAAAGCCAGTAGAATCGTGTCGGTTATACAATCCAGAGTTCATCAGATTGGATTTGCCAAGATAATCGGCTTAAGTTTTATTGAGAATTCATTGGTAATGCTGAGACATAATTGCAAGACATATTAACTTGTTCACATTAACATCCCGGGGTTTGAATACTAAATTTGAGTTATATAACTCTGTTTGCTGGGTTTTAAGGCGCGCATGCGTGGATTTGAGTTTCATCGGGGTATTCTTACCGAATTTCAAGTCCACTCGGAACTCTTCGGCAATTTTCGTAAGGTCGAACTTTTCTTAACATATAGACTTGGAAAATTAATTTTTTATTTAATGGTTATTATTCCAAAGTAATTCTTTATTATAATTCATTTTGGTAGATGAAAATTCGTGACATTGAACTTGACCTACGGGTATTTTGGCCATTTCATTGATCGTAATGAGACTAAATCAATAATAACACTTAAACCACTTTATTAATTAGTTAACTGTCGTGACTTTTTACCTATATAATGCTTGTATCAATAATACTAACATAGTACCACTTACTTGTACTTATCCTTGTATGTACATGTATATTATTTTGTCCTGAATGTAAATAGTTTTATAAAAGTAAATAGTTTTGTAAAAGATTTATAAAGTAAATGATAAAATTTAAGAAAATGAACTTAGTGAATTGGCCATGTTGATAATCCTCTACATGTTATCTTCATGAGATTCATTGCGCATGTGCACTTAAATTTAATTATCACAGGCTTTTCAATGATGTATGACAATTGTTCAATTGACTGGGTCTGTTCTTGGGAAACAGACGCTCATCTTACTACACTTAGCTCTAGATAGCTTTCCAACGCAAAGAGTGGGCGGAAAGTGTTCGGGACGTACATGCCATATGATCACATACATTGTCATGATAAATAGCATGTGCCTCATCCGGGTCTAGAGCCAATGACCCTTTGATCGGGGGGACTGCGCTGTAGTAATGAACAAACCGGGATGGCTCTTTCTTCATCCTGTAGTTTTGTACGTCAAGACTACATTTAATAGATATTGATTATAATCAAAACAGTGTTCAGAACAACTTTTATTGTTCAAGTTCAACTAAGTTAGTTTTTTTTTTCATCTTTACGTTCGATTTCTTTAATCTTGGCAGCAATACACTTGACATTTTACGTGGTTTAATGTTCTGTCGCTATTCTCCCGTTGTCATGTTAGTTGAAATAGGAAACAGACTTGGTTCACGTCACATTACAGTACAGTAGCGAAGATTATCGATCGTGTAATGACCGTCGGAATAGACAAAAATGCGTGCTACGGGAGTTAACGATAAAGTCCGTGTAATTCCGATAAATTGAAGTCTATTTATAGGTCGTATATTGTCGATACTAGCGGTCACCAGTGGCGCAGTGTTGACAAAATCAATGATATCTCAATGACCAATTTCCTTACTTGTCACACTGAGCTCTCGGCGACAGCTCAAACCATTCCTTGCGCATTTCATCTGCCCACACAACTGTAGATTTGCAAAATCAATGATTCATAGATGTTTCCTAATGCCATTAGAGTTGTTTCAAAAACGACGGCTGAATGTTTTGAAATTGCGGTGAAATATTGCGTTCTCAATCACGTGAAACAGATTGAGTGACGTATACAGCATAAAATGAAAATAAAACAAGAAAATGAAAACTGATCTAGCTCCCCAGTGACATCAATGTTTTCCGATTTTTAGTTCATGATTATAAAATCTGTGATAAGACACCGTACTCAAAACAGGATTTAAATTCATATCTTGTTTCGAGCGAAAGCATTCACTCATGTAATACGATTTACTCGTGGACACGTACAATGTACGGTAGAACACAGTGATAGTGAATTCCTGGGGGGCCCGATTATTTACTTTACTATAGAAATTTCACTGTGTGCATTACATAACAAAGAAGCAGGGCTTATTCGGGGGAAAGCTAATTATTTCACTTCGTCAGGTACTTCACTATATCCGAGTTCACTGTAACCGTGTTTTACTGTATATTATAATAATGAACGAGTGTGTAGCAAAATTTCCTTTTTATTTAAATTTCAAGTACAAATACAGTTGATCACATTTCGATAAAGACCGCATGTAAAAATGATCACCCTTTTAAATTTGTAAAATATTATTTGTTTTGGAAACCAAATAAAGACCAGGTGTGCACAAAAGCCATATTTCTTCCCTCAGTTTGGTGGCCCTGGTTTACAGGTTTGACTATATTTTCATCATGAAGAGTTTATTTGAAGGAATAAACTAAATACGAGGGCTGTGTATCCCCAGGGCACTTGCGATGCGTGCGGCATTACGGATTGACCGATGCTATAAGCAATATACGTCGTTAAAAGTCTTTTAGATCATTGAAACTCTTATTAGTATATTCTGATTAATAACAATTTCAGAGTACATGTATATATATATATATATATATCAAATATTATACGATTCATGTATCGCCCGTGTGAAAGATACCACCGTTTTCTGATTACCGTTAAACCTCAGCTGCCACTAACTAAAACAGTCAATTTTCACGGTAGAAAGTGGTACCAGGGCATGGCCAATAACCAAATAATAATTTAAATATAAGACCGACATTAATTGCGATCTCTGGGGTCACTGAATAATTATGTTGGCATCCGTGATTTGACAATTTCCGACACGTTCTGTCTGATACTATTTTAATGTCGTTAATACAGTATCATAATCTACTGCGTCCAAAAATGAGCTTCCTGTAAATACACCAATTATCCCTTCATCTAAATATAGACCGGTCGTGAACTGATCTCATCAACTCGAAAGGCTTTTTACTTGATTGCGGTAAGAAACATTATGAGACTATCAACAACATGTTTTGCTCGTAAGACCCCGATGGTGTCAAATTCAAAATTGAATGATTGGTTGGTATGAAAGTCATCCTGGTAAAAAGCAGATGAAAATACAGGACTTTGGCCGCGTTTACGATGTTTTTGTAACATGGAATATAATACACTAGAGTGGTTTTTAAGAAAACATTTAATTACCGCAAAACTTGTGTTAAAATCAAAATAGTTTAGTTCAAAAATGTACTTGGTTTACGCTAATATCCCCTAAATATAGTTTTTCTTCAAACTAGTTTTGTAGTTCGCTGGTGACATTCATATAAAAATGAAGCTACCAGTCTGAAGAAATTGACAAAGTCCATAAAGGTCTTTGGGTCGATCGGGTCAGCTGAAACCACGAACTTAAATAGGCCTAATGATCACGGGTGAAGTGATGGTACCATCAGATTGTAAAAAAAGAATAGTTTCAATTTCCGATGAACGCATTTGTAGTTTTACTTAACCTCTGAATTATATGTCACCTCCAATAATGACCAAATTTTATTCTCCAGAAGGTCTTCATAGACAGGTTGAAGTGTGTATCAAAAGAAAGTTTTAAAATAATGTGAGCTGTAATAAAGACGTGAGTGCGCTTGTCTGCGAGCTTAACAACTCCCGAACTTAACATTTGTGCAAAATATCTTGTAAATACAAAAATTGAAGCATAAACATTTTTAATAATTATTCATCCAATAGTTTGAAAATTCTCAGCTATATGTCTCAGACATGGGGTATAAATGTCTCGCTTGATTATCTGTGCGAATAATTTATTAAGCAAGAATCACAATATCGGTCAACCGAGGTAATCGCACAAGATCTTCGTCATTCGGGGGGGGGGGGGGTCGCACTGTATACTTATTTATGCGTGTATGTATATACATGGGTGTATGTGACCAGTTTAGCGTAAACTCATTAGTCTTAGTATATGATGTGAATAATACATGTAATTTAACGTTGTGTGCTGACAATTTTAGAATGCACTCCGGCTTCATTTATCTACATGAATTATTCACCTCACAGACAGGGTACAGCTCTCAGTAATATCTGCCATCAAATTACGGACGTTGCCAGGTGACGAAATATTAGACTACTTAGAATGGCTTAATTAACTGTGTAGTGGGTGTTGGTGACAGTTCGTTATTTTTGATTATGAATATGGTATTAGTTACACCCGCGCCTAAAATGATTGATTATTAAAGTTGATGGTTTAATGAGTACAGTGTGTGTGATGTTGATCCTTATTTTTAGCCTCATTACCAGAATATCGATCAGATGTAAATGTATTCAGTTTTTGACGGTCACTTATATGCATTTCATTTTCGAAATACAGCCAAGCCTGTAAACAATGTCAAATACAAAAATGTACACGTATATGTAGGTTTATGTACCACAATAAAACAGTAAAAACATGGACCAGTAGATATATTCATGTTAGAGGTTTCCGGATTGGAGGGGTGGATTAGTAAGTGTATTGGTCTTTATTTAAATTATATCTATAATTGTATGATCGTTGTTTGCACGAGTGAGGGGCTTTATTTATGGGTGGTCTTGACATGTACAGTCAAACCTGTGTTTTAGGCCACTTCCGATAAAGACCGCTGTGAATAAAGACCATTCTTTGAATACCGTCTCTAATCATTTGGATCAAACTGACCTCCGAATAAAGACCATCTGTCAATAAATGCGGCATTTTTGTCTTTCCCAAGCATGGCCTTAGTTCACAGGTTTGAATGTATGATAGTCTAAAATGTGCAATGCAGTAAATGCGCCCAACTTCAAGTCATTTTTACAATCATGACGTGAAAAAATTCTGAATGTATCTTACACAAAAAGGTTGTGTTTACGGCTACCCGACCAACCCTAGTTTTGACAACGACCTTAAAGTTTTTAATAGCAAAGTACAAAGTTACAAACTACTTAGGTTATCTACCTTCCTGTTTTAGTCACGTGACCGTTAACACGACTACTTGTCTTCTTGCCTTAGTCTTTATTCCAAATTTCGATCGAAATAACGATACGTTTTCTATAAACAGTTTGCTGCTAGGAACGTAATTAAAAAAAACTCAAATAATTTTCAGTAACCAGACTTATGAACATCGTATGAACTTTAAGACATCTGTAATTAATGTAATCGATCTGTAAACAGATACGAAATTACTACATCCTAAATTATCTTATAATTTTAAGTTTCATTTAGACTTGATTTTGTATACGCACATGATATTTTGCGTGATAAGCCACGTTTGTGAACCAACTTAGAATTTTTATGTTTGCTATTTTGAAACATCCATTTTTTTAAAATACACACTTTACTACATTGTTGTCGACTTATTCTCAAAGTTCGTCGTCTAAAACTCAGTTTTTTTATTCAGACAGGATTCTGTTTTACTTCTCCATTGTTCCATTCACGTTGTTAGGCGCGTGTTTGTCTCGACTGAAATTAACAATGGTTCTATTAATAGAATACTACACCCCGTTTTCACGTTAAATTCACGTTCTACGAAAGTTTACGTCGTCATTTAATTTATCGAATACTAAGTGAGCACGAAATCGTGCTTTATTGCGGAAATTTTAAAGTGAATGGTACTAGAAAATTTCCATTACATGCCGAAACCATGGAATAATAAAAATCTTTCTCCTGTCAATAAATTCCTAAGAAATAAAAGCAATATATTTGTGACACAGGTGTTATACAGAATGAAATCACAATTAGTCATCCTCTTTAAGAATGAAGTACTGGTTTAACGTCTTCTCATAATTAGAAACTAATTTAAATACTTTACATCCAGTTACACAAAATCTGAAACATTCCATGACGTAAATAGTGACCTGTTACTATACGTTGTTTGGGTGTATAAGAGACTTGCCTGGGTTCGAGGTTATAAAACATGAGATCTGTCTCCGAGCTCAAATCCCATATTTTATCTTTTATGTTCACATTTAATTAGAATTATATATTATTGTGTCAGCACAATGTATTTAAACATTAATTAGCTCTATTTTTTTTCAAACATAATACTTTGAGAATGGAATTGAGATTTGAGTTCGGAGACTGTTCTCAAGTTTTATAACCTCAGGGCCTGGGCTTTTCATTGCTTCGCTTTACCCTCATATAATTAAAAATAAGCAAACCCGTACATATTTGTCAATTTTGCTTTTGTTTGTTAATCTTTTCAATCTGTTTTTTTTTTCAATATGTGATTTTTTCGGAAAAGTCCATACTTTATGGATTCAGAAATTAAGACCACAAAGATACAATTTTAGTGGAAAGTGACAGTGTATAAAATTTTGGGTCGAGTTACCTCCCCTTACGAAACGCTTCGTAACGTAGAATTTTCTGTTTAAGGAAAGAAATTGATTGTGATGTTTACAGGAACAAAGATAATTTAAAGTGTACATTTTTACACGTTTATACATATCACCACATAAGAGCGACATCATCCAGGAAGCTGGTATAGATAAATTTCGCGACCACAAAATGTCAAGGAAAGTTAATGTCTGCAATCTGAATAGTTCACTCTCCATCGAGTGTGCTCACACCTGACATATTGCACCAGCTGAATACAACGTCAGTCTTAGATAGCGTAATTTAATATGAATGTAGTCTCTAGAAGCCATATTGGTGATAAAAGTGTGGAATTCTTTCTGTTATATGTCTGTGTACTTCTATTTCATTTTCTGCTCGTTGTTTAGCAGAGTAAAGCTACCTTGTACTTAAAAACATTGATAACTAAGGCCTAAAATAGCTTGTTTCCGCTGCCCCGACCAACCCTATGATTTATTTTGGTCAAATAACAGTTTTGAAAAATAAAAAAAATAAAAAAGTAAATCCCTACACCGACCCTATTTTTTTTCAGATGTAGTTTTACTCTGCTAAATCCAGTGTATGTGTAACTGTGTATTGATCTGTATAACTGTCACACATGTATTAAATACAACACCATCAAGTAATCAATACAGAATTTCATTCACATGGCCTGAATAAAGTTTGTTATTGCAGTATCAAGATTTTGCAACATGTTCTTTACTGTTAACATTACCATAGTGACCAGAATTGCAACCCTGGGAGACAACAAAATAGTGTACATAATCTCAACATTGTCACTTATTCACACGCTCAAATACCAAATTTCATTCACCTATCTTGAACAGTGAAAAAGTTATGACAGAATCAATACTTTTGATGATATTTTTTTACTTTTTCCGTTACCATGGTAATCACAATTTTACCCATGGGAGAAAACAAAATGATCTGCATAATGTACACATTGCCACCTATTCACATACCAACTTTCATCATCCAAGGTTGTTTAGTTATTGAGTTACCGCAGGATCTAGATGTTCTGGCCACATTTTTCTGATTCTGTTACCATAACAATCACAATGCTTTTGCGACGGGAAAACAAAATGGCGTGCGTAATGTACACATTGCCATCTATTCACTTACCAACTTTCATCAAGCTAACTTGTTTAGATATTGAGTTATCGCGGGATCCAGTTTTGAGCGGACAGATGGACAGACAGACGAAGGGCAAACCTATAGTCCCCTCCGTGTGAACATCTGTAGGGGCCTAATAAAGGACGCGTATATAAAGGTTTAATAAAATACATGTATAAAATATTAAAAATCATATAATTTTCATAACACTTATTTAAAATGCACGTGAAACTGAGTTCACCAGGTGCTTGGTAAAATTTGAGAGGAAACCCGTGCTACACGCAAATAAGAAATGCGGATAGTGAAACTCAGTAACCACATAAAACACGTAATTTACGGATTGTCCGTAGTCCGTGCTTTTTGTGTTTAATGAATCGCTTATTGGAAAATTCCGCGTAATCCGTGAATTTTGCTGTGTAAAGAGAAAATCTGTAAAAATCGTGAATTATGTGCGGGCTGGTTTAGAATTTGAGATTTCCGTAAAACATGGTGTGTAGATGTAAAGTTATTTTTGTAGTCCACCGAAAATGTTAATATTATAGCGAAGTATAAACATCGAGTGATTTTTAATTTAATCTTTGGAAGATCGTGCTAGTGGTATATACAGTCAAACCTGTGTTTGCAGCCACCTTCGAATAAAGACCACGCTGTGAATAAAAGCCATTTTTTGAATAACCAACACTGATTATTTAGAACAAACTGACCTCGGAATAAAAGCCAACTGTCAATAAAGGGCACATTTTGTCTTTCCCAAGGGTGGACTTTGTTCACAGGTCTGACAGTATTTCAGACCCTTACACTTAGCAGGAGGTTATAGGTCCACACACAATCAATACAATAAAAAATGTTTTATTTACCCACATGAGGAATCAAAAGCTTAGCTAAGCTTAACTGAAAGCTCAACAAGGCTTAGTTAAGATGTATCAATGAAACACCCACTCCCGTCCCAAAAATTAACATCTACTCACCCAGGAGAGATCCATTTTGTTAATGTAAATGCAAGGCCTATTTATATCCCCACAAATTATGTTTTCAGGGGTATACTGGGACCACCCTGGTTGTTGATTGGTTGGTTGGTAGGTCGGTCGGTCGCGCGGTCTGTCCACATTCTGCGGGGTATTCAATCACAATTCTGTGATAGGTCCAGTCTTTCTTGCATGTATTTATAATTTCAAGCAATTACTCTTGGGAACGCATGGCACGAACTTAATATGGCCAATAATTTTATCATTTGAAATTTGAGTATTGGACAGTAGATAAAACCACAAAAGTGGAATAAATGAGTTGAGTTGTATATAAATGTTTGGCGCATAATGTTTTATTGTTAATATACTTTCAGGAAAGGCACGAACTTGGTGAGTTACTTTTGTCTCTGAATTATTTGCCGAGTGCTGGACGTCTCAATATTGATGTCATCAAAGCTAAGCAGCTTTTACAGACGGACATAATTGGCGGGTCAGGTAAAAGCAATACATTCTTCTGTATGAATACATTGCTAAGAATCACCTGGCATTTTCTAAAAGTTTAAAACGCAGTATATAAGGAATGAGTAATAGTTATATAAATATACATATGTTCACATTGAACCTTACCCCGCCAACTTTTAATGTGTTTGCTATGTGATATTATGCTTCATTAATACACAGATCCTCTGAATAAAAGTTCCATTACTTTACTTACCGATTTCTCTTTTACACGACCGTACAGAGAATCCGATATCGATTCATCTACTAAAGTATACTTTTCAGACGAAAAATAATCCGTTTTTCCCGTCTAATGACTGTTTTGGTAATACGCTACAAAGTCGGTGACAGACAAAATTCTGCTATTTCAAGCTTTATATTTTAAAAGTACTCACGTTTTTTATTTTGTAAATGTTGTCGCGTGATGGATGGCAGTAAGGGACTTACGAAATTTTATCGTTTAGATTATTTTCGCCTTCTATTTGACTTAAGCCCGTTAGTGTGTTTCAGGCTCTACAATCCTAAGCTGATATAGTTTATCCCTTTGCTTATGAAAGCATGCATCCCGCAAACCGATTTAGACAACAACATGAAGCAGGGTCTTGAGAAATTAAAATGGTTATTTAGTCTGTAATAGTCTGTATATGTAGCATAGACTACTTTGAAATACCGACAATCACAACAACTCTGAGTTTATTATAGTGGTATTCAGTTTATGCGGAAAATCACGTACCCGCATATATAGCCATTATTTCGTAATCCTGTTCTTAGCGGGTTTAAAAATAATCCTTGATTTTACGATATTCTTCATTGAACCCAGCTTCTCTAAATGTCATCTTTCATATATCATGTTTATCACTGTTTTTTTTCATGCTTTGATTACTATATCTAGATCTTAATATAGAGACTTCATTTCATATCCAGATCCGTTCGTAAAGGTCACTTTGGTGCATTTTGAGAAGCCAGTGAAGACAAAGAAAACGACATTTAAGAAAAATACCCTTGACCCTGTTTTCAACGAGTCGATAAGTTTCAACATCACGCCCCAACAGCTAGAAACAGCCAGCCTGGTCATATCGGTGTGGGATTATAATTCCAAAAGTAAAGATGATTTCGTTGGTCGCATTGTCCTAGGAAAATACTCCACCGGTCCACACGAGACGAGTCATTGGATGCGCATGCTCCAGTCTCATCGAGTTCCGGTTGCGCAGTGGCATTCACTACGCACGCGACAGGACTCAGATCAAGTTTCACCTGCATCCATTGCAGTACCATGAGATATATGAAATGATTTACATTTGAACAAACACGTAAAGAAGACAAACAAGGTTAAGACCAGATGATAATGTCACTCGGCGTGCTTAAAGCGTCATCGCTTAACCTTTGTTTAGGCGAAACCTTATACTACAAGTGATGACGTCACTCGATATCGGAAAACAAATACATTGCACATATAGACGTGGTTGTGAGTTACCTGCCCTTGTTTTGCCATTAATTTGTAAATTCATGTCATGTACAGATTTATCCCAAGTATGTAGCCAAGACTGTTGCTCCAAACGAAAAACAAAGAAATAGTCAATTTGATTGGATTGTACACTAATTAAGTTTTAACCAGTACTGAAATTAAGTACAAATAATTAAAAGCTGATTGGTTATTTTTTTAAGACGTAATAGACAACTAAGCTATGTTGAATACATGAAATGATTGTGTGCATATTTAAAGCCTATGTTTGTACATAAAATTGTAAAAAATGTTTTGTCAAATTTTACCACCGTCACGATGTTCAGTTATAAATATCTAAAATCTTTCAGTATTTGTCGCATCCCATTTACATATTATTGATGTATTTAAAGATCATCACCTTTGACCACTTTCTTTTACACAAATGCGTGATTAGCAAATTAGGGCCTTATTGTTGCGTTGCTTGATTTGAGAATTATGAAAAAGCCGACATTGCCAAAAATATTTTACTGTATTGTGTAAATATGTACAGAGGAGTCATAGAAAACAAGTCACGTGTAAACAGTATTCATGACGCATGTTTATTATTTCTTCGCAAATAACCTTCTAACCTTTAATTGGTTCTCGGTATTATTGAAGGCTGTGATTGAATACCGGGAAGCGAAAATCATGTCATAGTAAGGGGGGTTTCTTTTGTATGACGTTGCGAATAAAATGGCATATACATCTCATTATAATTAAACACTAATCGATTTTTTTTCATGGATTGTTAAGTTCATATTTTGCGAAATTCTGTTCATATTCAAGCCCCCCCTTTCTTCATAATAACATATAATAAAGTTGGAAATTAGACAACCCAGTCCCTAAACGACTGTTAATAAGGGTTAAAATCATCTCTACAAAACCTAGCTGTCAGGTTTTCATATTTTGGTCATATTCACTAAAGAGCAATTTAGAAATAACGGTCTTATTACCAAGAACATCACAAATGTCTACCAGTACGTCCATCTCATCGTTATTAAATATTGAAGCATAAAGACAATGAAATACGTTACCGCATCAAACCAGACACATTTTTTGGGTTGCCCCCATTATAAGTTCGTTTGTCTTTTTCGTGACGTTAGCTATTTCAAGGAAAATCAGTAAATTCTTGTGGTGTAATTTACACTCTGAAGCTGATTTTAATAACCATCACATGTCTATTCATAAACGTGACTATAGTGTTTTGATGCGAAGAAATTCTTGAATAATTACACCTTACGTTATAACTTGTGGGCGACCTTGTCAGACTAACGTAGGCGAAATAAAACACTTGAGCACGACTTTTTCTAGAGAAATATTTTTATATAAAATAACATTTGCTGCTGACGTACGTAAATAAATAAACCACGATAAATACTTGAAAAACAATCAATCAAGCTGACATTGAAATTGTACTTTCGTTCAGGAGGTCAAATTCAATTTAATCAAGGTCAAGGGCGTTTAAATGACTTATCATTTGCTTTCGATTACTTTTACGCTGTAAAACATTATAACATATTTGGTGCAACTAGGGCCATTCAAATAGACTTTGGATAGATACAGTCAATCCTCACATAGTGACCACATCTATATTAAGACCATTTTGTTATAACGACCTCTTACATTCCGACTGGCTTTATATGACTCCCGTATAACTCAACTTGATAATGAGACCACCTCATTACTACGAGCGATTTTCGGATTTTGACAGGGTTTGTGTATGTTTCACCACTGGCGGAACAGTCAATGTATTCTATTGTTAATATTTTTGCGAGTTGATTTTTAGTAGTAAATTGATTTAAAAACTCGTCTGATCTTATAATGAAACTCACTGTAAATTCTAGCTTTTGATCGGATAACTAAACCCATTTAAGATCTTTTTTATCAAACTCGTTTGTTTTTCATGTTTAGCTGCATTTGTTTTTGTACATCATAGGAATAACTTTTATTACGATATTTGGTATGGAATTGTGTTATTTTTGTGTAATATCGCATTTTAATTTCAAATTTTAGTACATATGTTTACCGATTACACAATCTTGCGCAAATGTGACCTCATTGAATAGACTTCCTACACGTTTTACAAAGTTCAGACGTATTGCAAGCGCCTAGATGGCCTCTTTCTCTGGTGTTTTGAATGATCGTTCGATGAATCAGATCCACCGGATTCAAGTAGGCGTTGTTTTATGTCATGACAGAGCGTCAGGTGTGGGGACGCTTAATTTTTGATAAATCTTGATAAATATCATCAAATTTTGCGGTTTTCAGACGCAAACGCAATATCAGTTTAATTCGTCTTTGATGTAAATTCTTTTTCAATGTCATTGTCATCTATAACTGCGTCATTATAAACAGGCGTCCAAGTTCGTCTGGTAGAACTAAATTGTAAACAGTGATATTGATATTAAAGATGAAAATGATTTAAACATACACCAGACATGAATGTATAGTGTGGTATGGATAAGTTGTAAGATAGAAAAGTATTTAGTGCGCCGGTCCGAAAATGATCTTTTGATATTTAATTAAGCTTTTGATACCTAATTATAAAAACTTGCTGATTTAAAATTACCTTTTGATATTTTACTATAAAATTGACTTTTTGATATTCGATTAAGAAAATTTTTTCATAACAAAATTTAAATTAGCTTCGTGAATTTAATGCGCGGACATTTTTATTTTGAAAATCACTTCTGATTTTATCATCGACTGTTCAATTTTAAAAATCATATTTTGATTTTGTATCATACTTTGTTTTCTAAATTTATTATTTTATTTCAATACTCACCATTTAACTTTAACGCTTCCTACTTGATTTTAAAACTTTCCATCAGATTTTCAAATTCCTGACTAGAGTGAGGAGAGCTTGTTTGGAAGAATTGACGTTGAGTAAAAGCTTTCATGTAATTACGCCGACACGAAAAGGACAGTGTTTGGTGAATGATTCTGATAATGCTGTTGTATTTCACACGAATCTAGTTAAAAATTCATAAACTATTTAAAACTATTGATATTCCATTTTCAGAAGTGCATATTAGAAATTGTGAGCATTTTAAGGAATACATAATTTAACATGTCACCGTGTGTTTCGAAATATTTCAGTTTCGTGACAAAATTTGTATATTTACAGATTGTAGGAAATCGCCTTTATCGAATATTAAATTTGTTGCTTAGCAACCGTATTCCGGCTGAGTATAAATGCTTTTCTGAATATGTCACATATTTCCTGAGACCCCCAACACACTTTATGGTTAATTTATGGAGGAATAAAACATGCCATCCCTGACATTCATTGGCGCATACAAGAGAACTTTGATGTGAAATATTACTGGTGTCTTGTATTTATGGCCTGTTTTCGTTTTTAATCGCTTCCTTTGGATATTTATAGCTATTTTTGGTATTAAGTATTCTTGTTCCTTTTAATACTGTTGAAGTCCAAGGCTACCTTTTTAATGTAAACTTTTTTGCGCGCTCTTGGCGCGATATTACGCCCTCAGATTAAGGTGCTACTTTTTCTAAGTATTCCTGCCTTGTACGAAGCAACGGGATGGATAATCTGCATCATCCAGAAGCTTGCGTTTACAATCACCTACCAAGCAGGTGCACGTTAAAAAAACGTTTGGGTGATGCAGACTACGGGGGTTGGGAAACCTAGGGTGATGTGGTTTTGACCACTCCATATTTTTTATCAGGTCTTGTCAAAGTCTTATCAAACTAAAATGGGATTTCCGTATTACAGCCATATGAACGGACCCGTACTCTAGTCCGGCACGGATGGCTGGTTTTCTCTGACATAAATAAAATAATATTGAAATTTAATGGACAGCTTATATGATCAAGTTTGTTTTGTTGTTGTTGTATTATAATTTGTTCATGTGTCTAAAATATTCTGATGAAGTTGATTAATTCTTCGTATTGTTTTTCATAAGTTTGTAATTAAACAATACTTGAATTATAAACACACATTTATACAGTTTCCAAGTTTGATAGAGTTTACAGTTTTTCAAATCCATGTCTCGTTCATAGGGTTGGTACTTTATCTTGGTAGTATTTTTTACACCCGCCCCCCCCAAGAAAAAAAAATATTGTCAAACTTTTTAGCAGTGCCAACACATTTTCAGTTGTGTTAAAGTATAACCTGGTTCTTAGTTTATAAATCTCGACTTTGATATCACTCTCAGATTTTTAGTTTCCGATTGTATGATATTGTTCTACAAAAAAAAAAACAACAAAAAAACAGAAACACAAATGTTTTAGTCCTTAACAAGTATTACTACACGAATGCCAAAACTGCCCTTGTCAAAATTCACCTCCCTGAGTAGGATTTGTTCTAAAATTACACTTTGGTGCTTTTATGTTTCGTCTTCATAAATTCAATTACAAACAAAATCAAATAAAAGATTTGTACATTGTATCCGTGTCATTTTCATTTATCTTATCGTGTAAAGATTATTATTTTTGATGCCGCAAACGTTTGTTAATCAAATTAAGTCAAATGAATGGTTTATCATCAATTCATTCTATACATTTACCCTACGCGCGTAAAGTTTCTTTTGCGATAAAAAATATGTTATTTTTATTTGTCATAATTTTACGTCATGTAACTAAAACGTTGTCCATTTTTTTGTATAAGTCATTTTAAAATTATTTACAATGAGTCATCTCACTCCTTGTTATTGTTGATGCTTTGTTTTTAAGTATAGTGTTTGTAAAATATGTTCTTGTTTTTATAAATCTTCAATCGGAACAAGTCGGTAAAATCCGTTAATTTCCGTGAGAGTAAAATGCATTTATGTCCGGGACTAAAAGACTAATCGGCGTTGAAAAAGACATTTGCTTTATTGAAAATGAATTCATGTCCATTATATCATAAATTATCAAAGCCGATGTTAATTTTCGTAAAAGATCGTGAAATTCCGCAGAAACTCGGATGTTTACGTGTTGTTCCGTTTGTAAATTTATGTATCTCATGCTGAATAAATTATGCTCCTATTTGTTTATAAAACATTGTTATTCTTGTTAAAAATATTTTGTCTGTGATGTGCTGATCTATATATTTTTGAATTGTCCGGAAAGATAAAATAAATTAAACGTTTTCTATAAAAGAATGACTTTCGTTTTCTTTGAATACTTGATATCGTGTCTGAGGGTTGTATCAAATTGAAACACATCTATGGTGTTTGAGTTTTATCATTTATAAATACTGTATCAATTAATCAAACCAGTGTTTCTGAATTACCTATCAGCACGTAACTTTTCCATCCTCATCGAGCAAACAACTTTTATATTTCATAATTTACCGGATTTAAACATGTACTCTTTATTTCATAATTTACTGAATTAAAACAAACCATTCATATTTAATGATTTAATGGATTAAAAAGATACCATCGCCAGGCCGCTTACGGAGAGCGCAATGTCTTTGGACATTTGGTGGTTTAGTTGAAACCCTACATTAAGAACCTGAGAAAATGTTGTTAATTAATATTTAACGAAAGCAGCTGACTAACTGTGTGTATGAATAATGTTCAAACATACGAAAATGATATACAAAATTACAGTTGGTTTGTCTGAAAATTGTGTCAAATTATTCGACTGGTGATTTTAAAGTTCGGTACACTCGCAAAATTATGGCAATGATAAGCACACTTTATAGACTTTAGAAAACATTTCGTAAGTTTTCATAGATATAGTATTTCTAATATAAGAAGTGACGGCGTCTTATTCCTAATGCGGCAATTTTCAAATCTTATCTTGATGACCCCATTGTTTTCCAACAGCGCCATCTGTCGTCCGTCCCGTTCATTGCCACATGAATTCACTTGAACAACGCACATTGGGAGCCATGTTAAAGTTATTCTGTATTTTAATTGTTGCTTCAGCGACAAGAGCAGCACGTGGTGAGTAAACTAATTGTTTGTGTTCTATCATTTTATCGACTGTGATACAAAATATGGCGACTGGTTTTTGATCAAGTCTTCACGCACAAATCTTTTAATTTGAGCTTGTCCGATCCGAATAAATGATGATTGAGAGGTTGCTGGTTCGAGTACCGGACGAGGCAGTTTTCCTCTAGGCACATTGTTCGTTTCCCGCCTCTATCAGGCAGCTACTGAAGCAAAAGCGGAGGACAAGAATGAAAAAGTATTCGAGCAGCACCGCTTTGGTATACTGTCCGTTGAACATAGAACGTACAAACATATAATACTCATTACATCAATGTCATCCTTCAAGAACATTGTTCTGTGGTTACTTGATTCTTTATAACACGCGATACTTACGTAAGCAACAAAACCGTTTGTTGAACTGAAATTGTCAACAACATACTTTCACACTCGCAAGTGAAGTCACAGAAATTAAAAACCTTTCGACACATTGTTTTTAAAATTTGCCAACCAAACCAACAAAGCATTGGGTGTGCTCGACTGAACGTTTTTTTAAAGTACACATATTCGTTTTCAACATAACATGTTTGAGAGATAAATGTACTAAAAATAGAAATCATGACCATTGAAAGTATACCGAACTTTTAAGCCTATCAAGTGTTCATGTCAACAACAATGCGCAAAACGCACGCCAGTATCGCAGTGTAAACCTGATATGCTGTCTGCTATTTGATTCGCAGACAAAACATTATATGGACAGGTGTAATAAACGTGTACTGTACTTTGTTGTAACATGATTCTACCCGTGTGCGTTGGTGTTCGAGAATTTTTTATACATTTTTGATATCTTCGTATGAAAACAAACAAATCAACCAAGAGACACTAAAGTTCATATTGGGCGTGTCCGAATGACCGTTTTCTGCGATTTTATTCTCAACAGAATCTTGTTGGGTGCTTTTGTTCAAGCTACCTGTTTAGCTACATAGATAGAGCAAAAAGGTCAACGTACCTTACTTCTAACTTTTGTCAAAGCACATGTTTTCTATGATGATGCGTCTGAATACATCTTGATGTTTATTATAGAATCAGCCGGCATTGAGACACGTGGACAATTAAAACAAAGACCACGCGTCCTTTACCACCGATTATTTATGTGGAGCAGTTGGCTATCACATGCCGAAAATATATATTCAAACGAAGAAGAAACTGTGCATAGGGTTTAGCTTGAATTTGTCAGATTTTATTCACGGTATTTTCTTTATGTTCGGTACTATTTTTAGCTTATTCGAATGCCTACCAAAATGAGTATTTAATTAAAAAAATAGCGTTTCTGTAGAGACGTGTTAATCGAATAAATGTAGTGAAGGTCAAATGAAAAATACGCAAACTGTACTAATAGATTTTACTTGTGATTAAATTATAATTTTTGACTTTTATACCATCCTACTTTATATCATTGTCATTGATATTGTGTATGACCTCGGCTTGTTGTATTACCAGTAAAATACAACGTCTCATGGAATCTAAGTAACAATGCACGACACGTGGAGGAATGTTGTTTCATTCCGCCCTTAGAGCATTTGTTAAATCCTGAAGATTATTAACCTTACTTCACGCCCAAGCAGGACCCAAATATGCTTTATTGGGTTCAGATCTTGAGAAACGGCAGGCTAAGGTAATACGACAACGTTGTTTGCCTTCAGATACAAGTATTGCCGAGTAAGCCGTACGGTGTGCGGACGTACGCTGTCATGCGTCAGCGTGGCAGGAGCATGTTGGTGAATAAACGGCTTCTGGTCTAAAAACTTGATTTATGTACTCAGCTGAGACTGCCATTCACAATAATCAGATCAGTTTTCCTGTCTCCCATGATTCCACCCCATACCATGACACTGACCCGGCCAAACCTGTTTCTCTCTACTACACAAGCGAATCAGCAAATCTCTACCTTATGCGTTAGTTCTAAATGCAGTCTGTTTTTCTTGGAAGAAAGTATTGAGCCATTTTTGAAAAATCTTGAAAAACGTTTCTTTCGAGGCGTTTCGTAAAACTTAAATAAACAGTGACCGGATGAATAATTGTTAGATAGACAAACATCCGTGAATTACGTGGTTTACATGTAAAACATTTATGACCAATAAAACTATAGCTATGCGAAAAAGAAACATGCATCGGTTCTTTTGCGCTTGTGTATAATTTATGTAAAAAATATTTCGACCGGTACATGAATAAAAATGAAATACAGGTCAGTATTAAAGCAACATAATTTATAATAAGAAATATTAAAAAAAAATAAAATAAGGTACTTTCCGCAGATCGTTCGTATTGACTTTCAGCTTTATTTCTTGTTATTCTGTCATTATGAACGTAAGTGGTATAACCAGAAGCGATGTCAATGAAGTGTTTTTTTTTGTAAAATGTAAATAAAACAAGATTTAACAAAATTATGCTAATATAATTTGTGATAACATGGGGGGATATCGTACCATCAAGGGAGGTAATTCAATACTTGAAGTTTGTTATAAGCGAAGTTAAGCAGTTTGCTTAAATTAAGTCAGTGATAGAATTCTGTTTTAATCCTCATAGGACACGTGCATACATTTAATTTATATGACACCACGTGACTTATCTTCCGATTGTAACCTAGATTTTGTTTGGACTGATAATACATTTGTAACAGTATGTCATTCCTTGCAGTGCATAAGGTCATCGCACACTGATACGTGCTTTGGTGATAACCTACATATATTATTGAGTGTTTAGTTTAAAAGTAATAATTTCCCAGTTGTAGTGTTCTTAAAAAATGTGATATGAGTATTTTTCTAGAAGAATATACAAAATACAAAATCGTCCCTTTGTGACTATTTCTGTTTTAAAACAAGTTTTAGAATCTGGGATCAATATTTTTCCTCTATGTCTAAAACCTATAATCAGATCACCTCCATACCTAGATACATTTTGGTTCCAAAGGTGATCTAAATATTAAGGTTGTGCTGTATTTACTATGTATAGTCAAACCTGTGAACAAAGACCACCTCTGTGGAAGACAAAATGCGGCCTCCATTGACAGATGGCCTTTATTGGAGGTCAGTTTGTTCTAAATAATCAGTGACGGTTTTTAAAATATGCTCCTTATTTCACAGGGTGGTCTTTATTCGGAGGTGAATGCATACACAGAGTTGACTGTATATGTTTTATGGTATAATGTTCTATTGACAGTTCCGCGTGCTTTCACTTGCGGCAGCCAAGCTTACTATACCCAGAACAATGGGGTCATCAACAGCCACTCTGGTATTGATGCTGGCCATCATTACGGAAAGAACATGAACTGTGAATGGAGAATTGAAGCTCCAACAGGACAGAATGTTGAACTTGTAGCCCAACAATTTCACATTGAATACGACTCCGCGTGAGTAACAATTACATTTAGACTTATCAACTATGTCTAATCGATGTATTGAAAGTCGGTTCAAAAACCATTATTATGAGGAGGTTTGAGTATTAAAATGGTCGTTATTCGGAGTTTTACAGTATTTAATATTGCGTCGTTCGATAATCTTGTGCTTTATTGATTTAAGTGCACAATGCCATATGAATTGACCATACAATTTTATGAAAAACTGCAAAAATGAAAACATCCCCCCGAACAGTGCAGTCAACGGCCACATTGATGCAATCATGACATTATTAGCATGTTGCAAATGTTCTGTCGTTTGGCATATTACAAATTATCTGCGAGCACATAAGACAGACATTGCAGCTTTGTGAACGCCCACGAGTTTTTTTTATTATTTTACGTCAAGGCTAATAAGTCCGCGATTTTCCTGATATTCCGTCACTTGTGTAAGAAGCTATTGTTGATCAGAAGAAACATTAATGTAAAACTCTTGTTAGGTTATTTATTGATGCGCCATAACAAGTCCATGAAAATACGTTCTAAAGGTGGAGAGCACGATTTTAAAAGGGAAAGGGAATTACTGAATTCGCACAAAACATTTTACATGTGTCTGTTATGGTATTAACCACCACGGCAGCGTCAAAATTCTGAATGACAGGAATGTGATTTTATTATGTAAAAGTTAACCGGGAGTAAAAAATCCCGGCGTGACACAGTGCTCTGACATAAAACGTATTGTTCGTTTAATTATTTTGTAATTAAGAAAATGTTACAAAGATCAATAAGATAAAGAATGCTTGCTTTTTAAAAATATGCCTTTTAGTGTATTATATGTATTAAATTTAAGACAAACGCAATTTTTATAAAATCATAATATTAACCTTTAGAAGATAGGCGTAACACCCTTCTAAGTTAACAACACGAGCATATAACGATAAATTCTAAACAACACCTTCATGAACCAAGGCGAAACAAGTATTGTTCTAATTTATTTGTCATAAATCATGTTAAATTTTGATGTATGCGATTTCCCAATGTAAGTGATAAAATCAAACACGTGAAAAACGGACGCCCAAGGAAGTAGAATATTACAATATACACACATAGTTTGCTGATATTTATAAGTTAAATTACTTTGTCCGTTAGGCACACACTGAGCACAAATGTGTTTTTATAATGGTCAATCAATTTGCAATCAATATATCATGTCTTAATAAATATTATTTTTAGTTGTGGATTTGATTGGGTTGAGCTTTTTGACGGCAACGATACCCACTCCCCCAGCTTGGGTAAATTCTGTGGAAGCAACAATTTCAATCCAATCTCGTCTACACAGCGATTTTTGACAATCCAGTTCGTTACGGATGACAGCGATCAACAAAGTGGATTCAAGTTTTTCTACAATTTCACGACAGAAGTAGTTAGTAAGTATTTTCACGGTAAAACTGACAAATATGGCGTCCTACATTAAGGAAACGCCTGCCAATTTTGTATCATTTTCTTTACAATCTACCTATTATTATATGGTATGTACTGATGAATGCGAATTACTACACTGCTTGATAGGCATTTTGGTGTTAAAACTTTAAATTTTTCAAAAGACGCCATTTTAAGAACATTTAGTTGTTTATAATTAGTTATAACATTTTGTCGGCTATATTTCCGCCACCACATCATGAATACGAGACGTAGACGAACCTCCAACTACTACACGTGTATAGTCGAGGTTATACGGAATAGGCGTACCGAATGAGTTTACCAGTATCGATTTGGGAATATCGGGTGTTTGTTTCAAGAACATGAGAGGCGGTTATTATAATTCTATATGTGTAGTCTACATCATTAAAGTGAACAGTATTAGCTATTCCTCATTCTACAAGTGAATGCATACGTTTAATTTTTTTTGTGAATTAATCAAGCAAATTATAGATATAATATTCATTTAGTTTTTAATAAGCGAAATTCTCATAATTAATACAAAAATTAGGTCAGTTTCCTTATGAACTCAAACTAGCCGAGAAAATAAATGAACACGTGTTTTTACATAGTATTTGATGATATTAATATATGCACGTATGATATGAATGCAGTTGTACACTTTTGCTGGTTCCCGAACTTGTGAGACTGCAATTGATTACCAGCCTGAAATCTCGATCATTTAATCAGGTGTTCCTGGGCCCAGGCACAAATTGACAAATAGTAAGACTGGGTATCGTGTTTTCAGTTTTAAAAACTGTTGTCAAAGTAATGAATTAAGTTTGTCCCAATATGCAGAAACACACAGTCATATATTTGAGTCAAATCTGATGCTAAGCTCGGTACTTTTTTCTAAGCGCTTTCTACCAAAGGCATACAAAATTTCTCAAGAATCTAACCAGACTTAAAATTTATAAAACAACACTGGAGATGAGTCAATGTAAGATATAATCTATTCATCTTGGTCTAGATCGTCCGTATATTGGCAACCAGTATTTAAGAAGAAGTCAACAGAAAAACAATAGTCTGACACAAGCCAGATGGTAACGTTTAGCCTGGTAAAACATTGTCCAATAATATTGAGACATTCTGATTTTGCAAATGCAGCATACTGGACTCCCAATGAGAATATCCAATCGATTGTTTCGAGACTTTTTAAGTTTGAATTAACCCAAAATGCTGCATTCAGATCCCAAATACCTATTTGAAATTGATAAATGTACAAGATGTTATTTTTGGGGAGGGGGTCATTTAGCGACTTTTCCAGCTTTAACGGTGAATGAAGACCACAGACGTACACCTGGGTAGAAATACCGACGTTACGTAAGATAGCCAGACAACTACCTTACTCGTGAATTTGACCGTTTCCGGGTGGGTTTCGAACTTACAGCGGCGAGTGGTTTGTGATTACTAGTGAGAGTCTTTAAAACCACTGAACCATGGAGGCCCCTCAAGATGGTCTCCAAATGTACATTTAGCGTAATTTATCCAAATTGTTTCTTATAGACATTTGTGGCAGCAACCAGTTTAAGTGTACAAATGGAAAGTGCATTGATAACACTTATCGTTGTGACAACGATGATGATTGTGGAGACGACAGCGATGAACAACATTGTACTGGAACTAATCCTGGTGGATCAACCTCCTCAAATTGTAAGTATTTAAACAAACTGGTCCTCACAGATTCCATCAACGCTTAGTGTTTAGCATCCATGCTATGGGTACCAGTTTCGAGCGCACGCATAGCAAATACATACAACAATCTTTTATACAGAGTTGTCGTTCGTTATTCATGTATTACGTGTATTGTAAACTGGATAAACCGTTCTTCTTACGATGGAGTTTAGTCTCCAAAGCAAGACAATGAATTCCTGAGAGGGTATGGTAGGCACGATATTATTATTATTAAAGTTTCATTTTCTCAACTGACACAAATTATACTGGCGATTTTACCTTGTGTTGAAAGCCTAAGCTAACACCGAACGAAATTTTCCAGTCAAAGGGCTTTTCTTGACCAGGTAGCCACTATATCCTTGTGACCGTTAACACAGGTTTAACTTTATATTTGAATCAATACTGAAGTAAGTTTACACGACTGGAACTATCCACTTTGGCTGACTCTTAAATCGAAAAGCACGGGTTTCTAATATAGAAGCCAATTAAAATGGACACAAATCTCTCCAAAGATGCGATTTGCACTCAAGATCCGATTCGTCATTACTATCATTTTACACATCATGTTCCGCAGCATCGCCTGCTGGTTTAAATATATTCACGTTTTTTTTGTTTTTGTTTTTTTGGTAGGATGTAGATATATTTATTGTGTCATTTTGTGTAGATGAGGGTAGAGTTAAACTATGTCATTATTATCGTATGATCTATATTGTCATTTAAACCAAGGTCTTTGGGGCTGCGATGTATACGTGCAATGTATTGGGTCAATCTATTGTAAAAGGAAAGATTATTATATAATTTTTTGGTACATTGTACATGTATAGTATATTCATTGTAATGTGCTGTAAAACGTAGTGTTTCTCTCTCTTCATGGATCTATGGTTAATGGATGAATTCCACTTATAGCATTTTTTTCACGCCAGAACGGCGACGGCAAAGATTTTATCAATCGTTATTGTCTCACCTATTATTTTATGATATTTAAGGTGCGGCCGACGAGTTTAGCTGCTCTAATGACGGCACATGTATCTCAAACTCATGGTTGTGTGATGGTGACGACGATTGTGGTGATAATTCTGACGAACGACCCTCAGTGTGTCACAGTAAGATCAAAATCTGAAGTCATATTTAGTTGACAATTGCCTGACGATTGTCATTTTTCACTGTGGTTAAACGTCACATAACAGCTGGGGTCATATGACGACTTTTCCAGAAAGACCCCTGGCATACACCTAGGTAGAAACACCGGCCTTCAGCAAGCTAGCTGGACAGCTACCTCACATATAAAATACCGCACACAATAAAAACTCGTAAACTCTATATACATGAGTATTGATTAGAAATTAAAACAACATTTCATTGTCTTACATATTCTAACTTTTTTTAACGTCTGTTAGTTCCCTAATCGAGAGTTAACAGACCCTTGATCCATACTCTAGCAGTTTTTTGTTTACTGTTTTAGCTCAAAGTCGTTGTGGGGCCACTAACATCACTGGGGCCTCTGGATCAATTACGAGCCCTAACTATCCATCCAATTACCCATCAGATACTCAGTGCTCTTGGTTCATTCATGCGCCTTCAGGTGCCAAGGTTTGTACATAAAAGACAAATTCCTTCTGCATCATCAATTAAAAGAATAAGCATGTTCCTATACTTTATCAGATCATGTTATATTTTTATATCATTTCGTTTCTGTGCACAATATTAATTTGTTTACATACGTTTTCGCTCAATAAAAGGCAAGAAATACAATTTCAGTTCGAAAAGCACGTTTTGTGTGACGTCACTGATCGCTGATACCGTTAGATTTTAATCCAAAGTAATATAAAACGGCCAATCGTGTTTTATCGTGTTGTAATTGACTGGTGTATAATTATATTCAAAGAAACTGTGCATAGCGATGACGTTTTTATTTAAAAAAATAGCGGTTTCTGTAGAAACGTGTTAATAGAATATAAGTATTAAGGGTCAAAATAAAATACGCCAAACTGTGCTAATGGATTTTACTTGTGGTTAAAATATGATTGTTGACTCTCTTTATGATTTTTATGTGAGTTTGTCGTTAATATCGAGTATGACCCCCGGCTTGTATTACCTGTAAAATACGTCTCATGGAATCTAGGTAACACTGCACGACACGTGGAGAAATGTTGTTCCATTCCGCCCTTAGAGCATTTGTAAAATCCTGAAGATTATTAACAATATGCACGGACCTTACTCTACGCCCAAGCAGGTCCCAAATATGTTCTATTGGGTTCAGATCTGGAGAAACAGTAGGCAATGCAAAATGACAACGAGTAAGCTGAGCTTGAAAGAAAGTATTGAAAGTATTTTTGACCGAATTCGCATTTATTCTGAAAGCGCTCGGGCAAATCGTGCAAAACGTTTCTTTTGCGGCGTTACGTAAAACTTAAGCAAACAGTGGCCAGATGTATCCATTGTAGGATAGACAAACATTCATGCATCACATGGTTTACATGTTAAACGTTTACGACCAGTATAACTATAGTTAGACCATGCACCCCAGCTATCAGCCATTTACAATGCAGTATTTCTACCGTATATATACCGTATACGGTATCTAATTTGCATAAAATTAGTTTTAAAAAAAATGTGAAACCCGTACAAAGACTGGACGTCTTAAAAAACACATTCCAGTCTAGAAGTCATGCCTTTTCTCGACACCAGCTGTAAAGTGGACTAAATCAAAACAGCAACAAAAAGCGGTATGTACTGCTAAAGTCGAGAAAATGCCATTGAATAACGTTTGTAGCATGCAAAAACAAAATAAAAGGTTTAAGTTTATTGCAAATTAAGCATTCAGCAGGTCAATTGTTATTACGCGTCCACATTTACGTAATGCAACAGTATGGATTGACTGTATTGTCTAATATCACGTGGTCGATGTCGGATAGAAATCTACAAGTTTATATATGTATACGCGAGGGGATTCCGCGTCAGAAAAAAGCAAAGCCGATCGTCCGGAGATACTCGTATACAACCACACTCGTTTTCTGTCCTAGACTTATGCGAAGAAGAAACATGCACAGTTTTTTTTGTGTTTGAGAATATTTATATTTGCATTCTTGCAGATCGAGTGAGGATTTAATTTTATTCTTCGTCTGTATTTAACAAACTACCACTTCTGTCTAGTACTCTGTTCCACAATTTCTATTGTCTACTTGCATCATGCTCCTAATTACGACTTTGGATGCAATATTTTTCTTCGATTTGTCTCGGAGAACCTCGCGCTATATCCAGTAAATGCATGCACGCGTTTTGTGTGTTCATTATTCTTAAATTCTTTTACAGTCCATCTCATTCAAGTTTGGTGATAATTTCAATATTGAAGATGATTCCGGATGCGCTTACGACTTCGTAAAACTGTCATCGGATGGAACTATTTTCAGTCATGGTAACGTTTTCTCTTTATTATCACTAGAATTATTTTTTTCTGTAATCGTTGTACCAACTCTCAACACCATCATCGCCTTAACACCAATGACAGCGTCACCATAGAAACAGCATTTACTTCTGGCTTTGCTGAGTTAACACCAACAGTCAGTTTTCCATCACACCAACATTACTAATCGCTCTATTTGTTATTTCGTTTTGATGTAATTCGACCTTTATGTAATCATTTATGATAGTAATTCGACCTTTATGTAATCATTTATGATAGTAATTCGACCTTTATGTAATCATTTATGATAGCCAATCATTTATGATAGCCAATCTTTTCTCTATATCTCTTTTTAGTTTGATCACTAATTTTAATTAATGCAACTGTTCAACCATCCTCTACAGGTCCCTACTGTGGTACAACATCTCCAGGTACCATTACGATACCAGGGAACCAGGCCTATATAATATTCACATCTGACAATTCTGATGAGTATACAGGCTTCAGACTAGACTGGAAAGCTCTGGAGTTCTAATTGTTTCCGTAACTCCAAGAAATAAAAGAACCAAACATTCTGAAAGTTGTTTGATTCAAACGACTTCATTATTTGTTGTTTAAAAACACACTCGGTAAGACCATTGTTAGTTAGTACTAATAAATATTTCTTCATACTGAATTTTATTACCGTTTTTTTATCGCCTTAAGGTTAGAAATTTCATCAACCATCGCCTCAGCGTATATCGTTAATGAAACAATAGCTCGAGCGTAGATACTACTCAGAAGTTTTATAACCAATGACAGAGGTGGTTCACTTTTAGGATTGTGGGACATAAGGTCCTCTAATTAGGTGAAAGGTAGGGCCATGTAAGGATGTCAGGTATAAATCTTAAGCAAGCATGAGTTTGGTCATTTTTAAGACGTATTTTAAGGGGTTTATAATGCAACATAAATTTGATATTTTTTGTAATTGTTGTGGACCTACGTGCATTCATGTTACCAGTTTGGTAGCTGCTGATTGAGCATAAGGATGTATCATACATATATGACTTCTTGGTCGAGTGAATCCCTTTAAATATAGTCTAGATATTCGAATAACACATTTCAACATTTACGCGCTTCATAAAGATACAAATGTGCATGTAAAAACGAGTTTAAGATTGTATATCTACTTGTACAGTCAAACCTGTGTTTGCGGCCACCTCCGAATAAATACCACCCTGTGAATAAATATCATTCTTTGAAAAAAACATCATTGATTATTTAGAACAAGCTGACCTCCGAATAAAGGCCACGTGTCAATAAAAAACACATTTAGTCTTTCCCAAGGATGGCCCTTGTTCACATGTTTGACTGTATATCGAACTACACTCGCTAAACAGACAATCGGGTGTCAACTGTATTGGGAGGTATTTTAGTCGTCCAAGTTTCAGTTTGATCTGCAGATGTGCAGAAAGTAGGTTTGCGCCTTTGTAAGCAATATACGTGGAGATACTATCTTTTTATTAAGGGAGGTAATTCTGTACGAACGTATCATTTTCTTACAATACTAGTTATCTCTCGATAGGCCTCAACACAAACAATGATTTGCGATAAGAATTTAAATGTAAAATTCGAAACTGAAATGCAGAAAAGTACTTCCATTGGTATTAAAAATGCGTTCGTAGATGTGATCAATAGTGTTTTACAACACGCCGCGGCACACCACACTGTGGCTAATTTTTACAAATGGAAACCTGTGTTATTTCACGTAAAACTATTCATGCGTGACCTTTCAGTCTGAGTAACGTGTACATAATCGTATCATGAAAACAAAACACTGTATCAAATATTAGTATTTGTTTGAACATTGCAAAGATTTGACATAGACCTTTCACTGAGACAACACACCATAAACTGTATGATTTTTTTCGATGTTTCTTTTTGGTGGGGTGCGATAGTTGCTAACCACACATTGCATCAAATGGAACAAGTTTTATTTCGACCATACCTGTTTCGCGTATCATAAATTGAAGTGACATACCGTACTATCATAATGAACTGTACAGCTTTGGTTTTATGTTTGCATGAATGTAGACTACGTGCCGTACAAGGCAAACAGTACGAGTTTCTTGTCATTTGCATAGCTATTAGATACAGCGAGGATTTTGTTATCAGGGGAGAAACAAATTGTACATGGATAGACTATGTTAAGAGGATAGCTTCCAATAAGTTCACCGTAACGAGACAGTTGTACTAAAGCATTCGTTCCTTTGCTACACACAAACACGCAGTTATGTGGTCCAAAGGCGACACCTCGTGGCTCGACGATGTTTTCATTTTTCACTCTTACCTCATGTCGAATTTGCGTGTCATAAATGTAAACACAATTATCGAACCTGTCTGAAAGCACTAGTAGCTTATTGTGTCTGTCATATGCGCACCTACTTGAGTCAATTTTCCAATGTTTTTGTGGAAATTCAAAACTCCATTCCGATTCACTTCCGGCCATGGATATAATCCGTACTGGGTTCTGTGTTCGGTACGTTCCGACTACGAACTGTTCTTCGTCTAATACTGATATAGAAAACGGACAGGATTCAACACCTAATGTTCCAGCAGGTGTGAGTCCTCCATTATTGTCTACCACAACTCTTTCAAGTCGTTTAGCCCCGGTGACGTATATAACTCCATTAGAAACTTCAACAACATCAAATACGTGTGTAGAAAATTGGAGCACACCTTTAAAGTTTAACTTCGCACCAAGAACCTCACATTTCCAATTGGCATTGTCCACAGCAATCAGGTCGCCATTGGATAAGAATTCCATGCCGCTGTACAAAGGTTGTTTCTCGTCATTAGGAGAAGCAACAACAGTCATTGATGCCATAGGTTTGAAACATACTTTTCTGTAATCCTGTAAACTTTCTGTTTTAAGTGACTCCTCCTTTGTGTTAAGTTCACCCAGCTTCAAATCCACTTCTAAGAACTGTTTCATTGCGTCGCTAGTTTTGAATGATATGTCCATTAGTTTAGTCTGTGATATTTGATCGTCCACTTCGATTTGCAGTCCGTTCATCTTTGACTGAATTTTATGAAGATCTATAAATAACTGTGACGGAGTCTTGTACTGTATTGCGACATTTAATAAATGTGTAGCCTCCTCCAAAGTAGATATCGCCGCACCACATCTACTTCTTTGCGCTTGCAATCTATTGATACAATCCTTACCGAGTACATTCAGCTCTGATAAGATCTCCCCTCTGGCAATTTCCAACTTTTCTATTATCTTATCTTGCAATGTATTCATCTCTACTTGTAAACCATCTACGTTCATCTCCAATTCTTCCTCTGTTTTATTTAAAAGCACTTTGACATTGTTAACTTTAAGACTGAGGTCATGCATTTGTTTCTGTAAGGGCTGTGCCAAAGATCGGTTTTCCTCCCAAGCAATTTCACTGATTTCTAAGACTTCTTTTCCCTCTTTAACTTTATTCAAGGCACATGCGCTACAACAGAGAGTTCTCTCCTCTCGACAATAAAATTCAATGACTTTATTATGTGTTAAACACTTATCAACCGTATCTTTCACTTTAGAATCAGCTTTAAGTGTTTCTAAAACATCTTGCAGTGCAAAGTTACTCGGTATGATCTTAGACCACATCTCCGGGGGAGTATCTTTGCATTTAACCTCAGTAAACTTTCTGCAAAGCGGACATTCTATTCCATTACAAATACTTTTTTCGTTTTTCTGTTTCATCACAACATCATGAACACATCTTTCACAGAATGTATGCAAACACGCTAAAGATCTTGGGTCCACATATTGATCCAGACATACGGCACAACACAGACCGGAACTTTCTTCATTCACTTCCGGTTTGGGTGTAGACGTCGCCATTTCTTTATCCAAATCTAGCATATACACACGAAGACTAGATTTATTACATATCTAAAACACTAATAAATTTAAAATGAGTCTTTATCTGAATTCTTAAACTACACGACTGTCACATAAACACAGTCGCGTGTTCAGACACAATACAGACGTAATATTCATAATGTTATCGAGCTGACGATAAATCTGAACAAATACAAGACAAAATAAGTATGGATTTAGTATTGATTTAATGCGCTTAAGTGATTTAAATACGTATCGCCCGTTAAACATTTATACTTTAGAATAAATCTTACGAAATGTAAACCAGTTAATATCTGTACAATACGTGTTTGACCAAATTAACATAAAAACATTATCACGATACACTTTAGTTATTCAGTTGTATTAAAATCTTACGTCCTCACCGGTCTATATTTGGATATTACACGTTATATACACGTAAGGCCAGACTTTTTTATATTTCGTTTCTCAGGATCACCTCCTCGTCGTTCTTTGACCTTTATAATTCTTATCGCCGCGGTCGTGGTCCAGTGGTTTGTACGCTGGACTTGTAACCCGGCGATCCGGGTTCAAATCCGGACGCGGCAGGTCATACTCTTCTGAAAATTGCACAAAAATATCGATTTTCCTCTATATGCGGAGAAGTTGCCGGCTCCTTGTGGAAGGGTAAGTTAGTATTGGTTAGAAAACTGCTTAGGTGAACCGGTCGCCGTATATAACTGAAAAATTGTTCAAAAACGGCGTTACGCCCATCGATAACTCTAATCCGATTAAAATAGATTTTAGTGGATTTTGATATAGTTATTATAGTTCGCTGGAAAACTTTAGAAGACATAAACACCCTGGTCTTCAGTGGCAATGTCTGAGGTGTGAACATTTTACAAAGAAAAAAAAAAGAAACATCGTACTCTGAGTTTATTTCTTCAGTTTGTGCGCGTGTGTTTGTTCAGACAAGAAGTGTTTGGCAGGCATTTATATTCATTTATTCGTTCAACTGTACAGTCCCGATTATATTATGTATTTTACATTGTTGTATTGACTTATCTATTTTTTATTCACGGGTGTTTGATATTGATAAATATCAAACGAAAGTCTGCTCTATTGTTCTATTCATTGCCAAATTACCTCCCCTGAAATGCCTTTGACAGTACATAAAGAATTGACTAAGTAATATTTGAAGATAAAACGGTCAAACGTCCCTTACATTATTAAATTAGGGAGCGGGTGTTTCTTAGTTCAGAATTATTAACACGAATCAAGATATCGTTTAATAAATTTAATGACGTAGTTTGGGGTTAGAGTATCACTATACTTTTGCCATTATTTCGAAAAATATTTATTTACAATCGCAAAATAATTTATTGCGGTACTTTGACACGCCTTAAAATTTTACTTGTAGCCCAATATCCGGGGATTACACGAACGCACATACTTCCGTAACCAAGTTTTATTGGAATTGAAAATCTGCGAAGCTACAGATATAAAGGTCAATGGTCTAGCCTTTACAATAATCTAACGTAATATCAACTTTACCTGCCGTTCCGCCGACAAAATATTCGCGCATATTTCGTAAAATTTATTTCACTATCATTTCAACTTTTTCGTTATGGATTTAATATTTTGTGTTGTATACGCTGCGTTATTCGTCGGTGAAATACTTTCTGGTAAGTCTATTGAATTTATAAATTTTAAAATCTTATCAGTTAAATTTTGACATTTTTTTAGCGAAGCGTTAGGAACAATTACACCCATTTGTACTCTACTTGATAAAACCAGTGACCATATTTTACCATGTGAAAGTGTATCCCAATAATTCCACGGCTATTCCAAATAGCACATTCATATCATTGTAACAGTATCATAATATCAAAAAGGGGCTTCATTCCAAATAGATATCAACCAGACAATCATAAGATTTAACACGAACAAACGTTGTCGTAATTTACAATACTACATGATAACGATGTCGACTTTGTCACTCACATTGTATTAGTGTGGTGACGTAAAGAGTCAGTGCACCTTTACGTACGCGAATCTCTGTTTCTGAAAAGTTCCTGGTTCAAATCCCGGTCACTGCAGGTCATACCCTTCTAAATTTGACAAAAATGTCGATTTTCTTTCATATGTGGGGAAGATGCCGGCTCCTTGTGTAAGGATAAGTTAGTACTGGTTAATATACAGTCCAGGAATACTGGTTAGGAGAACTGAAAAATTGTTTAAAAACGGCGTTAAACCCAGTGGCAATGTTACTGAAAACTCGCACACATTGATGTGGTTGGTTGCAGCATTAAGACACACTAAGTATACAACTTTCTTTTATTTTCCAGGAGTTCCTAACGACCGTCACCGTAGATTTGTAGGTATGTACATTTTTTGTGAAATTAAATTGTTAAAAATTATCACCATATAGCTGAACATTACCGTTAATAAATCTGTAGGATTATCTACTTGTAAGACACGCCATTCTTTTCCAATTCATTGGCTTTAAATAAATACGGTGTATGAGATAAATTTTCAATTGAAGAACTGATCAATTACGAAATTTATTAACTCTAAAATGCATGTAGAAACAATCCATAAATGTGGTAGAAACGATCTATAAACGTGGTAGAAACGATCTATAAACGTGGTAGAAACGATCTATAAACGTGGTAGAAACGATCTATAAATGTGGTAGAAACAATCTATGACAGTTTATTGAATGAAAACGTAAGCCGGCAGCATTTATCCGTTGCGTTAAATATTTAATAAACTTCAAAAACACATCAATTATCAATGATTATGACGACCTGTTAGTATTTTATGGGTAAATAATGAATACGTGTAAATTAAACAAAATATTTTGGCGCTAATTGTATTGATCGATTATCATTTTTTTCTCAGATAGTCCGGACAATGTTTGTAAACACACACTGGATGGCTCAACAAATGGTACAATTTTGTCCCCGCAATTCGGGCAAGGTACCTATCCCGCTAACACATTATGTACCTGGTTGATACTGGCTCCTGACGGGGAAACTATTCGAATTAGTTTTAATTCTTTCAGGTATATTATATGTATGCACATATACTTTATGCGAAACTAAAACTTAAAATTCTGCAAAATTGCTCGACGTTGAGGGTCTGATGCTGAATCGCAATAAAAATTAAAACAAAATGAAAATTCCTAATTTTTATTTGCATTCCTGAGAGTTAAGTTTATTTATAACACATAGATGGAGCTGGCTCTATTATTGGAACTGGTGCTTGTATCCAGAACCTGCGTGTTTTTACACAACAAAAAGGTAACTCATCCAAACATTGTGCTCTTCCTTGCAAAAGCGATCCATGAAGAAGAGTACGTTCATTGTGTCAACATTTTCATCATATTGAAATTAAAGTCGAATAGCCAACTATGACTTAATTAGGAAAATGCAAAACCCCCAAAATACAAAATATCAGCATTGTTTTTCCCGATTGAAGACGTTTTTTTTTCATGTGTAGGATAGACAATACCCGAGGTTGTAGAGGGGACTACTTGCGCATATTTGACGGTATTAACGCATTTGCGAATACGATTGGTCGATTTTGTGGTGAGGTCATACCACCTGATATTGTATCCACTAGCAACCAAATGCTTGTATTCTTCCGCTCAGACAACACGGCACAGTATGAAGGGTTCAACATATCGTACAGTTTAAACATTCAAACAGGTATATTGATTCCACTACGGTACACTACGGAAACGTTTTAGTGACAGTAGATCCAAATGCAATGCTTTGATTTTGAAACATTTTTATTTTCACTCATTGTGTTATATCCATAAATCACTGAACAAGATGAGTGCTTAATTTGAAATGCACACCAAGATGTTTTTAAACATGGAACATCACACAAAACTTAAAGAGTAAATAAGTTTATCTTTTCGTTAATATTTACAGCAAATGTATGCAGAATACAACGCTTTCAAATCTGTTTTCTTATTGTTTTTTATTTAAGTTACTGTAGTTGAACCTAAAGTAGAAGGATGTGACGGAAAGATAAAATATTTAAATGATACAAATGGATCTATAACATCACCTGGGTACGACGGACATTCTTGGTATAAAAATGATATCGAATGTAACTGGATTATTGAGGCTACAGCTGGACATATCATTCGTCTTAGTTTTCAGGTTTGTGCATTTACGAACAGAAAACTCCATATTGAACCAACTTTAGGAATACACCAATCGCGTCTTAACCGAACATACTAAACATCAATTTATTATTTCTCTCTGATGAAGCGAAAAACATTGCGGCAAAAGAAGCTATTACTCATTACAAACACCGGCTTCTTTTGCAACAATGTTTTCCGTGTTCGTCTGCTTCAGATGCGGGGAAATGCGGTATGAGGGAAAGGGCTAATGATAAGGCGGTCTCATTGTGAAGTTGAAATATGTAAGAACAATATTGAAGATCGCTCAGAAAACAAGTGGTGGTGTCTATATTAGATAGGTCATTAAATGAGATTTTTCTGTATAAGTATCAGTATTAAGCGCGTGTTGTAAGGTTCGCGGCAGGTCATACCATTCTATGAAATTTGGACAAAAATGTCGATTTTCCTCCATGTGGAGAAGTTGATGGCTCCTTGTGGAAAGGTAAGTTAGTGTTGGTTAGTATACAGTCCATAAAAACTGAAAAAGTGAACCGGCCGCCGTGTATAACCGAAAAAATGTTTTAAAAAGGCGTTAAAACCCAGTGACATTGTCACTTAAAAACAAAACAAACAAATTTTATATCCAACATTTTTTTAATATTTAGCAAAACAATATAATGGACCGTAGTATTTAATGCTTATAATTCTATCAACAACAGACAAATTTCTGTAGCTTATGTAAATTAACAGATTAAGGCGCCTGTTGTTTCAGGATTTTCTCACTGAGCATATTGATGGCTGCTCGTATGACTACTTAGCGATTTATGATGGAAATAGCAACACGTCAACACACATCGCTCAACTCTGTGGTCTGATTTTTCCTGACGACATTTTCTCGTCCGGCTCATCACTGTTTCTGAAATTTATCACGGGTATGTTTGATTAACTTTCACTGCATCACATCTGTCAGGATAGATGAGTCAATAGCCTCTGTATGTAGATAAATTACACGCTACAAAATTTAATTGCTTTTTCATAAATGGCTCTAACCAAATACGATACAATTCATACTATTTCGGATATAGCGCCCAATCCATTGTTAGATTTGTTTATACAAGGGGTGTTTAAATATGAATACAACTAGGCCAGTACCTCGCTTTTAACCACGATTTGCACGAAATAGTACATGTACCGCGTAGAGGGTTGTTTAAGCTCTACATTGATACAATACATGTTTAAATCCATTCTGTCTAGCTTTGACAATAGCTCGATTAACTCTGTCTACGCGTGTACACTAAAGCTAAAATGGTTGGGAAAAGGTCAATGTATATATAATTTTCTTTGAAAATCAAGGTCCTTCTATTCATATAGGCGTACCAAACGGCAAGTCTGTAAATTCCAAGTTTTACAAAGGCAAGGTCCTTCATAAATTAAAGAATTATTTCTCAAACCGTCGACCAGCGGCTGGTCTCCGTGATGTCAGGTTGTTGCATGACAATGCAACGTCACACAAAGCAGCCAGTGCGAGCGAATATCTGAAACAGGAAGACGTCGTCGATCTTCCTCATCCTCCGTGTACCAGATTTTGCCTCATGTCACTTTTTTCCTATTTCCGGAGCTCAAAAACACACTGAAAGAAAATATCAAAAGCGCCAAAATCTCGGTTTGGCTATTCCCTAGTGTCTGAATAGTAAACCTCGTAAAGAATAAGAAAATGCCTTTAAAAATTGGATTAAAAGACTAAAACTTGATATATCAAATGGTAGCAGGTATTTTGAAGGATTGTGGTAATTATTTTTGGCATTGTTTGTTAAACACGTCTGAAAATGACCAGTTAGATCCATATTTAATCACCTCTCGTATTGTTACGCCCAGTTTTCCTTGTTTTGTTATGAAAGTTACAATATGAACATTTGGAGAAATTATCTGTACCAGACGATCATACATATAATTCGATATCGTTTCTAATTTTTATCGAATGAACATTTATAATGTTTAGTGGATATGTTAAAACAAGCCTTTTTCGTTTCAGTCATTATTGATATCGAATAATAACTAATTGAAGATATTTGTATTATGATTTTCAGACGCAGATGTAGCTGCAACAGGTTTCAACTTGACGTACGACATCCTGCCAGCATCAGGTGAGTGGGGCATTTTGTTTTCTGCAGTTTTAAAGCAGGATATTTTTTAAAGAAAAAATAAATCCAGTTTGAGTTTTCAACAGTTTGATTTTCTGTTCTATTATTTCAGAAACTTGTAATAAATTCAGATGTGGAGATGGAAGTTGTATTTTTGATCAGTTCGTTTGCAATAATTTCACAGAGTGTCCCGACGCATCGGACGAAGCCGTGTGTGGTAGGTAAGCGATGGGCATTTAGTCCATCCAATACATTCCTTTCAATATATACTGTAACAACTCACTTTTTATATTAAAGCTACCCCATAATAACGACCACATATTTTGGGACCGGTTGTAAATATTTGATCAATACTTCATTGTTCTTGAGGCAACCAAAACACAGTTTAACACTGCTTTAATTGGTCTTATAGGTGGTCTAAATATCTTCAAAGTGCAGCATGATAAATTCCATTCTGAAGTAAAGGTCTGTAATTTGAATATTTACAAAGTTTTCGAAATTCACATAACGTAAAGCTGGTTTCTTCATTGCTATTCCCACCTAACAACAAGACACATAAACAGGATAATAATGATGAAATGGGAAAAGGTCTAGTAAGAAAAAAAATGAAAAAAAATGTTGGTGTGTGTAGTTTTTGGCCTTCGAATTATCTGACTTATGTTTTGTTATCTTGCAGATTATTTTTCTGTGTTTGTAATCTTGTTGGGGCCATATTTATTGCATTGCATTTATTATCAATTGCATGGTATTTTTCAGGTACTAATACATGCGGACGCCCAGCGATTGCCCCAATAGAATCAAATGTTAAAATAGTTGGTGGTCGTATGGCGCTTGCCCATAGTTGGCCATGGATGATATCACTGCGCATTAACAATAGTCATATTTGCGGCGGAACTTTAATACACAAAAACTGGATTTTAACAGCAGCCCATTGCTTTGAGGGGTAAACTAGATCATGCAATAATGCAATTCTTGAATGCATTTTTTGATACATGGAATTGGGTGTATTTTTTAAAGATATAGCTAAACAACTGTTATATGTTACATTACAAGTAATTAAATGCAATATCTAATAGCATAACCTAGAAATAATTGAACATTGAAATAAATGTATAATTTTGTATATCTAGCCCGTGTGATAAAAAAAGACTGACGCTGTCACATGTACCCCATATTGAATTGAGATACCTGATATGTCATTGAATTGAAAATATGTTGGATGGATTAGCTAGACATACCTTCACATTCGTAGCGAACGTTTCAAACCACCACCTATCTAGTTAGAAAAACATTAAATGTATTTAGAATATGTGAGATTATGCAGAACAATTATACTATCAATTCTTCACGTTTCTATCTTTCAATACTTCGCGCAGGGATTATCTATACAGACCCTCCTAAGGTGGTATCCTCCGGGAGGCTCCGGAAAGCCACCATTTTTTGTACGTTCCTATAATGTTGGGTGGGTTTTTGGTTTGAAACGTAGGAAAAATGTGGTTATCTGGGGAAGGTGGAATGTTTTGTATGTGTTTTTTTAGGAATCCTTTTCTTATCTATATTCATAACTGCACTCACAAGAGAACGTGTATGATGGGCATTTACTAAAAGAGTTCGTTTAAGAATATTATAATTACATACTTTATCCATGGTCATGTGAAATCTACCCTGACAGTTTTCAATTACCAATTCACTACATAAATAACACAAAAGGTCCATTGAGCAATGAATTCCAGTTAAATACATGTAGTGGCAGCAGTACATAGTACTGCTAAGGAATATAATTATTTTGAAATAAGGTCAAGACATCAGTTAGTAATTACACAGGTTATAATTCATCCTGACTGGCTGGTTAGATTTCAGAAGATTTTACATATAGTTTACTATTCCAGCAACCGACATACGATAGAATGGACAGCGGCAGCAGGCAAACAAAGTATGGTTAAAACCGACCCCACAGAACAAATTCGTCAAGTTGAAAGGATCATTGTGCATTCTGATTATAAATATCTGTCCAGTATCAATGACATTGCATTAGTAAAAGTAGAGAAATCTTTTGATGTTAATACGTATGTCAGCACCGCGTGTTTACCAGAAGCGGAACCAACGCCTGGTGAAAATGGCTTTGTTACTGGATGGGGCGAGGTGCATGGTAAGTTCTTTTTTAGCTGACTCAATATATGAAACCAATACACGGGACTTATAGTGAATAATTAGATATAGTGAAATATTTATTACCATCGAACACGCTTTTCTTTATTTCATTGTCATGGATATAATGGGATTTGGATACAATTATGTAATTATTTGAGTTCCTATGAATTCACCTTAACCGTGTTCTATTGTATTCGGTGACATAAACCATTTCATCATCCTCTGCGGATGAAAAGTTTTATCACTTTCGAATAAATTGTGTCTTCAGGAACATGTTGTCCTGATGTTTTGAAACAGGTCTCAATACCGGTTGTTAACAGGACTACATGCATAGCCCCGGATCACCTTGGTAACCAGGTAACTGAAGACATGTTTTGTGCCGGTTTGGAACAAGGTGGCTTAGATGCTTGCCAGGTAAATAGAGGTTTTCAAAATTTTAAGGGTTGTGTTGACACTCTTGATCTGCAGTTTGTGCCAATGTCTTTTCAACACCTGAAATGGGGGCAAGTACTTGTGTGTTATGTACGAAGCTGTTATTCATTGTGATTTGACGTTGCACCAAAAGCCAGTGTCATTTGGCAACTATTCCAGTTTTAACTTTGGAGGAAGATCTCATATACCTGGGTAGAACCATCGACCTTCAGTAAGCTTGCTTGGCATCTTCACGCATGCAATTTGGGCGCGGGTAGGATTTGAATTTACGGCGATGAGGGACCAGTGATTACGTGTTAGAGATTGTAAGTTGTAAGATAAATAGTTGTACAATTGAATAATCATTTCACGCTATCTGAAAGAAATAATATCAGCTAGTGAATAAAATAGACTGATCGTTCCATTTGGTTAATCACAGGGTGACAGTGGTGGACCTTTTGTCATGAAAGAAAATGGCGTATGGAGCATTCAAGGAATTACTTCATTCGGCTCTCTGTGTGCAGGTACAGTAGACGTTTTATCGCATGAAACATTTTAAGGGACTTTTTTGTTCTTACTATCATTCTGCATGTCATTGTATTTGTTACATTCTGTCTTCATTTAGTTAAATGAAATAAAATATGAAACGAATGGATGAAAATGTTCAGATATTTTTGTTTGAATTAGTCTTCAGCATCACGTCAAAGATATGCAGAAATGCTGGTGTCACGTTGTGAATTTATATTCAGCTGATTGGCTTCATGTCAAATGGCGTTTGCTTGTTAGGTAAATACATGTATAACGGGAACATTCGTTTAACCGCGCATTCTAATGTGTTGTTTGGTTCTCTGACTTTACAAAAGATTTTTGGGCAATTGTTTGTATTTTTTTCAGCACCAAAATCTCCAGGAGTGTACACCAAAGTGTTTCATTACATCGACTGGATCAGACGGAAAGTTGCTGCAAATTTTTGATGTCCAAATGTTTGTATTTTTATTAGTATGTGAAAGGGATTGAACTAAGTCTTTTTTACTTCACAGTCTATACACTTACTTCATGTGACATCATGTGTGATGCTGCATTTATCTACAAACCGCAGCTAACATATAAACACGCATCGAAAATGATAAAATGGCACGCAAGTACCATACCTTTCAATACTGGCTAAAGTCTTTGAATTAGTATAAATATGTTTCGTTCACGAATAAGTGAATTTTAGTTCAGCTACACGAAATTTCAACAAAATAAAGATGTATGAATGATACTGTTACCACAAAATGAATTCTTGTAAGTTTTCATTGTGTTGATATTTTGTTAACATTCCGAAGTTGTGTCCCTTTAAATAAATAAACCAACCAATCAATTATTACTATTTCTTTGAACTATCGAATGTAATTTTGTGTAATTTTGAGTTATGATAATGGCACATTAAGTTTTTGTTACCTTGTCACATAAAATCAGTTAAGTGGCTTTACATAGCACACCTAATGTAATATTTACCGTTACGATGTGTTAATTGTTACGTAACTTTAGATAACTGAAGTCATAAATCATACAATGACATTTCAATTTCAGAAAACGCCTTTTAAATTTAATTAATTATGAGCACACTCAATGGGCGTTTTCACAAATCAATTAAATTCAAAGGTAATTTTTGAAGTTGTTGCATGCACAAGTATTTATCAGGGCTTCCGCCCCCCCCCGCCCCAGTATCAGACAAGCATGGGAAGGCCCATTTATATGATATGGTGAAAAATGATACGAAGTACCACGTGTTCGAAGTTTTCTTGTCCGGTCATGTTTGGATTAGAGAGATTAAAATTACTTTTTTAAATATAATCCTCGCCTAGGACACATACTGTTCAAAAAGAATTTATGCAGAAGAAACCGTAAAATTAAACACGTGACAGTACAAAATTCATGTTCTAAAAAGACAGATAAGGTGTCCCATTTAACGATAATACAGCTGTGTCAACTTATATGTGTCATTGCCCTCAAACCGGCATGAACATGATATTTCTTCTTCGGTTTGTAACTTTTACAACGTTGATTGCCACCTGCGGTAAGTAGACCAAACTCATATTTATGAATAAATTAAGAACTCACTTATGTTTTTTACATTAAGAATATCTCTACAATGACTAATTTTCGGCAATTCACATTTGCTTTGGCTGCACGACTTCATATTCCGAACTTTTAATTATTAACAGTTTTAACGTAAAACTGGATTTCTCATATTTACTAATAGCATCGGTAAAAATATTGTTTTACTTTATTTCGTAAATAATATCCGGCATGGTTAAAAGTTTTCCGGAATTTTCTTGAGCTCCGGTTTTTCCAGGTCCGGATCCTGTTTGTTTTTTTATTGTTTTCGCGACACCGAGGTTAAGATTTCCGGTTTTTTTTTTCACATTTTCAACTTTCACCCGTGATTTCACTATGCAGATGAAGATATCAGGAACCCGTGTCATAATCATATTTTAGACACGGCAGCAACATTAAAACTTAAGGATATTGCTAATAGTATACATAAACCATTAACAGATGACTCTAGACCCCAAAACAATCAGAAAGTTAAAAATATCTTTCCTTTACCAGGAGTAGCAATATATATAAGTTTTAAAACGGCTATTTTCGCTAAAATATGTCTATGAAACGTATGTACATGCATAAACTACACTGTGGTAACTGTGTTTATTTTTCTTGATATTTAGTATCTGTTACATGTCGTGATAAACATGATTGTTCAGACCTGTGTCCGGATGGCTATCATGCACAATGCCAGATGAATGTTTGCCATTGCCCAAAACGTAAGTTTTCTGTATTGAACTACATTAACTACACGAACATTTCTTGTATAATTGTCTTTATTGTACACCACCTTCACCTCCGGGATAGATAAAAGGAGATAAAAACGATCCGCCAGACGTTAATTGACGTTATCCAGAAGCGATAATAACAACACAGAAACAAGGACAAAAACAACAACAACATCATCGACAACAACATCAACTCATAATAATGATAAGAACAACACATACAACAACATCATCTACAGTAACTACATCGTTCACTGCTGTCAATAACCCTGCATAAAGTAGTAATGAATTCCATTCCTTTCACGTGGACAACTTCTGTGCAGGATCATTTATAGAAAGTATATTTCTTATATTAGTAACAAGTTTCAATCTTGTGAATAAAAGCCAATGCATCGTATATTTTATGGATAAATACATGCTGAAGGTTATTTTTCACATGGTAGTGTTCAATACCATGTTCACATTATTCTGTACCCCTCTTATTGAAGATCTCTGAAATCCAGATCCATTTGAATCCGGGCCAATCTAGTCCATACCCTTCTAATTCGGACCCTTTATCCGGAAAAATTCATTGATCCCGATTTCTTTGTTCATGATCTTTTTTATGATATTGTATAAAAGAAAAAGAACCGGACTTTTTCCAGGTCCGGACATCTCCGGATTTGCGAGGTTCCATTTTATTTAAAATACATTTTACATTACAGATCACTGCAGCTTAAAAAGTGACTGCCCGCAAGGACATGGGACCGGATGTCCACCCTTGTGTGATGTTTCTTGTTTTAACTATTTTTGCAAGTGCTCTTGCCCAGCCGATGGCTGAACTGAAAGTGTAATTTACACCGTAATCCAAATACGACATAAAATATTAAAAGTCATTAAATCCAAAAAATATCTACTTATTTCTAAAATATTTTTAGAATATCGTATATTTTTGTAAACTTGCGCGTGATTAATTGTTAAATCGAACATTTAGATATATACCTTACTTCACAACAAAATAAAGAACGGGCACAGTGCATCACAAACAATGAATCCTTAGAAGCAGAAGAAGTCGTGTTCTCCATGAGATATCCTTATTATCAGTATTAATAAGGGGTATTCTGTGTTGTAAAATCTATTACAGTCTTTCGATGCTTTTTGGAATCAATCAAAATCACGGTTAAATAATATGCATAATGATCAAGTTGGGTGACGTGTAAAGACGTATAGAAGCTGTCGTATTATATTTAAATGGGTTATCTGATCAAACATTATATTTAAATGGGTTATCTGATTGAATGAAATGTCAAAACCAATGAGGTTTGGGATATTCTGTATACATTTGAATTGTATTCAAAGATATTTCTGAGATGGAAAATTCAATGAACACGCATTGAAATTAAAACAATCTGATATCGGCCATACAGTTTAATCAATAATATAGCAAACTACAAATACTAATACTTTAGCAAAGTCGATATTTTAATTTTGAAACCGTTAAACAGTCATAATTATTCCAAGGATGCTTATACTTGACCACATTTTAAAACTTGTACGAAACAAAGGTTTCGTCACTGGTCCCTTTCAGAACAACTGTATTAGAGTTAAAACTTACCAAACAAATGTACAGCACTTGAAATGATGTACAAAATAACTCACTGATTGAATCAATAAGTCAATCCTAGGTCAGCGTCAGTTTTCAAATGCCGACTTCATTAGTGATGTAAATGACACAATTACAACAATGGAACATTCTAAAAGAAACGCTTGTAAAAAATATTCATTCATGGAATCTATTAACATAAACGATATATCAAACCTCAAAAGTAATCACTTCCTTCTTTTTGTATTTAATAAATGTTTGCCTTTTAATTATTTCCTCCATGGAAGTTTCTGGTTATATTTGTTATATTCCTCCCTAAAGAAGAAAGAAGTTTCACAGAATTTTAAGCCTTACAGTTCGTACGTTCAAATTTAGTTTTTGTTACGTTGCGAAATCCAATTTAATTCTATGAAGATAACTGTAAGATTCATAGTTCAATACCCAGTGTCCCAAGGCATTTGTATCGACGGCAGTCATTGGATTTTCTGGATCATAATAATGAGTAATGAAGATGTCATCTACATATAACTGAAACAATAATATACAATTTATGGTGATTGTGGAACTATGTTCAGTGCAACCTCACATAGAGACTGCCTCAATTTTAGTGCCATCTCATTAAAAAGACCACATACTTTCAGTCCATTTTTTTTTCTTTTCCACGATATTAATGCCCGAATGCTTCAAACCACGGTTTTACTGTGCAATTCATGTCATAATATTGGCACGCGTTTTATTTTGTCCATTTTGGTGGTCGGCATCGGAATCATCAAATCCAGACCACGCCAACTTTAACACCATCAGTTATTTTGTCAAGGTAATTTAACTCTCACATTGCTTATTCTTGGACGTGGGTTTATTTAGGCGTTTAGTTATGAAACCGCCAATTCTAGATGTTGTCAAATCAAGAACATCTTTTAAACGACAGAAATAAAGACGTATTCAGTATATCAACATTATTGAAAACAAGTGAATGAAATGTGATGCAATTGAAGAAACTTTAGAACAAAGTGTAAACAATAGAATATAATTGTATAGAATATCTTCAATTAATACTTGAATAAAATGATAATGGACTGGTGATTAGTTTATTTCATACTTCTTTCATTATGTATTACTCTCATTGATGAAAAATTGAATAGTGTGAAGTATGACAAACATTAAAATGATGTGATAATTACCGGAGAGAGTTCTTTTGTGGAGGTAGGTGTTTGTTTAAATACTAACATGTCAGATTCATAAATGAAATCCGATATCTAATATCTTATTAGTTCAATGACTAAATGATATATGATCATACTATCAATAATTATGTGTGTGAAATAACGCACGACTAGCGTGTAAATGAAGCAAGATGTAAAAGTCATAATAACAAGTAGCTGCAATGGATGAATGATGACTCCCATGTTACTGGGGGTAAACATTAGGGTCAAGTTTGATGACGTTGGTAATAATGCAGACACAGATATAGTGTTAACATCAATTTAGAAAATAAAAATAACTGCATAAGTAGTGATTTCCACTTATAAACAGTCGACCTTTGAAATATTTTATGTGAGACAATACAAAACAAAAAGATAAAATCAGACACAGATAATGTTGTATGATGAAATCGCGAAAATTTGCCGTCATATGATCTATGTAAGTCATAATATCAGATATGTTATACAAAGAAGAGTAAAGAATCCATAAAACATTGAGAAAAAATGAGAATAAATGTACAACCTGGACGCCGTCATTTTGAACTTTCAATGTAAACTTTTGCACCTCATTAATCAACAATTGAACATTCTGGTTATGGTGCCCAGCGTTCTTCGAGGTACCATTGTACTGGAAGTTAATTTCGATCGTTTTCGTATTGTAGTCCACTGCTACTATCATGAAACGATTTTGACCGTCCTTCATCAAGACGAAGGAATACCTGAAAAATATATACACTGGAATCTCACGTAGTGACCACTTGGGAAATAAGGTCACCACATCATAACGACCACTTACTGTTTTACCAGTTTTCAAAAGTGTCTACTTAATATCAATGCTGATTTTTGGTTTCTGAAGGTAGTCCTTATGTCGAGGTCTAAATGTACCATTGTCGATATACCTAATAAGAAATCCAAACAGAATCAGGAAACTATGAAAATATAAAACACACATCAGACAGTGAAAGCAAAACCATGGATATATCATCAGAGACGAGGTTCTTGTCACAAAATATCGCTATATAAGAAGATGAAATATTTTTTACACTGAATGGTTAGGTCAGAACAAAGCGATCTGCATCTTAACTGAAACAACTCTCGTCACGTTTGGCTTGCATCCCCACAAAATACATGCTCCCACTACTCTTGGGCAAAAGTAAGGAATTTCAAAGGTGAGTCAAATCTTTTTGACGAGTACTGGCAGATTTTATTCGACAGAAAAAAAGAACATTAATTGTAGACTATGACCGCCAAGTGATTGCAATTTACAGGTACAAAGATATAACCAATACTTTGGAAAATATCGGGCAGATAAACTGAAAATAAATTAGAAGCATTTCCGATTTACCTACTTGGTATTAGTTTGTTTTGTCAATGTGTGAAAGCTCAAGGAACTCCCTGGGAGCATTTCTCCAGGAATCACTGACCAAAAATAAGAATTTTCACCATCCACTATCTTATATATTGGCTTCTGAAATAGATATAGAAAGACATTTCAATTTAAATGTCATATATAAAATACATTTACTCGGACCATCCTTAGAATTGTTGGTTTGCAGTTACGCGACCGACTCATAGAAAAATCCCCCGACCCAATGTTTTTAGCGATTTTGTCAAAACTCATTCTTTGGTCCTGTATTCCAGCTTATTGTTTTCGGACAATCATATGTCATGCGTATAAGTTGAAAAATTAAAAAAAAAACAGAAATCTTAACCTTAGTGCCGCGGACACAATAAAATCAGTAGGGTCCTGACCTGAGAAAAACAAGAAGTTCCGGAAGATTCTGGAAAACTTTTAACCATGTAATGTTTACAAAAATAAATAAATAACACTCACCTACACACTGTTAAATATTTTGGCGATTTTCCGACTTCGATGTACAAAGTATTGGAAACTTTAGGTATTTTTTTAATTATTTTGTAAGGTTATCTATTTAGCCAAGTCCTTCATTAAACGCGAATCACAATCGTGCTTTATATAACTTTGTTGTTTTTTTTTGTTAAGCGTGTATAAATGGATGCAAAATTTATCTACATCGCACGCTTTGGGTGTCATTATAAGAAATTAAACTAAGTTTAGCATGATTTGGGAACTTGATAATGGAATATTAAGTAATTCGGCTTTCATACATAAAAATGAAACAAATGCATACTCACAGGCGTGTTGTAACGGATGTCAAGTTTTGCTTTTGTTAGAACCTTTGTACCTCCTGGGATGTATTTCTGTGTAAGCCATGTTCGTTGAAGATACGTACACGTGTGTGCCTCAGTGTCAATTTGTGCACCAACATAATCCATTGCCGTCGCAATATCTTTAAGGCATTTAATTAATTGTCTTGTATTAGAAACATTGAGTTGATTACCGGCGTAAATACGATACAGTACGTCTATGTGTTGACTTTCACAGAAAATGCTGCTAAAGAATATAAAATTGTTCAAGATTAAGAAAACTTCTCGGCACTTCATTTTGTAAATGAACTGCTTGGTAGTCGCTTGCTGCCTGTTGTGGTCGACTTTCTAAAATGGCTGTCCTTTTTAAACCCGAACAAGAGCAATTCTGTAATACATAACATATTATACAAATAATACTTGATAATGGTCGCCATTATTTTGAGTACTTTGTATTTACAAAAAAACTATTTACTTTATTAATTTCTATTAATTTCTATCGGGAGAAAACATAATCACATTGAAATCCATAATTATGAAAAGAGTAAACCATAAATGTAAATACAGTACAAAGCAGTATGTACTTTTGAATGAATAATCAGCATTTCATGTCCCTTCTGATTAATTTCACAATTGTAATGATACATCGATTGATCCATAAGGAAATTAGTTCAGTTTGTTTGTCACACATGTTTAGACAAATACAGTTTAATTTCTCTTCAAATAATTAACAAGACACGATTTAGTGAGTAAAAACGCGGTACATCTACAAGGTCATCCATTAAAAATTATTGCTATGGTCTCAAAAATATCAATTTAACAATCTAAATCCATATGATTTTCCACTTAGACCATTAGTAATTTGGAAACGTTACGCAAATTAAACAATCATTAAGTCCGTTTTTCCAACATTGCAGCGCCTGCCTCAAATACCAAGAAGAGAGATATTCGGGTGCTTGGTTACTATGCATTTTGTAAAATAGACACAGTCTATCTTTGCATCTTCTTTCTTAAAGGTTTTCCCAGCTTATTTCTCTGTACTGTTCCTTCAATAAAATTAACTTTGAATTTAATCAAGTTGCTCAACTTTGTATTTGGTACAATTGCTCCAAACAACATCAGACTATTCCAGAATCGGTCCTGTAAAAGATGTGTAAATAATTTCAAGCGATTTGCGGTCAATGGAAAACTTAAGTTTTCGCATGATGCAAACTCTTTTCCATGCTTTGTCAGTCACGTGTTTAACGTGAGAGTGCCACGTCATTGGACAGAAAGACACCAAGGTGTTTGCGTTTTATAACTCCAGTCCAGGTATGCATTGCTGAAACATCTGTAAGGGTGGATGTGGAGGGCGATCGCGTTTTCTGGTTTCGAGAACAGACTCAGATATTGAACGATTAAAAGTGACAAGCCACTTCCCATCCCAGTTTGAGATAGTCTGAATATCTGACTGAAGGAGATTAGCAGCTACTTTGGGTTGCTCTATGCGACTATGACATAAAGACTTGTGTCATCGGCGAAAAGATTGATATGAGATCTAACGTCATTAACGATGTCATTGATGAACATGAGGAAAAGAAGTGGACCAAGAATCGACAGCTGAGGAACACCAGCAGATACATTGCACCAATTAGACTTTACTCTAGGTAATACAATCCGTTGTCACCTGTTTGAAAGATAATCTTTGAACCAAGTTAGAAGAATTCCTGAGATTCCCGCATGATACATTTTAGAGATGAAACCCTTATGTCAGACTTTATCGAAGGCTTTACTTATATCAAAGAAGACGACATGAACTTCGAGACCATCGTCAAGTGCTTTACAGGGTGTGTCATATATAAAAACGAGTTGATTAACTGTGGAATCGCCAGGAAAAATTCCAGATTGGGCATGGGAAACTTTGTGGCGCGAAGGTAGTTGAAAACATGTTTGAAAATATGACGTTTGAAAGCTTTTCCAACTGTGTTTAAAAGAGAAATTGGTCGATAGTTCTTTAACAGATCGTCTGACAGTTGTATTAGTTTGCCAATTTTTGCCAACAATGCACCACGAACAGGTTATTGTACACTAATTTGGTTATTGTTTGTGAAAACGTAGCTCAGACTCTTAGATGTTCAATGAATTCCTATTTTCATATAATGAATATCTAGTAACCATGCGGAGCTACCTACTGGTTCCTTGCCTAGGGGATTGTTTCAAACATATCAAGATATGCATGTAATAAAATAAAAAAATGTACATTAAGCGATAGCAGCAAATTTGAGGAGACCCACGTAAACACCAGTCCAATTTCACCTAGTTTCATTGAAACGCTCATTTGAATGTATTGGTGGAAATTTTGTTTTAAAAACTAGACAAGTTTTGTAATAATGAATTTCCATGATGATCATTTGCAAAATGATAAGTCCACATTGAAAGGCTTCCCCGATTGGAAAGACTTTTATGCCAAAAGTGCTTCGTTTGTGGGAAGTAGTGAATAAGTAATCAAAAATAAATAAGAAAATGACCCATAGAAAAAATACATTAGATTAGAAGTGTCCAGGGTAGAAGTGTCCAGATTTGAAGTGTCCAGGTTAGAAGTGTCCAGATTAGAAGTGTCCAGATTAGAAGTGTCCAGGTTAGAAGTGTCCAGATTTGAAGTGTCCAGGTTAGAAGTGTCCAGGTTAGAAGTGCCCAGATTAGAAGTGTCCAGATTAGAAGTGTCCAGGTTAGAAGTGTCCAGATTAGAAGTGTCCAGATTAGAAGTGTCCAGGTTAGAAGTGTCCAGGGTAGAAGTGTCCAGATTTGAAGTGTCCAGATTAGAAGTGTCCAAGTTAGAAGTGGCCAGTTTTGAAGTGTCCGAATTGTAGGAACCTGACTGAGAGGATTGAGTTTGGTTCTTCTCAGATTCTGACTAACGGTATAATATGGCGAGCAGGTTAGTGCCCTTACGGTATTCTAGGTGTTTTATTTATGTATTTGAAACTAATTGACAAAATGTGGTGTCATGACATTCGTCTGATCTATGGAACACTTCATGGAAAATTCCCATGAAATCATTTGGAAACTAATGCGACGGATGTTTTGTACTTGCTAGCAAATAAATAATAAAAAACTGAGTTGCATCAAAGTGACCAACTAACTGCGTATGTAATCATCAGGGAGTCGGTGATCAAAACAACCAAACTTTAAACATTTAACTAGAATCGAAGTGTTACCATCTGATCCATGAAACAAACGTGGCGGAAGAAACTATTCATTAAAAATGTGTAATAAACTCGAAGTCCCATCTCGTTAAATTGGCAATCTAATGTATGTTGCATACTGTGATGTCCTTTGGGTTCAATTTGTGTGTCGTGTTTAATCAATCTATTCAACATCAAAATTCGGTCACTACGGTTTAATCGGGTTTTATTAAACAAATTGTTGTTCAATATCGTCTTCGTACAGTGAGTAATTAAATAGCTAATTAAGTACAATCATAATCACAGTAAATTGTATTGTAAGTATGACAATTTCGGCTCTCAGAATCAATGTTGTATTGATGTTGTCGACCATCGTGTATACGAATCTACCGCCTACACTGACCACAGCATTAGTGAAAAATGAAAATTATTCTATTTGGAAGTTTACTGATTGATGTATTGCACCATTAATAATTCTACTTCTTGGTATCCAGTTTCCTCTCGTTCTTTAAGTGATTATCTAGTTTGTTCATGCTAACTGGTAATCAAGTTAATTGATTGTGATTGGACTTTGTTTTCAAGTTACCATTGAGCTGACCGAATTATTGCAGCACGTGTACTGAAGATATAAACCGTTTTTGACGTTCCTTTGGTCCGTAGATCAATGTTTGACGTTCCTTTGGTCCGTAGATCAATGAATTTATTGTGATCCACATATTGTATAGCACCATATATATCGCTATCTTATTGATCTATTTTGTTAATCTTATTAAGGGACTTTGTAAAAACTGAAAAGCAGGCTCAGTGACAATGCATTTAAAAACAAGAGTACCACTTACCTGAAATGAGATGATTACCAAACGAGAGCTTTTAACAAAAATGTGGGTGTACTTTAAAAAATAATTAATTTAATTACAGTTATTGAGACAAATGCAACGGGCATATCAAGAGTTTTGTGATAACTAAGTTTGAAGATTGATTATCTTAGATCAGCAGATGTACTTTTGTTAGTCATCTGTCACAGACAAATACAGTTAACGTTATATATATATGTAATAGGGTGTTGTAATTGTCTCCCTTTGTGTTTGTATTTTATCTGTTAATTATGGATTATCTCCCTTTTATATATGTATTGTACATTTATCATAATGACTTACCTGTGAACTAATGTCATGGGTCATCGGTTATTTTATGGTTAATCGTTTTTGACGGAAAATACTACAGGGCAACCTCTCCTGAGCGGCCCTCTCTTGAGCAACAACCTCCCTTCAACAACAGCATGTTTTTCCCCACTGTATGATTTGACTATTTATTTAACATCTCTAGAGCGGCAACCTCTCAACAACGACATAATTTTGCGTCTCCCAAAGGGTGTTGCTTAGGAGAGGTTGCGCTGTAGTTTTGGTCAGTCTTTGTCAAATTGTTAGAGTGAGCAGACGTGCAGTTGGTAGTGATAGTTGTGAAGGAAATCTAGAATTTTATATGTAAATGTTACACTTCATTATCTGTATGTATTCATATTAATATATTAAGTACACTGAAGTATTTATTATTATCATTATTATTATTATTATTGTACGTTTTGTATGATTTAGAAATGCATTGTAATGGATAAGTTTATAATGGCCACTGTATCTTGAACTCCAGAACTATCTCTCTTTAACTATATAACATTCTCTGATAACATTAATTATGACATTAGACAGGAATCACTCTAGAATACCCAATTAACTCTTCTATTTCTAATTTGCACTAACATTTACATAATCACGAGAGAGCGGGAAGAGCGATAGCTAGTTTTACATTCATTCCACAAATGGTAAGACATGTGTACAATGTGTATAACGTTGTATTTTGTACAATGTTTGTGTAATTTAGTAAAAATCTCATTTAGTATTGTGCCACTAGATAACCGTATTTATAAATTGTATTTAAGATGTATTTATGATGATGTATTGAAATGTCATTAATTATATGTGTTCTTTTTAGTAACAGTATGTATGTTTGATACTATTCCTTTATAATATCTATTTTGTAATATTGTTATTCTATTGTATTTTCAATGTGTTGGAAAGTTGATTTGAGGAAAGTTGATTTGAGGAAAGTTGATTTGAGGAAAGTTGATATACTTTGACTTGCTGAATAGATTGATAGAGAACCTAATAGATGTTTTGTTTTATTAATACCCTGGTCTCCCTTTTGACATAATGAACCCACGTTAAAAAACAAAACACAGTTATGGGACACACACGGCCAATATAGAACCCACCACAGTTGTCACAATGGCGCCCAACGATTGGAGTCTTCATGAAGTTTAACAGGACCAGAGGAGGAACAGTGCTCGGAGGATGTGTGTAGTGATTAGACTTTCGATGATTGTGTTTTTATGACTTCATAATCTAGTGGCTTGCAGAATTCTTTTATTGCCATCAAGTCAACTGATATGTGAGTAAAAATATTTTGTATATAACATAAATTGTAATTGACCAATACGTTTTTTAGTACAAATTGTTGTATCATATTTCATTTGTATTTTCATTAAGTAAGTTGAGTATCGGTCAGTTCAGTTTGTGTTATTTAGTCTGTGTGATATATATTGTAGCGTGAAAGATGTTCACCTTGCATGAGTAATATATTATTTCTGTCCCATTTTCTTTTACTATTTTCATATATATATATCTTTCACGCTACAATATATATATACAGTCTATATATATTATATATATACATATATATATATATGCATATATATAATATATATAGACTGTGGCCATTATATATATATATTTCATATTTATCATATATTACATGTAAGTATAGCACTTCGTACATGTTTGTTCATTAAGTAGAGGTATTATTTTACTGTTTATACAGTGGACACTTGGTTGATTAGTTTATTATGATAGCCCATTAGGAAGGTTGGTCATTACTTATTATTTTGTGTGTTGATAGTTGACGGGTTGTCATAGAATTTTACATTTAAACGACTTTGCAGAAAAAAAACCTTTAAACCTAGTAACATATAGTAAAGGTGTGTTTATCTAATCAAATTAAACTAGCAGTGTACTTTACTCATCATTATTAAAAAAACAAATGTAAATGTAGTATACCGTGTACTTGGTGTTTATTTAATGCATTGAAGATTTAATGAGGGTAGTTATTTAATTGCATTTGAGAGTTTATAGTGTATTGATGATTGACTTTGTGTTTATTATTTGAATACGCATCATACTAATTGAAAGTGAAGTGTTTGTTTACATATACAGTCGGAGTATTAAACCGAAAGTGAAAGTAGATGACATGTGTCATCTCAGTGTATGATTTATACAGATTATTATATTTATTGTTGATAAGGGAAAAGCAAACTGAAATTGCATATTTAATATTTGCAGGCACATAGTTATACTTCACAAACATATTTTATTATTTGAAATAATTTGAATTTGACAAACATTACGTGGTGTTTGGTAATGATTTATATTCAACAATAACATGTTGAATATAACTTAGTTTTTATTGACGTATAATAATATTATTATACTTCAATGTCCTGGAGGTGTGCACACTTTGTTGCTGGATCAAACAAAAATTTTTATCAGGTACAAATAATTTTTATTGGTTTAAAGCAACTTGATTTTTTTATAAAGTTTAACATTAGTGTGATATGATGCAAACTTTTGTTATTATGATATAGTATTATCCGTCTTTGATGATTATTTTATACTTAATATTTTAAGTCAAATTGGGACTTATTAATTGAAAATTATATAATACTAGTTATAGAGAAATAGACTATTGAAGAGAATACTGAATACACCAATTTGGTGAAGGTTATGTTATGTTGCGATTGGTGTTGAGATTTGAATTAGAATTATATTGAGATTTGTGTTGTGAATTGAGTTTTGTATTGAGATTTGTGTTGTGAATTGAGTTTTGTATTGAGATTTGTGTTGTGAATTGAGTTTTGTATTGAGATTTGTGTTGTGAATTGAGTTTTGTATTGAGATTTGTGTTGTGAATTGAGTTGAGTTTTGTATTGAGATTGGTGTTGTGAATTGAGTTAAGTTTTGTATTGAGATTTGTGTTGTGAATTGAGTTGAGTTTTGTATTGAGATTTGTGTTGTGAATTGAGTTGAGTTTTGTATTGAGATTGGTGTTGTGAATTGAGTTAAGTTTTGTATTGAGATTTGTGTTTTGAGGTGTTGAGTTGAGTGAATTTTAGTGTCATCTGACTAGTGATTTGTGGAATTGAGATTAGTGTTATATGGATATTGGTGGTTAATTTGATGTGAAATTGTGTTCAGTTCATTAATGTAACTAAAGATAGTGACTTTCATATTGTAATAGTGAATTATTAACAGGGAAAGAAACAGACTTTCGTATGTTAAATATAAGAGTGATATAATGTGGTCACCTGGATGTTGTGTGAATTCATTGGTGATAATCTGCATTTTATGAAATTAACGATTACATTACATTGTGAGAAATACATAGCGGTCATCTACAGTTCAATATATTGATCACTAGTGTAGAGTAAACTTGGTGATCAAATGAACCGTATGAAATTAGTGATACTTTATACAAGCTTGAATTTATAGACCACTGGCATCTGTGCGTGAATCCTGTGAGAATTTGGTGATATTTTGAAGAAGTGAAGTATATTGAAGTGATAACTGACACTTGAAGAAATTAATTATAATATCACATCAGGAGTTGAAATATGGCGATGGGAGGTGATAGCAAGCATACAGTTACGGATGCAGAGAGAGAAGTGCTAGACACTTGTAAAACTTTAGGCTTAGAAAGAGCTGAAAATCTGATTGCATTGATTAAAAATCAAGCAAAGATGATGGACACTATAGAACGGACTCATCATGAAAGATCTTTCCATGGATATCCTAAACTGTCTTGTTTTTCCGGAGAGGAAAACAAAGGAGATGTAACTTGGAGGACATATGAATTCGAGATTGATGCACTACTAACAGCTAAACATCTTTCGGAGGATCAAGTTTTATTAGGAATTAGACGATCACTTAAAAGAAATGGTGCCGATGTTATAAGAAGACTAAGCACTGGAGTAAATGTTAAAGAACTATTGATGAAACTAGACAGTACCTTCGGCAACATAGAAACTAACATAAATTACACATAGAATATTGTTGGAATTTCATTACGATTGTACACAATTCAGAAATTCAGTTTTAAGGTCGTTGAGGACGTGAATCAGGCAATTTACAGGAAAACCTCGGTATTAAAACTTTGCGACTAAATAAAACGGCCTTTGTAAAGTTTTTATATTAAAGTATATATTTTATGTGACATATTGTCACTGGGGTTTATATAGAGGTGGTTACATTATCATGTTGAGGTATAGAGGAAACTCGAAAACCTATTTGATAGTACGTGGTCGTTATAATCAGGGATCAGTGCATTTTTATTGTTAAGAGCCACATATCATATAAACCAGCGTAAACAACATAACACTGTAAATTAGGCTAAGTCTATACAAAAGTACAACGTATAGAAACGTTTCTTTCATGCAAAGATTGATCTGCTCACGAAACAGTTACCTTGTTTAAATTGGATTTATGCCATTGAACAACGTAATTCCAGCTCTGAACGTGTTCATTTTAACCATCTACTCCCTATTTTCAATGATTTGTGAATCAGAGAGTGGGGAAAGTTTCTACTGTGGAATATCGCTTGTCAATTACTTTAAATTTGATTACGTTGATATTACTATGAACACGGAAATGAAGTACACAAGGTGTAAACTTATCTATTTAATATTCCAACGGTGAATTTTCCGGAATTTCTGTTTTCCCCAGATCCGGACCCCACTGTTTTTTTGTTTCCGCAGCACAGAGGTTGAGATTTCCGTTTTTTTTTGTTTTTGAAAATTTGCAACTTTTGCCCATGTACATGCCATGTAGCAATGTAGAATCAAAAATTCAAAAATGAAATTGTTTATTGTAGATAAACCACAATGGTAAATGGATACTAAGTACGATGATCCCACAAATACTTTCACTCCGGCGGATATTGCCAACTTGATTGTATTACCGATGGGCGGAACGTCTGGGTATCTACGCAAAGTGGCGTATCATCACTTAATTCATTTAAATAGGAGTTTTTTTAAATTAAATAAAAACTTCATTAATGTATTAGATGCCTGAAAAAATGAAGGCTGGATTTTGGATGCGGAACGATGAAAATCATGAGTATTGTTTGGTGCACGAGTGTAACATGAGTGATTTACATTCATTCAAAGGTATTCAAGGACAAAATATGGGGACATTAAGTGCTGTTTTGACAGCAAACAAGAGCAATGTTTCAGGAATATTTCCCTCACATCAAAAGTTACGCGAGAACTCACATGATTACAATATAATGGAATACTGACAACAACCAATCATGTTTAATCGTTGCATGATTTATTATTCTCTGTATTTGTCATCATCAAAGTTTCAAAACGTGTTAAAGTAAGCGTTTGATGTTTTATGATTGACACTTTTTTATCCCACGTATTATTAGTCAAAAAATTTTATTGTTTGTAACCTGACATGATGTACGAGCGTATACCGTCTGATGTATGATATTTCAAGATGGCTCAGAGAGATTATTCCATATAAGGTGAATTCCACCCTGTGTAACATACAGGAGAAGAATATCGGGTATTACCCCTGTCATTAACACTGTTTCTAATAGGTGTCCTAGTTCTCTGCAAGCAAGTGTTAACTTCTCTACATAAATTATCAGTGTTAGCCTTCAATGTCTTCAATCCAATCAACAAAAATCTAACGCCCTCTACGCTGAGCTCAGCGGGCGATATGTTCCGTTGACAAATGTCATACCACGATACACCTCTCAAAAGATCGCTTTTTGGTTCTAATATCCATAATATCGTTTTATCGGACATTTCAGAAATCTTAATGTTCGCAATTGTCAATACCCCAGTCACAGTTACTTTATAAGTGCTTTTAGCAGTATATCAATATTTTATCACATTCGGGGCAAACGAAGCCAACGTGCCGGTGTTCTTAGTGAATGATCAATTTATTATCGATAGTTTCATTTCATTTTATTTATATTAAGTATTTAGGCCACTGGCCCATGCACATATAACATATAACTGTGCATTAACACATATATGTACAAGTGAAAACCAAGTTAGCTTTTTGGCAAGATGGAAAGGTATTATGACGCTCAAGACTGTTATACAGACATAAAAAAACAAGTACAGATGTAGTAACAAGTCAATATGTTATCCATAAGTAAAATTGAATACAGTGCCTTATCAAATCATGTATGTTATGTTATTAATCTGACAGTACACCAATAAAAAAAAACCTAGCCTATGAATAATTTACATGTAACAGGGTACAGTTTAGGGGAGATAAGCCCTGTTATCCTTCTATTTTATTTTATTTTATTATACGATATTATTCGCTGGTAATTTTGTTCCTATTGGTTTTTAACTATTATTTGTACCAAAAGGAATTATAACTAACTTCGTGCTATATTTTGCGTTTCTTACTAAATTGCGTTTATTATATAACATTACGCGCATTGTATAAAGTTTAATTCTAGATGGCAGCATGTTACCTCATCTTATTGCTGTAATGAATTAATCACTGATGTCTCTATGTGCACTTACTTTTAACATTGCAGAAATCCATCATCACTTGAATGCGTGTTGTTTTGGTTTGGTTCATACATTCATTGTCAGCAAGATCCACAATCGGTACGAAACTTATGTCATTTTATTACTTGTCTGTGTGTCTTTTGTTTGTATTTTTATGTCTTGTGTAATTATTTATTATCTCGCTTATAATGGCCACTGAAATGTCCATATTATCAATGCTATACTATGTTTGTTAATATATTTTATTTTGAAATTTCAGTGCTGCATATAAATGAACTAAAATAAATGTATGAAGCTGTAACCGTTTTACTCATTGACTGGAACTTGGGAAGTGAACCCATTCCCCCAAGAACCCCAAGTTACAAATGGCGCCCAACGTGGGTTAGTATAGTATAGTATCCCAAGTGGTAGTATAGTTTATAATTCATTGAGGAGTTTATATAAGAGTTAATAGTGTAGTATTTGTTGTAGTTGTAATAAGATAATTGATATATAAGCATAATTTATTACTTTATTATTTAATTATTAAATATTTGGTAAATAATTATACAATTATAAATAAGTGATTATTTAAAATTGGTTTGAATTTTGATGTTTAAACCAAGTTTGAATCATTACTATTTGTGTTATAATTGTTGAAATTATCTAAAAGGGTGATAAGTAAATAGAATTCATACACATATAATTAAGGGTAATACATGAAGTAAGTACAGAGGAACTTTTATACTTTTAGAGGGTTAATGTTAATGAAATAATTAACCATTAAGTAGTTGTCCACTTTGAATATATGTTGTAATACTGATTTGAATGTGATTACGGTGTGATAAGTGAACAACCACAAGCTCATTTGTGTTTTCTGACTGGTATTATATTTGAGCATAAGTGACCTAAACGTATTTGAATTTGAAATTTCTTTGATCCTACGAGATTTTAATGTAGTATAAATTGATTTGATAGTTTGATTATTTACTTCAGTGTTATATGAAGTCAAATCAGGAATTTTAGCCTTGTTTTTTTAAATTGATTTTGTGTATGTGCTGTATTGGGAGTTTAATTACATGAATATGGAGGATAAACATAACTTATATGAGGAGGAGGATAAATTAGATATGGCTGCAGGTGGAGTTGAACCATGTTTGTCTGAGGAAGATAGGCGATTATTAGATGTGTTCCACAAAATGAAACTAAATCCCAGTATTGATAGTGACGATGTTGCTGAGCTATTAAATCGTTTTAGTAGGAAGGAACATTATAAAGAGACAATGAAAAATGATAATCCTGTTGATCAATCAAGATATTTTCCGAGTAATTATGATCAAAGACATGAGGTAAATGTCCCTACAATTATGAAAGTAGTAATTGATAGTGGAAATTATCACTTTCCCAAACTGTCAAATTTTTATGGAGAAGAAGGAAAAAATGATGTTACGTACAATACATTCAGATATGAGATAGAGTGTATCTGGTCCGAAAATGTTTTCAATAGTGCTCAGATTTTGCTAGGCATTAGAAGAGCATTAAAAGGCACAGCTAGCGATATTGTCAGACGCTTAGGGACCAGCGTCAGAATAGTAGACATATTGAAAAAACTAGACAGTGTTTATGGTAGTATAGAAAGTGAAGAAAGCATACTGAAGAAACTGTACTCTTGTGTACAAGGTAATGATACAATTAATGTGTATGCTGCAAAGTTGGAAGAGATATACTCCCAAGCTATACAGATGGGAGCAATAAGAAATAGTGAACATTTATTGAAACAAATTTTGTATCAAGGATTGAATACAAGATTGAAGCATATAGCTCAGTATAGGTATGACACGATTGCAGATTATGACAAATTTAAAAAAGAATTGAGAAAATTGGAAGAAGATGAAAGACAACAACCTGAAAAGAAAACAAGTCATATAGCCCAACCGATAGAAAAATCAGAATTAGCAGAGATGAAAGATATGTTTAAACAACTCTGTGAGAGAATTAAAACAATAGAAGACAGGCAAATTAAACAGTATCCCATTTACAACAGTAGGAGCAATAGAGGATATAGAGGAAATTATTCTAGAGGCAGTGGTCCTTCCCGAGGGCAAGGAAGAGGCAGAGGATCATATGAGCCATCAAGACCAATAGCTACAGAAGCTTTCAAACCAAGAACATGTTACAACTGTGGTGAACCTGGTCATTTTGCCAGATATTGTAATTATTCACCAAAGATAACATGTTACAACTGCGGGGAAGATGGCCATAAAGCTAAAGATTGCCAGTCTTTAAACAAATAAGTGCCCGGGTTGAAGGATCGAACACTGGCACATCAGATCAGATAAATGGTCCTACTTTAGTTGGAAATACCAATGAAGCAACTATTTACATTAACAAAATTAAAACACCATCTCTCCTAGATACAGGCAGTTGTGTCAGTTTGATTTCTGAATCATTTTATAAGGATCATCTACATGAAATAGATATTAAGCCACTGAAAGATATCTTGAATATTGAATGTGCTTCGGGACAACAGTTACCGTACAGAGGATATATAGAAACAGAGCTAAGAGTTATGGATGGCTTACCTGAAATGGAACCACTAACATGTTTATTTTTGATAACTCCTGACACAACTTATTCAAGTAAAACTCCAGTCATAATTGGTACAAACATCTTATCTGAATTAATGAAACAATGTAAAGATGATTTTGGAGAAAGATTTTTACAAAAAGCAAACTTGCATGTACCGTGGTACTTGTCATTTAACTGCTTAACCATGAGAGATAGAGAACTTAAGAAGAAACACAACAAAATAGCTATTATTAGAAGCGCTGTAAATCATAAAGTCATCTTAAAGTCAAACGAAACCATTATAATTCCAGTTTACACAGATAAAGAGATGGATTATCCTCCAACTAATGCCATATTTTCTGAATTCGAAGATACCAGCTTGCCTTCATTTGTAGATGTAACACCTAGTGTAGTAAATTATAAGTATAGAAACAACAATAGCATGAGTATTACTTTATCCAATGTGACAACCAATACAGCTATTATATCGCCAAAAGCAATTATTTGTGAATTACAGCCTGTAGAAATTACCGAAGATGTTCTGACCAGGATAGAAGGGGAAGAGATGGACAAGATGAGGAAAGACATTGTGAAACAACTGAAACTTGATGAAGAAACATTGAATGAAGAACAAAGAACTGAGCTGAGAGAAGTCCTTTTAGAACATAGGGACATATTTTCGACATCAGACTTAGATATTGGAAAATGTGACAGAGTGAAACATTGGATAGATTTGACTGATGAAAGACCTTTTAAACAGAGACACAGAAGAGTACCACCTGGAATGATTAATGAATTGCGACAACATTTAGAACAATTAAGAGCAAGTAACATCATACGTCCGTCAAAATCACCATTTGCTTCACCAATTGTATTAGTAAGAAAGAAGAATGGAAAACTAAGATTATGTATAGATTATAGACAACTAAATCAAAGAACTGTCAAAGACTCATATGCCCTACCAAGAATAGAAGAGGTACTTGATTGTTTACATGGAGCCAAATACTTTACTACAATAGACATGAAATCAGGATACCATCAGGTTGAAGTAGAAGAATCACATAAACAAAGGACTGCATTTACAGTAGGACCATTGGCTCTATGGGAATTTAATAGAATGCCTTTCGGATTAACAAACAGCCCAGCAACCTACCAACGATTAATGGAGGAATGTCTTGGGAATTTGAATATGAACATCTGCGTAATATACCTGGATGACTTAATCATTTTCAGCACAACATTTGAAGAACATATACAAAGATTAAAGATGGTAATAGATAGACTTAAGACATGCAATTTGAAATTAGATCCCAACAAATGCCACGTTTTTAAACAACGTGTAAATTTTCTTGGTCATGTAGTTAGCAACGAAGGTATAGAAACGGATCCAGAGAAGACAGACAAGATAAGGAACTGGCCAAGACCATCAACACCTGATGAAGTACACTCTTTTCTAGGATTCGCAGGTTACTATCGTAGATTCATTAAGGATTTTAGTAAGATTAGTAGACCATTATCTGAACTGATACCGCACCAAACATCGAAGAGAAGGTCGAAGACTAAGGAGAAGAAAGACTGGAATTGGACATCAGAACACGAAATAGCATTTAACAAGCTGAAATCGTTACTTTCGTCACCACCGATATTGGCATATCCTGATTTTCAGCAACCTTTTGAATTACATACAGATGCTTCGACGCAAGGTTTAGGTGCAGTATTGTACCAAAAACAGAGTGATAAGAAAAGAGCTATAGCATATGCATCAAGATCTTTATCTAAATCTGAGAAAAATTATTCAGCTTACAAGTTGGAATTTTTAGCTTTGAAGTGGGCTATCACAGAAAAATTTAGTGACTATTTACAGAATAAGAAATTTGTAGTGTACACAGATAATAACCCTTTGACTTACGTGTTGACCACTGCAAAATTAGATGCCACTGGTCAGAGATGGGCCGCTGCACTTGGCGAATATGATTTTGACATATTCTACAGACCTGGAGTTAAGAACACTGATGCTGATGCTATGAGTAGATATCCTCATAGAAAGACGCCGGATAACAAAACAGAAGTTATTGAGAATGATGTGGTAAAAGTCATATGTAGTCCAGTGAACATATCTTATTATGATACTTTGCCATGTTTGAATATTGATATAGTGGAAGCAACCGATACACCAGGACAAACAATGGCACAGATAGAGATGAGAGAAATCAGAAGAAAACAGAGGGAGGATCCTTGTATAGAGAAATGGAGGAAAGCGGTGATGGATAAGAAGATGGTTGGCAAAACAGCAAACAAAGAAGATCAAATAATGAAGAAAAACTTCAAGTGTTTGAAGATGAAAAGAGGAATCTTAATGAGAGAAGTGAAGGTAGAAGATGATACCATTGAGCAGTTAGTGGTTCCACATTACTACAGGAGAGAAATATTGAAGGGATTACATACAGATGTTGGACATCCGGGACGCGACAGAACAATGAGACTTATGAGAGACCGATTCTTTTGGCCAGGAATGACCAAAGACGTTGACAAATTTATTTCAACTTGTGATCGATGTATTCGCAGAAAAAGTGACACTCATTCAAGAGCACCATTGGTAAATGTTACAACAACATATCCGCTTGAGTTAGTTTGTTTTGACTTTTTGACATTGGAGCCATCAAAAGGAGGTTTTGGAAATATACTCGTGATAACTGACCATTTCACTAAGTTTGCCGTCGCAGTGCCAACAAGGAATCAAACAGCTAAGACGACTGCAGAATGTTTTTATAATGAATTCATTGTTAGATATGGAATACCAACACGTCTACATTCAGATCAAGGGGCCAATTTTGAATCGGAAACTATAAAACAGTTATGTGAACTAACTAATATGAAGAAATCTCACACTTCAGTGTTCCATCCTCAAGGAAATGCAGTTCCTGAAAGGTTTAATAGAACATTATTATCTATGCTTGGAACCCTAGAAAATTCACAAAAGCAGGATTGGAAGAAATACATTAATTCACTAGTGTATGCATACAATTGCACTCCACATGATTCTACAAGAATCTCACCATTTGAACTCATGTTTGGGAGAAAACCTAAATTGCCAGTGGATTTGATGTTTAAACAAGCTGAGGAGGGTAATCAGAACAATACAACACAAGAATACATTGAGGAACTCAAAGAAAAAATAGCTAAGACCAGGAACATTGTGAAAGATGTTATACAGAAAGCCAGAGATCACCAGAAGAAGTACTATGATATCAAGACACGAGGAGCCAAAATCAATGTTGGTGACCAAGTGTTAGTCAGAATTTTAGCGCACGGTGGAGGAAAACACAAACTTTCAGATAAGTTTGAAGAAGATATATACGAAGTCATTCAGCAACCCAGAAAAGACATACCAGTGTATAGAGTAAGAAGTAAGTATGGTAATGAAAAGTCACTACATAGGAACCACCTATTTCCAGTTCACTGCCAAGATGAGACATTCGATGATAGAGGGGTACAAGAAGAGAAAGCGTTGCAGCATGAACAGACTTTAGTTGAAGTTGAAGAAACAAGTAACAGGGATGCATCCATTAGAAGTAGTGAAGCATCTGATGACTCGGATGATGAGTTTGCTGGTTTTTACATTGTGCCAGGCACAAGTGAACGTGGGGACGCTCATGAACACCACAAATCACAGACAGAGTCAGAGGATGAAGACGACAATGATGATGATGATGATAATGTTGATGATGATGATGATGAAGAGGAGGTGGATTTTGAGGGCAATGATGATACAGAAGGTGATCAGGTAAGTTCTCAATTGCCTCAAACAAATCATGTTTCTGATTTCAGGGAAAGACCTTGTGACAACGAAAGTCGTGTTTCTGAGACTGAAGAAGCACAAGGAGAAGAAGAAGAGTCTGACATCAACGATGGCAGAAATGCTGCAACAGAGCAAGTAGAGTTCGCAGTGAATGAGCAGGAGATAAACAATGATTCAGATGATAACACAACCCTAGACAATGATGATGGAAAGGATAGTGACAGAGGTAGAGGAAGACGTAAATTGCCTAAAGTACCAACCAGAAAATCAACTAGAACGAAGAAGACTCCAGCAAGATTTGATGAATACATTATGTATAGCGCTGTGAAACAGAAAGATAGTGACCAATGTAGACTACGAATTTTAGCATCAATGATACATTGTGGTAGCTTCAGGAACTTAGAGGCTGAGTTGATCCAGAAAATTATCACTGCCATTTTGTGTTGAGTCAGTTATGTAATTTTATATATATTGACTATATAGACTTACGTACATTACAAGCATACATGTTCTATGCGTTTGTGATTTTAAGATTTAATGTGATTGTATTGCATGTGTAACCTTGTGTTCAAACTTTATATATGCCATTGTAAATATTATTTAAACAGTCGGGACAATTTACATTTTTGTTCCGTAAGAAAACGATGTTTATATTAAATAAGTATTAGCATAATTTGTTTGTTTATTTTTTATGAAGTCTGTAACACTGAAGTTATTTTAGTGTTATACATGAGTAACAATTGAAAGCTCAGATTTGTTCGTATTCTATTTAACTAGTATGTTTGCTTATTCTATCATGTTATAAGTATTGAATGTTGTTAGACAGAGTTAAAGTACCTAGATGTAGTTATTATAGGTAGACATTATTACGATGTAGTACTGTAGCACGAGATGTTATTAAATCCATAGACTTTTTATTATAGGACGTGGATTCTCTTTGACATATTGTATATTTTATTCTGTTTATACCAAGACATGACCATTTTGACATTACAATGACGGGACGTCATTTCTTGGGACCGGGAAGTGTGTAACAGGGTACAGTTTAGGGGAGATAAGCCCTGTTATCCTTCTATTTAACTGATTTAATTATTTGAGTTGTCTTCTTGGGATTAGTAATGGTCAAGTGATTTTATACTGGTCAGCTGACCACACCTTTGTATTCACTCACTTGAAGAACAGGTTTTGAAGGAGCAACACCTTAGTTGATGTCTGTAGTTGTTGCAATTTGTCTTTGTACACATATTGCTTATTGGTTTGTATTGTATTTGGTATTCTCCTATGTTCTTGTGTTTATTTTGCGCAACAAATGTGCATTTGATGATAATTGTTGGATAATAATGGTCCGGCTAGTCTTACTTGTGCATTTGTGAATTTTCAAGTTTGGCGCCATTTTTTTAGTTCTTTGTTACCGTAATTGTGTCATTGAGATATGTGCGTTTTTACTTTTATTTTATTATACGATATTATTCGCTGGTAATTTTGTTCCTATTGGTTTTTAACTATTATTTGTACCAAAAGGAATTATAACTAACTTCGTGCTATATTTCGCGTTTCTTACTAAATTGCGTTTATTATATAACATTACGCGCATTGTATAAAGTTTAATTCTAGATGGCAGCATGTTACCTCATCTTATTGCTCTAATGAATTAATCACTGATGTCTCTATGTGCACTTACTTTTAACATTGCAGAAATCCATCATCACTTGAATGCGTGTTGTTTTGGTTTGGTTCATACATTCATTGTCAGCAAGATCCACAATCGGTACGAAACTTATGTCATTTTATTACTTGTCTGTGTGTCTTTTGTTTGTATTTTTATGTCTTGTGTAATTATTTGACTGGAACTTGGGAAGTGAACCCATTCCCCCAAGAACCCCAAGTTACATACATATATTAATGTCACCTTTGGAACAGTGCAGGTCAATCTTAACATTGAAGTGCTTACATTATCAACTTAAAATAAAGAAGAAATATTAAAAACTGGCACAGAATTGGTAGGAAAATTGGGTGATCAAAATAAACGCGAAGTAAGATTGATTTTGTGTGCGTATATTTGTTGGAGTAAGACAAGAAATGAAAAAAAAAACGTAGGGTGCTTCAGCACGTATAAGTTGACTTTATGGTAGGCGATCTCAATATCAAGAAGCAAACTAAAGATTGTCTTTAGTTTTATGATTTTAATTGAAATAATCTACCTTTTAGAATTATTGTGACAATGGCTTGGTGTGTTCACCACTACTTTCATCATTTGAATTTCAACGACAGACAATTTGTGCAAAAAGAACAGTGAAGCTTAATCAAATTGATAAAATGATTTACGTAATTTATTACGTATATAACTTTCTTCAATATTTTAGTAATAAATAGATAACACAAAACGAATGAGGTGAGAATTGTAAACAAAATAAGATGTAGCGTCAGGGACATCGCCATTTAGAAATTGAACAGTAATAATCTCAAAATTAAAGTGGAAATTCCTTTATGTACCCGAAGTAAATTGCCAAAGTATCGCAAAATCCTATTAAATGCATCAATAACGTCAGCTTATTTATCAGCAAAGTACTTCTGCATGTACTGACGTCCATAACGCTAAAGGAAAGGACCAGCAATTAGTGGTGCCCAATTAAAACACATCAGACTACTGATATCTTGTTTGTATACTAATTTATCAAATCTAATGTAAAAATATCATATATGAGGAACCAAGAAACTCTACAAGTTCACTACAAGTACACAATGTGTATTGCTTAACACAGGCGTAAGTAGAAATTGCTTTAGATTCGGAACTAGCAAGAAAGCTGTAACCCAATCTTTTAAATGTTTTGAAAATAGGACCACCAAGTTTTTGTTTAATAAGCTCGTGTGACAATTTTGTATAAAGGCTAGAAAAGTCTTTGTCCGGGGCTTTGTCAAACCCATATATTTTGTATTTAGTTTATGCTTAAACCATTTCTCTGACATGAAGTTAATTTATAGATTTTTGCGCTACAACTCTTCTGATAATATCAAACAAAATAGAGTCGTATGGGTAAGAAATCAAATTGAACAAACCACCTCTTCACGAGATATCAAATGGATGTTGTCAAAGCCTAGCAAATAGGTCCAGATACATTTTTTCTTTTGAAAAATGTTCTCAAATCGAATTAGCTTCTGCAGTCAGTAATTGTACAATCGATCTAGCATGGTGTTTTATACCTGTTTTAAAATCTGATGAACTTAATGCACTAGAATAATATTCTGATACATTTTTTTACTTTTATTGTTTTTGACTGATATGAAACTGAATAAAGTACCAGTACTTAGCGAATCATCCACAATGGAAGCAAAGTTACTCATAAGACAAGCATTTATTTAGCCGAGCGAACTGACGAAGTATTATTCATAAAGAACCAGACAAAAATAGATTACTTAAAAGTGCTAATTATTTGGATACACATCGGGAATATAGTAACTTACAGTAGATTTTTATACACTCATTTTACACCTGAAAATGACAATAATTATATTTTCAAATAACTGTTAGACTAAGCGTCGTCATTGAAAATTCTAACTGCCATGTTACAATCTCACGGGTAAAACGTGTTTTTATTGCGGAAACGTATGCATGGACCGATTTTCTACACGGTTATACGCACTATGATGCAGATAATACTAGAATTATGATCAAATTTTAACAAAAAAGTGGCTAAAATAGTATCGCTAAATTAAAAATGCACCAGAAAGTAATGTCCTACTTCAACGTAAGCTGAAAATATATTGATATGTTTCCTCAAAGGATTGCAACAAAAAGCAAATTAAACGATTTTTTCTAATTATGATTAATTTTTAAGACCCCCTCCACGCTTTCCATTTCGCCCACAGTTTACATCTTAATGTCATATAGCCTAGTTAGTGTTAAAAGCACCGTAAAACACCAATCAATCAATCAATCAACATCCTAATGTCGCATTTTCCAAAAAATAAAACAACTACAAATTAGCTTTTGAAGTCAGAAGTTAACAGTTAAATTTAATATGGTGCTCGTGTTCCATATCTGTACTGAAATCTGACTGACATAATGTACCGTAACTGTGTTGTGATGAAATAAGTAAAACACTTGATTGATCTAAAATAAACCAAACAGATGGAAGGAAACCGTATAGTTGATACACCGTTAGTCGCATGACAACCGTTTGTCATGCAGGTCGAACTTACAAAAGTAGTATTCACGATGTACAAGACATATAATTTATCTGACCAAGGGTTGGTGAGTTCGGAAAAAAACTGCTACTGGCACAAGAATTTTAACATTGATGCAGCATCAAAGAACACTTTAGATTTACTGGCAATTGATTGAAAACGGGCTCACAAGAAAAGAAAAGTTTAAAGAGATCATGTTACCCTTTTCCTTTTTGATATAAATTATTTCCCGAAGTTTCTGTATCATGAATCCATGGAAGATAGAATTTCTTTCATGAATTGTGACCAGTAGATTTTGAAGATGGGAGCCGACTGGAGATAACTTTTTCAGTTGTTGATATAAATCCTAAATATTAATATTTTTAATTGATATTTATACTTTTGATCATATTAAAGGTATATTAATGGTCAATATTATCATTTTATCGTATATCTTACATTCACGAAATTTCACTGTAAATCATAAGTTCAATGATTATAAAAATGTTTGACAATATTTTATCTGTATATTTTCTTCTAATAAACTCGATGCAAACCGATACGATTCTACTTATTTTCAAACAAGCCGCCATTTTCAAACCGCTCGGAAGAGATCGGTTACGTTCGGAATTCATCTCATTTGCATACGGAGACTACCTGTCGATCAAAAACGTTGCGACTTCACAGTCGGTTTTCGCACGAATTTCTTCCTTCAAAGTTTTCCAACGACTTGCTTCGCTGCCTACGTATATTCTTGTTTGAGCAATACCCTTGTCTCTTTCTAATTTCCTCCTTTATCTTTCAGAATCGGACATTTTCTTTCTTGTTCTTTTGATTCCTCCCGCTTGATCCGCCATTGTTTTGATTTTCCTTATATGGAGAGACGCTAATCACGTGACTATTTCCGAATATTTACGGGAACAATCGGAATGCTTCGCGGCAAATATAAATCTTATTTGACTAACCTAGTCAAATAAGAAAAACGATTTTTCGATATGCAATTAAATGCACAAAATTATGATTTCAAGTTGCAGAAATCGGTGAATACTCATATTATTATGTAAGGAATAGTGTTATAAAGCTTTTTTGGAAAAAAATCATTTTGACCATTAATATATCTTTAAATTTCCTTCTGTAGTAAGAGCTATTATTCCGAAGACTTAATTCGATTTTAATGCTTTGAATGTTATGTCAAATTTCCAGCAAATTACATTGATTTATACAATGAGTGACCTCCGCATCTATACTGTTCATAGAAACACTTTTTCAAGTACACATGTAGATATGGAATTTCTCCGTCATTTATAGAAATAAGTTGAGGAACAGGTAAGTATTGCTTCGTAACCTAAAACTGTTCATTCATGTTATACTAAAATTCAATAAGAGAAGTATAACAACTACCTTGGGTATCACAAACTCGCTGAAGAACGTACAAGAACATGCTGTTAATAATTTGTTACCTTGATAACAATAGGTAGTCAACTGGACGCTATCCAAAGTCCTTGTAATATTATAATAACAAATATAATGCCGATTGACCCAAAAACTAAAACGTATAACTTGTATTGGCAGAATTATTCTAGTCATTTATGTGAAAATGCCAAAAAGGAATTGACGAGTGCAATTAATTGGTTCCTCCAGTTTAAGGCAAAAATATTTCTATAAAATGTTTTATGTTTGTTGTTTTCATTGGACATAAAATTGAACTTCTAATTAAGGAAATCTTGACTTTTTTAGATTTGAAATTAGGTTTAAACAATCGGGTTATAGCGAAAGCCTGGACTGTTACGGACACCATCTTAGAACTACCAGCAGTGTTTACAGCGAACAAAGTCGAGAAAATAAGTTTCAGGACAGTTCTAGATGGATTTGAAGTAAAGATTTACATAGTTTCTCTAATTAACCACGTACATATTGATCAGAAACACAAAACGTTTTTTAGGAGTCAGACTGAAATATATTTAAATAGTTACACACACGAAGAAATATATGACGTTTTACAGTTTTGTGCATGGAATACTCTGCCCAAAGACTGCGTTGTAGACAATGATTCCTCTATAAGCTTGATCATACCGGGAAATATCAAAGTCTGTGTATGCAGAAAATTCAATATAATTGAAAACAATAACAAATAGTAAATTCTTTTTTGAAATGCAGACAAGATGACTAACAGGGGATAGTAGAATTTATCTGCACGGAAACATATGTTTAATTGCTGAACAAGCATCCTGATAAATTTATTCAAACTGACAATTTAAATGTAAAACAAAGCATTAAGTGATTTGTAAGAACAGGGAGGTTGTATTTGTGTTTTGGATTTTGCCCTTTACTGCTTTAGAGGAGTCATTTTTATCAACAAAATAATTATTGTCGAGCCCGCTTGCGGTGAGCTCGACATAGTAGTATTCTGAAAGAAATCAATCAATTTTAGAGAAAAAAGTGACAACTGTAAAAAGAATAGACTCACTAAATTCGGTCTCAATATTTGTAAAAATCGTACATGTCGGAAGTCATTTTATGTTGCTCTAAGTCATAAGAAAGTCCTCGGCGACAGTGTATTGATGGCTTCAAATGCAAGAAACCCTCGACGTAAATATACCAATAAGGACAAAACAAGCGTTTATTTATAATGGTCTTTATAATGATGCAGTCATTCCGAAAGAAATCGCCTTACTATAGGGGAAATAGTGAAACCCACTTAAAATAATGCATACTCTAAAGTACCAGTATGAAAAAATAAAGAACAGTCTAAAATACGTGCATCTGTACTGATAATAGGCGATCTTTTTATTGGATCTTATTTGAATTGAAATAATCTTCCTTTCAGATCTATCATGACGACAAACGGCTCGGTATATTCAACGATCCTTCTGTTCCATATGTTTCGTTTGAATTCGATCAATTGACAATTTGAATAAAAAAGGGCAGTGAAGTTTACCTTCATCGCCTTCATTATTCCAAGTAGATGAAAGAACTCATATTGTGAATTGGCTAAGTTTAGGATCAGACCCGTCATCTGTCAAGATTTTCCTGATTAGTTCGAATTACTGCGTTAATGTAGCATTTCAACATACACATTTGAAAATGAAGAAACAATAAGTTATCGAGTAACAAAAGCTACAATTGTTTAATGAACTTGATAGTATGGATTTCGCATTATAAAGAAATCGCACTGTTAATGAAATGAAACTTCTGTCCATACTTTCTGTTGGAATTATTCGTCAAGAATTTCTGTCAAAGAAATTGTCTATAGGTAATTGCTACTTGACATATTGAGACCATTGTAGGTAATGGTTCTGTGGAATCGTCCCTTATCATATTGAACACTGGTGGATTGCAGTTGTTTATAGAAAAATTCTGTCCACAGGATGGTGTTAGGTACGATGGATTACCCGGTGATTATACGTTTCATTATAATGAACCTCGATTGTTCGCCTCTGTTGAGGAGGGTATGTTACCCAAAATGTTTCAGATGTCATTGAAAGATGTGTGTGGTATACAGGAAGTGAAAACTGCTATTGAGGTGGACATTGTTTAAAAGTTTCATTTCCAGCATAAACGTCCAAGAGTGGAACCGTTTAAACAATAACTTTGTTAAAATATCATCGTGTGTGTGTTGACATTTTATTTATATATGTAATAATTTCATTGACGATTAGTGTTGGATACCCTTGTTTACATGTGCATGGGGACCCTCTGACGGTTAGGGTTGGATCCCCGTGTTTACATATGCATGTAGACCCTCTGACGATTAGGGTTGGATCCCCGTGTTTACATGTGCATGTGGACCCTCTGACGGTTAGGGTTGGATCCCCGTGTTTACCTGTGCATGTGGACCCTCTGACAGTTATGGTTGGACCCCCGTGTTTACTTGTGCATTAGGGTTAGGGGTTAGGGTTAGTTACCTTTTTAATATTGATAAAGCATGGCTGATGATCTTCGGGCTTAGGCCTTAGGTCCCCGTGTTTGCCTGTGCTGTTGTACCATGTGATGGTTAGGGTTGGATCCCCCGTGTTTACCTGTACATTTATAAACGATATTATGATCATGCACTATTGTACTTTTTAAAGTATATATTGGTATTTTATATATGACTCGTTCTTGGCAAATTTCGTTCATTTGTAAATATGTATATATGTGTTTTGTTGTTTGAGAAATAGTAAACAAATGATAAAATTTATATCGACAAAACAAATATGTTCGTTTTTATGAATGCATAACTTTATTTAGTTTATATACAATTCATTTCACGACAATACATGTAGTCTGATATAGTAACATATGACCTATTCGTCATCTTGCGGCATTAGTTTAACACGATCGAGATAGTTTGTATTTGTTAAGTTTATGATTTTGAATCTTCCCTCGAAGCCATTCCACATAGGCCGTGGATTATTGCCAGTTATGATCACATGTTCAAATAAATGTTCGAGAACGTCTGTGTTGCAGTATTTCTCTGCATTTTCTGCCGCCTCTTTTTGTCTAATTGTTTTCCATTATTCTTCATGATGTTTAATTAACTTCTTGCGCAGGAAATGATTTTGAAATATGCATCTGTGGTAGTCGGATAAATGTTCATTTTCCCTTGTTATTTTGTGGATAATCATTGTGAAGGTGTTCATGGTCGACGTTTGCCATTGCTGGAAATCTGTCCTCCTTGGTTATGTATTTGATGTATTGCGTGGGGTGTCAGGCCAGTTCAATGTCGTATAACAACCTCTTTCCTTGCATTTTAAAATGTCTATTCCTTCTTCATTTTGGTAATCAGTGTCTTTTTCTTTGATTGAATATATCCGTGACAATGTTGATTATTGTCGATTCCGTACACTCGTGATATGATGAGCTGTTTTATGTTGTTCGTTTCACTGGGGTTAAACGCCGTTTTTCAACAATTTTTCAGTTATATACTGCGACCGGTTCACCTAACCAGTTTTCCTGGACTATATACCAACCAGTACTAACTTACTCTTCCACAAGGAGCCGACAACTTCTCCACATGTGTGACCTGCCGCGGCCGGGATTCGAACCAGGATCTCCCGGTTCCAAGTCCAGCGCACTAACCACTGGACCACGGCCGCGGCTCTTGTTTTATGTTGTTAGATATCTTGGTCCCGTATATGTACATGGGTATTTTTTTCTTGTAAAGTTTCTTACACGTTGGTTGTTTGCCGAACAAGGCTCTGAATATTGCGTATTTAAATCCTCTTTTAAAAAGTCAACGTGAAATGTGTTCCGGGTCTCTTCTTTTTGTTTTTGTTCTTGTTTGTATTTACGTTCTTCCTGAGTTGATTGTTCTTGTCGTAATCGGTAATCTTCATGTTGTTCTTTGGAACGTTGTGATTTTTCTTGTTGCAACTCTTTATATGTCGAGCCATATTCTTAGCGTAAAATTCTTTGAAAGCATTTTGTCCTCTTTCTCCTCTCGTTCGAACGGCTTGGCGTCTTGTTTTTGTTAGACGAATTCTTGTTTGTTTCATTTAATTTTTTAGTATAACAAATGTCTCAATGTTTTTCAATGTCAGTCCTCCTAATTATTTTATTGCAATTTTGGCATTTGCCGAACACGTTAGTCATGATAATCCATCGAGCGATTTCGATTTTATTTGTATTATTCTCTCTGTTTATTTTTGGTGTCGATGTATTGATTGCGTCAGACGAAATAGTTGTTTGGCTGCCAACCATATTTTTAGTTGATCAGAAACTACTGAGCGGCTCGAAATGTTCTATTTTGGATATATTAAAGTCTTCAGTTTTGTCGAGTTTTTTTTAATACATCACTGTCGATGGATAGCGATGACCACTCCATGGTTTCGTGTTCGTCGTGTTTTGTAATGTAAATATTATATGAACTTATTTCGACTAAGGCTCGGGAACTAAATTGAGAAGCCACAACATCAGAATAAGAGGACATAATTCAATTCAAAAAGACAAAATTATGGTGATGTACACGCATGTTTTCAATGTTTCAGTTGTCAGTTGTTATTTAAATGCATTGACGAATGCACTCCTGCTTGTATAATATCAAAGTTCACAGCGGCATATATTCATATGAATGTACTGGTATAGACTGACTATCTTGCATTGATATGCGTAATTCGGTTATTTCGCTGTAGCCTCATCTTTGTCTACTGAGAGTAATCGGGTTAAAGTCTAATGTTTCTTGCTAGATTTCTCTTGAACGGATAAGGTTAGAAGCTTGTTGTTGCTCTCACTTTTTATTGATTATATACTTGAAACTCCTGCAAACTCTTTTGCAAGTATTTATCCCTTGTGTATTACAATTCTGTACTTTGTAAATGCGGTACGCTATCAGTGGAACGAATCGTTATACGCCTGTCTATTGTATATACATCAGTTGAACTGGGTCGTATTATGTGACAATTCCATTTTTCCATATAAGATTATCCTGAGGGAAAAAAGTTTAGTAAGTTTTTTACGCCTTTGGTTTTTCGTCTATAAATCAATGTCGCTAAAACGTTTCCGTATTGAACAATTGTGCCCGTTCATTGACAGCATGATTTCACTTGTTTTTGTACACTAGACCATTATGTAATCGTGAAACGTCACTTTCACGAAAATCACGTGCAGTATGTGCACAGCAAATCGGATGATCCTCCGCGGGTCACAAAGTACACAGTTCGAGAACTTTCTTATCGTAAGCACATAAACTGGAAAATAATCTTTGAAAACCAATGATGAACTACAAGTAGTAGTAGTAGTATAATCATTTTACCATCACAAGTCCGTTACTACTAAGTGTCGCTAAAACCATCCGAAACCATTACTAAACCCCTCTTTCTTATTTCGATCAGTGGAAAATATTTTTAAAAAATTCTGAGATTTTTATTGAAAAGTTTGTTCAATCATCAAATATTGATGCGTGTTTCATCATCGCGTTGATGAAAGCGAACGTATTTGATATGACATAATAATTCACTTCAACTACGCTAAAATTACAGTAAGATCAGTTAACCTTTCCGCAAATGAATTTTTGTATCATGAGTCACCCAAATCAGTCGTGGGTGACGGGTGGCTTAAACCAAATGTAATTCAACCAAATTATCACAGAAGACATGCGGCGGAATTCGGACCCGGTTTTATGGTTGCCGTGATGGTGTTAATACCCAGATATTAAATCATAACACCACTGGAAACATCAAACAAACAAATGAACGAGTTGAACAGTGTTTTATCGTGGAAAACTTGTTTATGTTCACTTGCAGATCATAATATAACTATGATTTCATTATGATAATGTATGTGTAAACTGATATTGCTTGGTTTCAGAGAATACACCAGACATTATATCCCACTAAAATGCTCTGTAATTGAAAATAGAATGATGGATTTCCTCAAAGGATTGCAACTAGAAGCCCAATAAATAAATAATTCTGGATTCCATGTTAATATCATTTCCCAGGTACGATCTTTCAGTGTTCCATACCTGTGCTAACATCTGATTAATATAATGTAGAGGAACCATTTTATGATGAAATATTTACAATGTTTGACTTTTGTAAATATACCACACCATTACCGCTACTTAGTGGATCACAAACATTCTTACTTATAAGACAAGCATTTGTCAACTGGTCAAACTGACGAAAGTCATAATGAACAGGACGAAAGTTAATTTGTAAAAATTGTTCATTACAAATCGGGAATATAGTAACTGATAATATAGGATATGTTTACAGGGCATACTCGGGCATAACAGTGTCAACACGTACACTGTTACTTACGTGTATCAGAGACACATATATAAATTCTGTTGGATTGTCATTGAACCCTGTAAATGGTGTCTGTAGTAAACTTGACATCAGTTGGTTAATCGACAAAGAAACCAAAGACGGTGAAATATACATGATGAAGATCAGTGGCAAAGTGGACTTTCTTCCTCCGGTTTGTACATCTAACAAAGCGTTTTTGTTTCTGTATACTATATATATCGTGTTTATTTTTGTATTTTATTGTTTCGCCTGACATACATTAAAATCAGAAGAAATTTTTATACGGAGGCTAAATGAGTATGGAACCCGCCTTTAATTCATTTTGAATTTTATTTAGTGTAATGGAACATAAATCTCGAAAATTGTACGAAATATTACATTTCATCATTCTTGTCTGATATCATTCCAGAAGTTTTTGTATCACTATACAAAGTATGAAAACAATCACTTCCACGAAATACGACCGGTAGATTTTCAAGATGGAAGCCGACTGGAGTTATCTTTTTCACCTCCTGATGCAAATGCTGAGTGAGCTTTTTTATCGTTATTTTTACTTTTAATAAACATTGTCTTCCGTGGTGTAGGTTTTTTATTGAGGCTATGGCATTTTCAATTTTTTTTTGCGTTGTATTTGTAATGAGAGTCAAATTTCTAGAGAATTGTATACATTTGTATTAAAATTGACCGTCGTAGCTTGATTATTCATAAAAATATTTTTTTAAAGTTACTATGAATTCATTCTTCTTGCCGGTGGTCAGGAAGTTGTCATTTATAGGAGAAAGTAGAGAAAGGTGCTATGGTGTCATTATTGCATCGTAACCAAGTAGCCATAATTTTCATTTGATATAAAGTACCAAACATTTAACGAGAAAGGGGTAACAAGTGCATCAGATTTCATGTACTCATTGAAGTATGTACGGGAACAAATTATTTTTGCCTTGTAACTTCGATAGCAATGATTAGGCGAACAGAAAAAATACGCCCAAACAATCAATACTGTTGTGCAATGCTGAGTTTAGTGACATTTTATCTTTCTTTATCTTTGCATTGGTTGATATTGATTCGCCTAAAGAAATTATAAATGAAAAGACTCTATCCAAACCCTAATGCTATTACACCGAAATTGATAACGGTGACAGACCAAAAACTAAAAAAGTATGTAACTTGTATTGATGTCATTATTCTACACAGTAAATGAAACAGAAACATTAGATACAGCTACCGCATAAGGACACCTCATTGTTTTCAGATTTGCTTTTATGTTAAGAAAGGGTGGGGATGTTCTTCTGAAAGCAAGAATACAATATGCCTTGTCTAGAATAACATGTTCTTCTATACGAAATTCTATGACAACTGATACCATCATAGAACTACCAGCAGTGTTTACTGTGAACAAAGTCGAGAAAATAAGCTTCAGGACAGTTCTAGATGGATTTGAGGTAAAGATTTACATAGTTTCTCTAATTAACCACGTACATATTGATTAGGAACACTAAGCTATCGTTAAGGGACATAGCACATTTAAATGTTTTTGAATAATTATACACATGTAGAAATGTGTAATTTTATGGTTAGATGCTTGAAAAAGCTGCCTTATGACTAAGTGGTTGGTTTTCTCCCGAGAAGCTTGATCAGGCCCGCAAAAATTTAAATCCTTTGCATGACGACAAACATCGACATTACTGAAAACATTGAAATAAGGCATATTCATGATGTATAAAGCGGAATACTATTTACATTATGTTTACCATCACTTTTTTCATTAAGAAAACGCCATATTTTAGAGAAAGAAAGGTATAACACTTAAAAGAATAGATTCCATACTTTTGGTCTCAATATCACAATTATCAGGATGAAATGAATAAAACAAACTCTGAAAAAAGGTATTTGTATTTAGATGGTCTTTAGTAGATGTATTCTTGAGGTCAGTGTTTAATGTTTTATTATTTGAATTAAAATAATCTCCCTTTTAGATCTATCATGACGAACAATGGCTTGACATATTCAGTGATCCTACCATTCCACATGGTCCATATGAATTTCAAAAATTGACAGTTTGGGTAGAAAGGAAGAGCGAGGTCTACCTTCATGGCGTTAGTTATTTCAAGTAAATGAACAAACAATATTTTGGATTTGACAAACGAGGCTTGGGTCCAGACACTTCAGATTTCTTTTCGTGAATATCTGTCATAGTAACATCATTTTGTTAGTGTTGTATATCATCTTACACATCTATCATTTTGTTGTGATTCACATCATACATACCAACAACACGAACTATTTAAAAAGTGCCATCGTACTTACAACATGTATGAATTTGAATGTGTAAAACATATACTTTGTAGAAGGAAAAAACTCAAACAATTATTCACAGCCGACGTTCTTTCTGGGGGATGGGTACAGAATGGTATCAAAGATGTTCTTTTATTTGCAGACAGTTGTTATTACTAGTCTAGTAAGAGATAACTAAGTGTTGTAAAAACAGGGATTTTGAAATGAATAGCGATAAACAAAGCCTAAACAACAATATGATTGATGAAATAGATCCATAGGTTCCGAAACGTCTTGAAAAGAGAAGAGCAAATGAGATACACATGAGTGGAAAAAGAAGAAAATGTTAACTACCATGTAATACAAACAAAATACAACCAGCAATAGTTTGAAGAACTTTATTGAACGGTTAATGGTTCTACGTTATAAAGAGATCTTGCCATTCAAGGTACAAAGCTATTGCAAGCCCATTTGATACGATTTCCTATTCAGATCTATAATAAAAGAATATCTATTGTCAACAATTCGTCCGGATTTCCAATCAGTAAGTTTTATAAAGCATTACCTTTGTTCGCCTTTCCTTAAACTGAATGTCACACAAATTATTCTAACCAACTTTGGAGACGGGTAGCTCAAAAATAGTATTCAACCAAATCGTAATAGAGAACATGTGACGCGTCCAGTGTTCGAACTATGGAACCCGAGGTCCGTTAATTCAACGCTTTGCATAGTGAGCAAAGCAGATGTACTTAGGTTTATTGAGTGTACAAAACTGAGAAGCCACAAGGCCTGAATAATCGGACAGAATTCAATTCATAAAGAAATTTTTAAGTTGCGACTGTGGTCCAGTGGTTTTTAAGCTGGACTTGTAACCCGGCGATCCGGGTTCAAACACAGATCGCGGCAGGTCATACCCTTCTGACAAAAATATCGATTTTCCTCCATATGTGGAGAGTTCCCGGCTCCTTGTGGAAGGGTAAGTTAATACTGGTTAGTATTCAGTCCAGGAAAACTGGTTAAGTGAACCGGCCGCTGTGTATAAATGAAAAAAAATGTTGAAAATGCCCGTGAAACCCCAGTGACAATAAGTCACATAAAAACAAAACAAAGTTGATGTAAATGTGTTTTTTGACGATATTGAATTTTTCTTTTATTGTTTCATTACTACTTCAATTTATTGCTCCTGAAGTTGCTTTGAAATGATTAAATATTATATTTCAGAGCGATGGATACACTAATTTAATGCGTTAATGCGCTTGCAATAAATCATTTCTCGATCAGAAACAATTAAATTATTCAGTGACACCTCCGGGGAAATAGATAATACACTTACAATGACAGTTATATGACTAAATTTGATACATGAAACATTTCATGACATTCTCGATGGTATCAAATTAATGTTTTCATCCAACTACAAGCGTTGCGCATTAAATATTGAATAATTCGTCATGTTTCCGTAACCACTTAGCAACCTCATCTACTAACTGCTCGGTTCTGGTTATTGTATGTATTCATGTCAATGTAGCAGGTGTTTGTAATAAACCCTAAAATAACTTGTTGCTGCATAAATATAGTTTTTCGGAACAACGCTGGACAGAACGCTAACATAACTGATTCACTTTGTTTCACTTGGTTTAACGCCGTTTTTTAACAATTTTTCAGTTATATACGGCGACCGGTTCACCTAACTAGTTTTCCTGAACTATATACCAACCAGTACTAACTTACTCTTCCACAAGGAGCCGGCAACTTCTCCACATGTGGAGGAAAATCGACATTTTTGTCAAATTTTCATGGAAGGGTATGACCTGCCGCGGCCGGGATTCGAACCAGAATCTCCCTGTTCCAAGTCCAGCGCACTAACCACTGGACCACGGCCGCGGCAACTGATTCAAGAAAAATGCAACATAGTAGAACACGGTGATAGAGAAGTCAGAAGTCAAAAATCAGATTCAATACACCAATTTCTTTTAAAGAAAGGATGGCTTCAGTCGAGGAAAAATACATGTTTTTATTTTAGCATGTACGAATGCAATTGTTTAATTGTGTGCAGAAATGTCAACAAAAACAGGAGTATATAGTAAAACATCTTTCATCAACCACGTCAATATAAATACTACATGAAATCGGCCGATTTAAATTTTGTCATCTACGTATAAGAAAAAACTGTAGGTGAAGATAGACATGACAAGGAATAGTATCTTTAATAGCTTAAGCATTCGTAACTATGGGTAGAAATTATGAAGCAAGGAGGAAAGCTACAGCAGAACAAGTCAAAAGAACTTCAAAAATATAATTCAAGGGTAACCAATCATGTCCAACGTAACTCCCTGATCTAACAACAGCGTCACGTCACTGAATTTTATAGACATGCTTTTAAAACCAGAAAAGTAGCAGGTCGCGACCGTGGTCCAGTGCTTAGTGCGCTGGACTTGTAACCCGGAGATTCGAGTCAAATCCCAATCGCGGCAGGTCATACCCATTTATGAATACTTGACCAAAATGTCAATTTCCTCCATATGTGAAGAAATTGCCGGCTCCTTGTGGAAGAGTAAGTTAGTACTGGTTAGTATACAGTCTAGGAGAACTGGTTAGGTTAACCGGCCGCTGTATATAAGTGAAAATTGTAAAAAACGGCGTAAAACCCGATGAAATAAGTAAAGTACTTATTCATAGTCACTTTGGGAACGCCTACAAAGGTATCCCAACAACATGTCATCCAGTATTGTCAAGAATAGTGGGAAATGAATTTAAATGCAATTTAAATTAAATCTAAATCTGAATATATTGTTTTTCAAGTGGCTGGAGAAGCATACGCCATGCTTGAACAAATATTTACAAATCTGACAGAGCACCATGTTACATTCGGAACACCGAACAATGTACGAACTTATTAATATCGGATGTCGGGATAAACTCGATAAAGGTTCCATATTGGTGTTTTGTATTGACTAGAGATGTACAAACAGATTGAACCAACTAAGTTCCAAATACTAGAAATGTTCAATAAAAAGGGACACACTCATACATACGATGTAATTATTTGCAAGGTGACGAGCTGAAAGTGACTGCCCTTCTTATGAATACAATCGTTTCAAAAAATATACATGCATATGCATCACTATATAAATTCCAACTTTGGAAACAAAAAGTTACTGTCTTAATATTTGTTGTCTTAATATCCAGTTGAAATAGGGAGAAAATTGGTTTGAAAAAAAGGGATTGTCATGACGAGGTTGCTGCTGTGCAGGGATTTACTTTCCTTTTTCAGTTTATATATTTAGAATTATTCACATCAATTTTTTGATGAAGACAATTTTGTAATAATTATATGGATTTACTAATGCAAGAAGATGTCAACACATTTAACAAATCCATATGATTTTTTGGTTAAAAGTGTGGTTAACTTAATGTTTGGATAATTTTTAAAACTGTGAAATAATATTGGGCAAGTTCTTGATATATCGAACCTAAATTCAATATATATAAGAAAAGAAGTACTATACAAAATACTAAACTCCTCATCTTCCCTAAAATACTACCCCAACCAAAAAACCCATTCAACACAAAGGACTGTACAAAAATGGAGGACAAAACAAAACAAGAAAGTCTCCCGGGAGTACCACTTTAGAACGGTCTATAGCAAAGCTATTAAAAGTTAGATTTGTTGCGCAAATTTAAACGTCCCTCGGTGGTAATAGAATCACTTTTGTCTTCAAACTCCGTAAAAAATAAACAAAGAGTGATAAACAGGGACATTCTGTCGGGACAGATAACAAAATCTGATCGATGTTTCTGTTTGTATTACGTATGAGTAAAATTGTTTATATCATAGAGACAGAAGACTGGGTGGCGACACTCTATTGAACGATCAGACATGATTTTAAGTCGGGGATATAAAACTTTTAACAGAGCTTCATCAATTGTTTTATCAATGTGTTATAGTATGTTTGTTATGTAGTGAGCTAAAGCTGATAGATGTATCAGTGGTCATGATTTTCATCAAGGTAGTACTGATTTTATTAAAGTTTGGCTACTTTGATGCTGACAAAACTACGGTTAAATACAAAAGATATGTTGGGACTACAGATATCGGAGGTTCATCACTAGTGGACTGTGCAAAGAATATTGATGGAAAGTATGTTGCATTTGATTACAGCATCACAAGTGCCTCGTGTGCTGGTTTAACTTCATCCTGGTTACAAGATAAACAGACAGAAGCGGACCACGTATATATGCAGAAGATCAGAAGCGATGAATTCTTTGATCCTCCAGTATGTAATCAATGATTTACCTTTTTTAACTCAGTATTTACACAGACCACTTTTTGGGACAAAATACATTTTAGTTGGTCTTATCTACAAATTTACGCAAGTTGAATTGAACAAAATTGTCCTTTATCATGTTGAAACAATAGAAGAAATGTTGAAAACATGTTCAACGTTGGGGGTCGGTATAATGATGTAGTTTTACTATTAAAGAGGTAGTTCAGTTTTACTGTTGTCTTTTTGTTCACTGCTTGTTATTTCGGCTTTAATGTGTTGATCTTAATTTTCCGTCAAGGGTTAAAACAGAATAATGACGTCTTAATATTGAGGTGGTCGCTAGAGTTTTACTGTGTTATTTTTGAAATGGTTGTTGTTTTCGTTTCAGGTGTATTTGTATTACAATACCGACACAGATCAGGAAAGACATTATTCACGAAAATCACCTATAGAGTTTCTGTATGGAAGCACAATTGTTTTATACATTTCCTCGTCCTATTCTAAGACTGAGTAATTATTATTTTATTTATGTTATATAAATGTTCCTCAAGTAACGGTTTCATTGTGTTAGCATTCCCTTTTCCCCCTGTATAAATATCACCCTTTTCCTTTTAATTGCAACTATTCTCTTTTTATTTTGAAAGTTAGTGGGAACTAGCGACAGATCATCTTATTTTGTTTATCAATCTATTATTGTTCCAGTTTAAATTTATGACAGACGGGGCTGTTTTGATGTCTTATACGTTGTTCCAAATTGACCAGTTTTAATTCAATTTATTCCTATTTTTTGTTATTTAAACGTCCATGAAGTTGAATTGTAATATTTCATGTACATGTTTTCGTCTTTTCAGAATTATGATTACGCTTAGAAATTATTCTGACTATCAACTCAGAATCAGAATGAATTATGAAGAATTGACAGTGAGTTGTATTGCTAGATACGATAACAAAGTCTCAGATTACAGTAAGAATACTTCATACCAGTTTACTTTGAACAAAGTAGTGAAGATAACTTTCAGAATTGTGATGAACGGATATGAGGTAATGAAAATACATAAACGATGTTACATTATAACGGTTGGGTACCTTTGTAAAAATTTACATTGTCAGATTAAATTCAGTTGGATCAGTTTATTGCCCTCTCTTGTACTGTAGGTTAGATTTCATAAATTCATATCTCTGGAGAAATGTTTTGCCATTTTCAAAATATTTGGAAAGAACTATCGACGTGTTTTTTTACAAACTAGTTAAACACCCCGTAGCTCTGCTACTGACAGTTCCAAGGCGGTACCCTCCGGGATACTGTTTTTGTCCTGCATTTTTGTGCGTTTCTATATGTTGTGTAGGATTTGCGTTGGTGGGATGTGGGGAATGTAGTATTTTTGAAAAGATTTGATTTTTTTTCGAGAAATCCTTTTTGCGTCAGTAAAAAATTGTTAAGTCATTTCTTGTCAGTTTATTGTGGTATCAAACCATTTTTTTCGTTTTGAACGAATAGTTTCCCCAACGGCAGAATATTTTACGACCATGGAGTATTACAGTAATAAGATATAGCTGCTGATTATTTTTTTGTATTAGCGATCACAAAGATTTTTTTACATTGGGTTAAACGTCGTTTTTCAACAATTTTCCAGCTAACCAGTTTTCCTGGACTGTATACCAACCAGTACTAGCTTACCCTACCATAAGTCCAATGCACTAACCACTGGACCACGGTCGCGGCCTGGTCACAAAAATAACGATACAAAAATAAGTGTTTTATACCTTTAAGGCTCAATATTACCATAAAATGGAGCTGACAAATTTATGAAAACCTGAACAATTCTCAGTTTTCTGTGAGAGAAAATGTTTTACTGTGTGAACTTTCAAAATTATGACAATCCTTCGAGATATTGTCCTTTTAAATTTGCATCGAAGTCTACGGAAGTAGCCAAATTTTAGAGATTTAAAGAAAACAGAAGATCCATTACGATGAAAACTTACGGTGAAACGAGACATGTAAGAACACAGTTGCACTATAGTTTAATTTAGAAAATAAATATTCAAAAATGATTTTTTTTCAACAAAGGAAGCAACTCTTACATTTTTTTCAAAATTGTTGTAAAATAAATTTAAATTCAGAGTTACTATCAAAGAAATTACGATAAATAGGCCATATTGTTTTGTAATATCAACATTTTCGATACAGCACTTTAAATGGTAAAATGATCTATCATTTAAATAAAAGATCGATCGCTTTCAAGAGGCTAATTTACACGTTAATATTTGCTAAGCCATAACCAGTTTTTACCTTCTGCTGCTTTGAATGACGATAGAAACATTAAGTTATATTGCTTTATTGACTCAGTCTACCACTATAATTGTGTTGTTATACAGTAAAACCCGTAAAGACCGGAATTCTCTGAAAATCGGACCATTTTTTTTCTCTTCGATAATCAATAGCTCTTTGAATACTGAAATTCTCAACAAGCCGGCTTTTGACTCAGTCCGGAAAGGGTCCGGTTTCATGGGTTTTACTGTACTAGTATTTACTGGCACAAAATTTAGATTTCATCGTAGCTATGTTCCAATGCGATTACATCAAAAACTTCACTTAGGCGAGAACAAAAATATTCCGTGTTTGCGATTACCCGATGGACTTTTAACGACAAAATCCAAAGTACGAAAATATTTTGGGACGAATCGCACTTCCGGAACTCAAGAGTCACAATTAGGAAGGAAAAAAATGAATTGAAAAGTTTTTCGTTTAGTCTACCTTTCTTTTAATTTAAATACACTGCATAGAAGTGACCCCTCATTATCACTTGGAAAGGTTTCTATTTTCAATTTGACAGTGACACCACTTTAATATTAAGACCTTTTTTGTCCCAATGATGATCAGTATAGAAGTTTTGATGTCATACAGTACATAAGGTATCAAACCTATTGCTTGCTTTTCTAACATTAGAAACTCGCCTGTTCTTTATAAATGAAGTAGTCTTAATGTTGAAGGGGTCGCGATTGTAGGTATTGTATATTTATTGTGAAAAGTATGTTTGGCTCCATGATAGTATATCAACCATAAAAACATAACCAACCCGACTCATATCAATGTTCACCAACCAATTCGACTCGTGCCCGTTGACCTCACAAGAACTTGCAAAAATAAGAACGTCACAAAATAAGCCAAAGACGTGAATAAACTGAAATATCGAATATCTGATGTATACGGTCAAACGTGTGAACAAAGACCACCAAGATATTAGTCGTTGCATACGTGTTCATACATTTTATCTACTAACCGTAAGTTATGAAATGTATTTTCCAGATAAGTTATAAATGTATTTTCCAGATAAGTTATAAATGTATTTTCCAGATAAGTTATGAATGTATTTTCCAGATAAGTTATAAATGTATTTTCCAGATAAGTTATGAATGTATTTTCCAGATAAGTTATGAATGTATTTTCCAGATAAGTTATAAATGTATTTTCCAGATAAGTTATGAATTGTATTTTCCAGATAAGTTATGAATGTATTTTCCAGATTAGTTATGAAATGTATTTTCCAGATAAGTTATGAATGTATTTTCCAGATAAGTTATAAATGTATTTTCCAGATAAGTTATAAATGTATTTTCCAGATAGGTTATAAATGTATTTTTCAGATTTATTTTGACGACGATTGGCTAGTTGATTTCACTGATGCATCAAGACCCAACAATTCGACGGATATAACATCAGTTGCACTCTGGGTGGCTGAGGGCAGCAGCTGTTACTTGCATCGCATCGACATCACGCAGTAGTTGTGTCTACCATTGGTTTATATAGACAACAATAACATTTATAAACAGTCTACTAGAGTACTGGCGAAGGATGTATTAAAATGTTTAATGAATATGGGCGAAGATCACATTAAAAATTTGGACTTTGAAACCAACCCTGTAAACACAATAACAATATGCAGTCTTTTTATAGACAATTCCTTTGACACAAATATTTAAACAATTTTTAGAATATAATTGAGCTCTTTCTTACTTGTATTGTGCATTTTTAATGTATTAATTTATTATAAATGTTATGATTTGGGTGAAGAAACTCAGGATTTGAATTTTAAGGGGTTTTTTTTGCGACTAGGTAGTGATTGTCGTGCAAATTGGATGTTTTGGGCTTTTTATGAAATTTTCTAAGCTACGTTCAGAATAAACAGGAATTGGCTTAATATCGGATATGCGAGCTATAATTGTTGATAATGGCCTGGCAGCATTTTCCCATGCTCCCAAAATGAACCCATCGCCCACTTCCCCTGCATGCAACCTCTTATGAACATTTATATTAGTGCCTGGTCACGGTTCTGAGCTAACGAGATGCGAATACATGGTCTACTCGATCGAAACTTGGTGCGGAAACATTGATCCCATGCATCTTAAAAGTCACTGCGTAGCTGGGTGGTCATTGTGAAACGGTTCCTTCGGGCCAGGATAACCAAAGAGCGATCCTCAGCTGCTCCTAATGTGGTCCTCTCACTGCCACCGCCATGCTGCCTGACCGATGTACCAAATTGCTGGAACCTTGCCCCGGGCTCTGTTGATAACAGCGTGGCTCTCACCAAGGGCTTCACCAACCCGGTGATGGGTAGCTTCTTGCTCCACCATACAAACAGCCCGCCACATATCGACTTCAGGCAGATGGCTTCCAACATTTCAAATAATTTAATTCAACCTTAAAACAACCAGATTCTGTTTTGAATGTAAAAGTGAATGTTCTATACATAGCATGTATATTATTTCCATGGCTACCACATACCGTCGACCTGTCAAAGCGGCCCATGTAAACTCTGTTTAATATCTGTATCTTATATGCACCTTTTATTATAATATTTTACATGTTTTGATGCTTAGCAGACTGAGTAGTATAATTTGTTTGATATCCAAAAATGTTTATTTGCAGTGTTGCAGATAGTGTCAGAATGTAACCATGTTCTTTGTATGACTCTATCGATTCACTAGCGTCATGTTTTATCACTATATCACATGGTTTTCAATGTTTATTTGTTGTGTATTTGTACATTGCTGTTGAAATAAATCAAATTCGTCTCTCGGTCTATCAATTCTTTTCTTTTAATTTCTATAATATAGATTAATATAGAGATTCCTTTCAATGTGTCAATTGAAATTCAATATTTGCCAACGAATTTCAATGAGCACTTATCCGTGTCATCTGAAATATTCATGAGTCTACATTCAGTCTTCTCGTTTTTGTTTTTTTTTTTACTATAGTCCTCAGGACTATACCTTCTGACAAAAGCTATAGTCCTCATAGATTTTTTATAGACCGAGCTTGTTTGAATCGTGTCGTAGAATATTTGTTAAATTACCTAGGGACATCTATCCTACATAAATCATTATCTGGTATTCATCTTGAATGTCTAGAATATGCTATTTAATATCATTTTTTAACAGTTAGCTATTTAAGCCAAATCGTTTTTCAGCATTAGACAAAAATCTACTCTCTAAGCTTTCATGGTTGCATTCAATTAAACTATAGATGTGAAACATGGCAATATGATTGTTACATAGAATGGAACAAATTCAATAATTCAGATGTATTGCAATGTTTTTTACCAATTGGCAATCTTCGGATTAAGCATTTTATATTTACTCACCAGTCGGGCCAGCGACTTTACTGAAGTTAATCGCCCGAAAACAAAATTACTTACCCAGATAGAAAACTCAATATTGATAATTTTTCTTCATATTAAAGTTAACAGATTTACCAGGCTTTGCGCCTTCGACAAACCGTAGAAAATTCATAACATCCGACAAATATTTACCGATTCCATTTTATAATTAGTGATTGATTCAAGCTCAGTGTCCTACAAATTTATTTAGCATGTGGTAGCCTAGTGGGCTACCAATTTTTTTTCTAGTTGATCTTTTTTTCTGGTAGCCCAGATATTATATAAATATGCAGCAAACGTATTCATCATAACTTACATTGCAAAGAAAACAAGCCTGGTTCATAAAAGCACAGTTCACATAAACCAAACTCTTAAGTAATATCAAAATTTAACCTGAGTAACACATATGTCATTATTATATTAACAGAATTATTAACGGAAGCCAAGTCACTGTACTGAGAGGCATGTGAGAATATAGTGGTCATGTGACAAAAAAATGCGTCATTAATTCCTTGCGTTACGTCATCAGCGGTTATATTTAATTTCAAAAAGTTACACTCAAGCTGAATGACACGCAGGAATGACGTCACAAACTGTGGAATGTGTCAATATCGTGCTTAGCTAACAGTGAGTAGAATGTGACCTGGGTGTACACATTGCACCGATTCATGAAATAGAAAAACGGAACCAAAACAATATTGGTACCCATTTAATATATCGCTTTCGACGTCAATATAGAAGAAAGCCGAAAAACAGTACTCGTGTGACGTCAGCGGTTTGAACGTTTATCACTTTATTTTGTGGTAACAGTGAAGCGACGGAGCTTTTCTAAAACGTTCTCAATTAATTCTTCTTCACCATCATCTAAGTCAGACTCTGGCACGTAATCTGAGTCGTGTGAAAGACTACTGTCCTCAGATACCAAGTTCTTGACCCTAATGGCATGTTAGCGGAAACGGAAGACAAGTTGTGTGCACTTACGAAAAAGCAGAGTTTTGATTGGTTAAAATTCTGATATGATTTTCCCAAACGTCATTGCGTGCGAATATTTATAGTAACATGGAAAAACCCATATTTACGATTTCCCAGAAATCTATAGTCCGATCGGACTACACTCACAATGGAAGTTTATAGTCCGGGCCAGATTTTTATAGCCTCGGGCTCGTAATATGAGCATTTTTTTGCAGACTGAGTCTACATATCTAAATGCTTGCACAAGTACTGTAACTATTTATCAATAGTTTTGTGTAGATCAGGAAAACTGATTTCATAGTTTATTCAAATACGTTTGTTTGAAGCTAAAGTGGATTCAAAGAAAACGTAGTCCATAACAATCACATTAAAACTCCAAAAATCAACATGAACACATGCATAGGCATGGGCAAATAAAGGTTCTGCATTAACAAACAAGCATAATTAGCATAATCCTATGTTTAGATATTATGTCGATAAACGTCGTTGATAGATGTTAGCGCGGCACCAAAATCTAACACAACCTCGCCAAAATCTTGGCTTACACCAATCCCGCCCACCCGCAGATTCTGACGTTATAACAATATCTCTGACTAGAAGATAATATTAATAAATTCTGAAGGCAAGCTCTTGGATTTTTGTCGTAAAACATTGGACATAGAAATATTTTCTGTTGATACAATTATTAAGTTAATTGTTAAACCTGTATTTTTCGTGAAGTTACGCAACTTGTGTAAATACAACGTTATATTGGTGATTTTCATATTACGATATAGTTATTACCTTTTTATCATTATGTCGGTTATTTTCTCGAAATATTGGCATAAAAATGAAAAAAAATCTATCATAACTCACTCTAGTTATCACGGTTCATTTCAAAATGACACATGATGGAAGAACAATCGAATTTTAACAGGAAATGTCACCTAACCGTTTTCTGAAGATCGATATAATATGATCATACAAATAATGCTCATTTTGAATTGAAGTAGTTCACACATGAAGACATGCTAGCATGGAATTCTTCAAAGTGCTACTTATTTTGTCAAATGTTTTTTACTTTTATGCTGATAATGTCTCAATTAAATACAAGAAATTCCTCGGGACTACAGATAAAGGAGGTACAGCTTTAGTGGAGTGTGCAGGAAATGTTGGTGAAACTTCTGTTGGATTTGCGTTCAACATTACAAGCTCTTCTTGTACGGGTTTATCTTTATCATGGCTGGAAGATAAACAAACTGTAGAGGAACACATTTACATGTTGAAAATTAGAAGTAACGAGGAGTATGATCCGCCGGTATGTATTTTAGTTACATCATAAAATTCAATATTTGATAGGACTCCCTAAAAATACTATTAGCATAAATTCCACCTAAACGGACAACAAGGTCAACGAAGTAGTGGACAAGACTAACAGTCAAATAACTGCACACAGAGAAGAGAACGAAGCTAATAACACAAAGAGAACATCTCGGGAGTTTCATTTACTCAAAATACTCATTAATTGTATTTTCTATTTGTTCCCATGTTTTATTACGCAATTGGAATGAATTTTAACGAAAATATATTAAATAAATGATAATAACCAAAATCATTTCTTTAATAAATTCATTTTGATGGTTAGTTCAGATTTTCTCATATTCCACGTCAAAAACATGACTAACAGTCCTACAATTCATCGAATGAGCAAACTGTACTGGACTTTAATATCTGTCAAAAATCTAAAACATGAGAATTACAAAAACAACGTGGATGAATGTGACAATGATTACATATTCAGTTTGCTTAAAACTGACTCGACAACTAAAAACATTAAAGAAATCGTATGAACTCCTATTTTTGATACTGCATACCTTTAAATATAGAAAATTGTTGAATTAAACTTTGATAACATTATTACTTCTTTAACGAAGTTATTAATTGCCCAGTATATAGGAAGCCAAGGTGGTGTGTTACTTAAACATGCTAATATTTTTTTCCTCTTTTTAGGAATACTACTAAACATAATGATAGGAGATTTTAGACTTTGGATGAAAAAAAAATGCAAACCTGGAATCTGGTCCCATTAATATACGTGCTCTCAAACAAGAGTCCTATCATCAATGAACGTTTTATAGACGCTTTTGATGTTAAATCTAACTTAGCGTCTCTTTTAATATCAAGACCATCCAATTAAAAGGATCATAAATTTTAAACCTTTCAGCTACATTTCATTTCCTCATGATAGAAATCATTCACAGTGGTCACAGTTGGTTTTATTGTATTTTTTTTCTCTCGCGTTTTTTGTTTTGTCTTGATCAATTAAGTACAGAAAAATACGGCTGAACTGAATACGGATATAGTGAGTAATTGAAAAAAGTGAAGTTTTCATGTTTCCATAACATTCGTTTCTTTATATCATTAAAAGGTGTAGTGTAGTACGTAATTAATTATTCAGGTCACTTGGAATTGTCTATAAAAACGCTCTACTGTCTGTTTAATTTCGTTTTCAGAAAATCTTTTACCGCAATTCTGATGCAGACAAAAAACATTATTATCGTTATATCCCTGTGGAGCTTAAATATGGAAGCCAGCTGGACTTGTACATTTCATCGTCCAGTGCCACAACTGGGTAAGTCTTCGTCTTATGACGTCCGAAACTTTAAGTAAGAGATACGTAAATATAAATCTTTTCCTTAGCTCGATTTCTGCAGTATTTGAGTTCATTTTTAACCACACATCCTTGACTTTAAAGTCCCAGGTGACTTCTCAAATGTATTCATGATTTCCAGTCGCACAGTTGTGATTTATTACAACTTGCGGGCGTTTCATTTTCGTTCCAGTTTCAAAGGTTTTTAACGGAATGGTATTAGTGCCAAGTTTTATTTTTGATTTGTGAACTTCAACATCAACATTCGTACTTCACATAATTATAAAATAGACAATATCAGCTCCTAATTTCAAAATTGATATTTTTTTTAAAAGTAAAAAATGGCCATTATACGCAAACGTGATTTATACTTAATCCGTTTTTTTTGTAAAGTTTAGTTGTTTTTACCTTTTACTGTTCACCTTACACGTCCTACTTTTGACACTTATCACTCAGCTTTGAACATCACAGTAAATAGACCAGCAAAAAGCCCATTTACTTAATTTGTTACTTTTCAGATATATAATTGTTCTTCGGAGTCAGGGTGATTATCTGCTGAAAGCCGCCGTAAGCTACGGACAGTCGACACTTGAGTGTTCAGCTAAATATAATGGCATTTGGTCACTATACAGAGAGCTGATTTCTGTTCAGTTTACTGCGAACAAAGTGGAAAAATTAAGCTTCAGAACAGCGTCGACCGGCTTTGAGGTAATCAGAGTTAGGGGCGTGCAGCATATGGGATTTTCGCGGTATGATTCAAAGACAATTTGATACGCAATATGGGTTTTTTGTAGTATTTAGGAGATGTAAATAGTTTGACTAAGTCGTAATTTTTTTATATATACGTGTCAATGATTCAGCGTTAAACGAATATAGTATCATATAAAATAGTATCATACGTGACTCAAGTAGTGGCCGTAGTGCCACCATGTATGAACCGATTACAGCTGATAAAATTACTGTTCGTTTTTATGCATGTATTGCGTTTTGGCAAAGAAATTCAATTGTTATTTAAACTAGCATTTTCTAAAAGGTTTTAATGTTATGCAGTAGTGAATCAGAATTGAAACATTATGATATCAACAATTTTAATAATACAATGAGCTACTGTTCAATGCATGCAAAGCAAATAAAACGACACTGTGAATAACTTTTACTCTCGGCTACATTATATTTTAATCAATAAATGTGCTTCAATATTTGTATCAAATAATCATGTAATAATATAGAACATAAATCGGCAATACATAAATATCTCTTTTAAAACTCGCTGCAGTATTGAGTCCACCTGATTTTGATACTGGCGGCCATTTTGAAAATTTGGGTGTATTTGTGGGTTTCGAAAGGGGAGTTCATAGCCTAACCAATGTTTTATTTTCAGAATTCTTGCACCAAATTTCGTTGCGTGACTGGTCACGTGACTGGTTTGTTTATAAGTTAGGGAATACGAGAACAATCAACTCGTAATATGTTTTCTCTCTTCTATATACATTTGTATATCTGTTTTTATTTACGTAATTTTACTGTTTTGTTTACCTGTGTAAAGTTGGGCCCACAAAACGAGTTTGCCTTCATCAGGTTTTTTGACAGACCATTCTAGGACTGTACCCTCCGGGACTCTGTTTTGTCTCCTATTTTTGTATGCTTCGATGTTTGGTGGATTTTAGGTTGTGCGATTGTTTGGGAGTGTGGGATTTTTTAAATTCCTTTTTTCTTACCTATTTTTTTGTTTTGATATTGTTTTCAGATTTATCATGACGATCAATGGCTAGTTGACTACAGTGATAGTTCAAGTCCTCGTTCTTCGTTAGATTTTAATTACTTAACAATTTGGGTAATTGAAGGTAGTCAAGTGAACTTGCATCGCGTCGACTTTACTCAGTAGGTCTTACGTCACTGGGATTGTCTGTCAAAAGAGTAAAACACCAATTAACCACCACTTCAATATTGAAACATTCTCATTATAACGACATCCTAGTTTCTGACCGTCTCAATGTTTTCCCTGCATTTCAACGTGGTAGCAAGTTATATAACAACAATAAATAAATGTAAGATTTAACTTCTTTGGAACAACACAAATGGAGAAGAACAACCAACCTTCAGTAATCTGTCTGGACAGCTGTCTCACTTCACCAACTTTTCAACAGAGGTCCCCTTTTACATGCGACAGAAAACGTACGTTAATATTAGTTTGCAAGTCAGAAGCACGTGTGTGGTATATAACCATTGTCGATAAACGGCATTAAATACAACAAGTGCTAAAACATCACGCATCAGCGCATTCTATATAATTGTAGAATGTTTCTTGCAGTACATTATGTTGCATAGTTTTATGTATTATTTGCTACAAAATATTTTTTTAATTTATGAGAATGAACTGTTGCTTCTATTGCATGAAAACTCCATTACGATCTAAAATAGGCAAGTTAACGTCATAAAAGAAATGCCAGAATACGCGGGTAATTTCCAGCGTGAAAAATGTTAATATACCTGTCAATGATATGGAATGTAGAGTATTAATTTGTAATTATTTAATCATGACATTAATGTCATGTTTATTATGTAACTTATTAGCGTCTACACTATCATGACGTATAAATAAGCGGTGTTTTATAAATACAGTAATCATGTAAACGAAGTTCACCAAAATGGAGGAATACGTATGCCCGTTGAGCGCCATTGGCTTTTATTTAAAGGTCAATATGATCAATTATATGCATAAGCGAGTGATTAAGCGTGGTCGTTGTGCACAGTTGACTGTTATTCACAGATGACCGTACAACTAGTTTTGTACACGTAATACACACATCACGGCTTTGTTTTCTTAAAAGAAGTTGTCAAATTTGTTTTTATCTTCCTGTGTGTTGCCTGGGTTTTGGGGAAGGAAATATTTCGGGGAAGATGAGAATTTTTTATTTGAATTTATCTAGGAAACATTTTCTATCTATATTGAATATATTTCCGCAGTATTTATAAGCAGTACATGAAATACTGATATAATTTGGAAACTGCGTTCAGAACATCATATGGAAACTTGGTAAATAAAAAATTAACTATGCAAACATTGTAAGAACTTATTCAAGTCTGTTTCGGTTATCTTCTAAGTGGAATCAATGTTTTAGAATTTCTTCCCCCAAAAAACTGACTACACGACGTCTATCTACCACACTTGAGTCATACAATTTAGTTTTACTTATTTTTTTTGTAAACAAAAACAAACGTATCCGTTGAATTTACTAACACATACTAAAATTTATTGCCACAACACTCGTCTTGAGTACATAAAACAGCCATAGAGATAACAGCATCCTTGAAGTTTCCAATAAAATTAAATGGATTTTGTTTTTGCTAGAAGTAATGCTACATTTAGTAATAAGATGCGATGATCTGACGGTTTCCGTAAATACTAAACTCCTGGTGTCCGCACAGTTATTTGTTTCTTTTATGTGACTTATTGTCACTGGGGTTTAATGCCGTTTTTCCACAATTTTTCAGTTACATACGGCGACCGGTTCACCTAATCAGTTTTCCTGGACTGTATACCAACCAGTACTAACTTACCATTCCACAAGGAGCCAGCAACTTCTCCACATATGAAAGAAAATCGAGATTTTGTCAACTTTTCATAGAAGTGTATGGCCTGCCGCTACCTGGATTTGAACCCGGATCTCCGGGTTACAAATCCGGTGCACTAACCACTGGACCACGGTCACGCACACAGTTACTGCTTTACAATATTTCAAATTCATCAATATGAAAGACCTCGTATACATCTGGTCAACTCGACGATAGCCCCATCGCCACCTTTAGTGGCTTTTATTCACATGTTGGACTGTATAAATTTCAGCATATATACATTCAAACCTGTGTTTGTGACCTTTGTTCACAGGTTTGACTGTATTATACTGATTATTTGTTTACTAAATGTTCTAAAATGCATGACTGAGTCATTGTTTTGTAAATAGGATCAAACTTAACACAACAAATTCAGCTGTAAGATGTTTATATGACACAGGTGTTCAATAAGTTTAATACACTTAACAAGTACGCTTCAAGTATTCGTTCTTGTTTCATGTAATCGTACAAATTAATTTATAACCAATAAAACTTAAGAAAATGCACGGATGAAATAAATATCATTAAAAATATGCCATTACCGTAATAGTGCCCTTTATCACTGGTGAAAAGAAATAAAGAAATGATTTTATTCTAATCATTAAACAATTTGTAGTGCACTGATTATAACTTGCATATAAGTATTTCTCACAGAACATTAAAAATATGTTATGCGCAGTAAAACGTTTTAACATTGAGATAGTCTCATTATAAAATTGAAGAAAACAAAAATTATTTTAATTTCCAAAACTAAGTGGCTGTTACAATGATGTGGATTTAATATTGAATTGATCACTAAAAGATTATGTATGTCGAATCAGTGCCGAATAACAAACATTCTTGCATTTTTGGAAGTTTTCATTGAAAGTTACTGTGTTCCTGAACTTTCAATTAAAATAGAAAAGAACTCATTGAATAGTCATCCCCGGAAGTAGCAAATGTTTGAATTCAAATAGATTGAATAAATTGCATTCTTTATATTAATTTTACTAATTTGTTTTGTTTTTGTTTTATGTGACATTGTTACTGGGGGTGTTACACCGGTTTTCAACATTTTTTCAGTTACACACAGCGACCGGTTCCCCAGTTTTCCTGGACTGTATACTAACCACTACTAACTTACCTTTCCACAAGGAACAGGCAACTTCTCCACATATGGAGGAAAAACGACATTTTGCCAAATTTTCATAGAAGGGTATGACCTGCCGCGACTGGGATTTGAACTTTACTAATTAAACGCAGCAGTTCTTCACTGCATATAAATTGTTCTTCAGTTAATTTTTATTGTCATTGTAAAGTATGAAGCAATTTCTTTAGCTTTTTACAGCGACGTTTGTATCAAGTGTTAAACCACAACCTTTATAGTTTACGATTTAGATTTAGAACGTCATAATCACAAAGTGAATAATAAAAGTAATTCGTGTTTATAAATCACAAAACTACGGTATGCACAACACCACTTATACACAATAAATGTAATTTTTGTAGCTGTTTTATTTTATTGTTTAATTGTTTATTCAGGTGGAATTCTTCTTCAAGCACTTTTCGTTTGATTATCATGTTGAGGTAACAGGAGCTGGCATGCAATTACAGAGAATAGATTGTATGTGGGAGCTTCTCGCGGGGAATTCTTACAAGGCTATCAATAGCCGTCGTATTGTACATACGGACGTCCGCAAAAAACGCCTCAGTGAGAAATTAGAATATTTTCGAATATATACCCAAGTTAATTATATCGCCTTTTGTCTTCCGTAGTTTTTTCACTTCTCTAATCTACTCAAGCATAACATTTCTCTTCACTCGATTGTGTTGCTCAAAGTCATGACAATCCTCACAGTTAGCCAGTGCGTACTGTGCACTCACCCCACGAGTTTATATCAGTCAAAGTTACACATGTGCATTCTTTTATCAAAACACAAGCAAGTAGCCTTTGTAATATTCGAACATTTCCAAAATACCAAGGCTAAATAACGAAAAAAGAGTTAGGATTTTGGGCATGCTTGAAAGCGGAATTTCTCTAAGTCACGTGACTGGGCGTTTTAACGCAGTGAATTGCGCGTTTATCGTGGACGCAATGAACGTTTCGCCGTAATTGTGCACTACAGAACGAGTGGGCTCTCATTCCGGGGTATCTCTTACGCAACCTGTGTGATTCCTTAGGACGTCGACAGCGAGGGTAGCCATAGGCGGTGCGGACTAGTTTTAGAGGGTGAGTTTTTTTTTTAAATGTCTGTCTAAACTATAAAATGCTGAATGAAATTCATAGAATATATGCAAAAGGCTTTTTCAGTGGACATAATATTTCTACTATGTTTTTGTAAGCAATGAGTGTTTAGAACTTACTTTGATTTGAAACTAACCATCAGTATTAACCGCACGATGGCCACGGCCGTGGTCCAGTGGTTAGTGCACTGGACTTATAACCCGGATATCCCTGTCTATGAAATTTTGACAAAAATGTCAATTTTCCTCGATATGTGGAGAAGTTGCTGGCTCCTTGTGGAAGGGTAAGTTAGTACTGGTTAGTATAGAGTCCAAGAAAACTGGTTAGGTCAAGCAGTCGTCTTATATAACTGGAACAATGGTAAAAACGGCGTTAATCCACAGTGACACATAAAAACCGCACGAAAAGCTCGAAAATTAAATACAATAACACCATTGAATAAGTAGTTAAATTTATGATAACATTCATTATGATATATTCTCTCTCTCTCTCTCTCTCTCTCTCTCTCTCTCTCTCTCTCTCTCTATCTTCGCTGTTGTCATGTTTTGTTACTAGTCGTGAATTGATGTGTATGTCACTTGGGCTTATGACCTATTGATAAAACAGAAATAAATTAACTTTATAAAAACTTTATTCATTGCGATGGATGGGAGACCATTTATGATTAATTTAAGATAGCATCCGCCGTTCCATGTATGATTTACGTATACGTTGTGTCAAGACAAGAACTATTTGAAATCAATGCTTAAGGTTATCAGAATGATGTGGCAGCTTGTTAAAATTATAAAATTGTCGCCCATCGGTGATTTTTTTTCTCAATATTGCAACTGTTACAAGTGATTTGTATTCAGTACATGTATCCAAATGGTGGTGAACACAGTATCTATTCTAATACGTATAATATTAGTATGTTTATGACGCAGAATGCGAGAAAAAAACAAACATTTGCGATATTTTTGTTCACATTTTCAACGCATTCCGAACAATGAAAATGTTTTATCTCGTAGAAGATATTATATGATGGTTTCATACTTATAACCTATAATAAACAATTAGTAAACTAACCACGCACACACTACAATAGATTCCAACTGTGATAGTTTTTACAAATAACTCTAAGAGACTCAGAAGTGTTGAAGTTTGTTGTGCCAAATTATTTCACTCTGTGTTTTTGTCTATATACTGCACATATATTTATTTGTTCATTTTGTATGTTTACCCGGATACTATACAGGATATTATACCTGTGAACAAAGGCCACCATTGGGAAAGACAAGGTGTGGCATTTATTGACAGATGGCCTTTATTCGGAGGTCAGTTTGTTCTAAATAATCAGTGACGGCTTTTCAACGAATGACCTTTATTCACCGGGTGGTGTTTATCTGGAGGTGGCCGCAAAAAAGGTGTGACTGTATAAGTTGGCTTTTGCGAATAGCGAAAGTAATGAAATAATTAGAATATCTCAAAACTGGTTCTTGCTCTCCGTGTCTGCTTATTTCAGATACCTGAACGAAGAAATTCAGTCAGAAATTAGCATAATTCCGTAATACAAACAAATATCCCCCCCCTACGTTCAGTTCTGCATATTTTTTTCGCGTATTGAAGGACTTATTCTATTGATACATACCTACACAAGTGTTCTAGCACACATGACATTTACACCCTTGGTATGAATAGATTTACTTTTAATAATCATAAATATCAATTAAAAGGGTTATTTTCGAAATTAAAACATAGATTTGAATTCCAGTCCCTTTAACCTTATTCGATTATTTTGTGTCTAATTTAAGCAATTGAAAAAAAATATTTCTTGTATTAGTGCTATCTCTATTTTTATTTACCTCCGTATATAAAACCACCAATAATTGGTTATCGAATAACGACTGGCTTCTTCCCAAACTAATCACACATCAATGAAGAGAAAATTCAGAATAAGATCTGGTCAAATAAATAGAACATGTTCCTGCGTAAACAATTGAAATAAATAAATCGCAACTATCTGATTGAACCGAACAGATTCTATTTAAATTCGTAGATTTCTGGACTTTTTTCTATATCATTCACGGGATGTTTATGCAAGTAAACAATTTGTTTCTGCAGTATTTTGGAGAAACCGTACTATCTTAAAACCTTTTTATTTTGCATAATCAACCTATTTTTAGAGAAATACAGGTAATCTGTCCAATTTATCGTAGAAGACTTTCGACTTAAAGCGAGATGTTAATTCAAAAATTCTTCATATTCCTGAAAATGAATATCACGCCATCACCGTGTCTGATTCAACTAAGTATTATTATATTTTGGTGCTCATGTTTTTCTTTCCATTTTACAATAAAACAATGAACATGGCATTAACTGCCATAATGCCGCATCTCTTGTCATCCACCCACCATTAGCGATGTTTTATATTATTGACGAATTTATCCAAGTCGTCATAGCAGAAGTTACTGTTATTAATATATTAAGTAATGTCAACAATTGCGTTACTTTGGTTAAGAATTAGATGAACCTGTTTATTTAACGAGTTTTGACATCTGACACAGGTCTTGATCATTTTGGAAATTACTTTTTTTAAAAAAAATAAATGTATTTATAACGTTACATTTCTGTGGCAATGAAACCATTTAGTGATTTTATACTTAACTGTCACCTTTTTGTACCAGACGTTGTTTATATCTGAGAACTAGCACACTGATAAGAAATTCTAACAAAATCTCACAAGCATTCTTGATTGAAATGAAGATTATATGCCTCTTTGTCGTGATTTACAACCTACTGATTTTGATTGAGTTAGGTAATTGAGTTACACGTAACGGAGAGTTAATTTGCTGGTTTATACAGTAAAACCTTGCTTACTGACTGCTTTGAAATTAAGTGCGACTCATTATAACGAACACAATTTTTGTGTTAAATAAAAGATAGTTCTCACGACTTTTTGTATGTAAAACCTTGATTGAAAAATGGAAGAAATATGGTAACAAAAGTGGTCTTTATAACCTAATTGTTCTAAAATTATGGTGGCTCCTAAGTCAAATTTATTGTACAGTCAAACCTGTAAACAAAAGCCACCCTTGGGAAAGACAAAATGTGGCCTTTATTGACAGTTGGCCTTTATTCGGAAGTCAGTTTATTCTAAATAATCAATGACAGTTTTTCAAAGAATGACCTTTATTCACAGAGTGCTCTTTATTTGGAAGTGGCCACAGACACAGGTTTGACTGTAGTTATAATTACAGCTCTTGTCTTATAACGTGACAAAAAAAGAAAAAAAAGACGAACCACGCAACATAAGATAACTAAATATAATACGTTCACAAAAGTGTAGTGTAGGTTTCTTTGCTTATTACACCATTGTCGGATCTTCACTTTGATTTTGTAATAACATAATACAGATCTATTGTTATAATGATACATTAAGTATAGTAGTTGCTTGTTGTATTTTTATAAACAACCTAATGGCACATTGTAGGAACATTTATATAATGTTTTATAGGCGCCCGTCTCTGTTCCAGTGCATGTAGCGTTTTTCAGCTCTCCTGTTTCTTTGAAGTTTGCTTTTGGAAGACGTTATATAGCTAATTAATATCTCACAAACTATCAGTGTCTTTTTATACTCATAATAATTTCGTCGATGATGCCAGGATTAAAAAAAGAGAAAGCGCACTGTATTACACGGTTATGGGCAATAGATGATTATTTCGTGAGTATACTAACCGCGAAAAACAGTCTGCATAACAGTACGCATATAGCTAAAGATATAGTCAGGTACACAAAGGTCATATTTTTGTTTGATCATTTGAAGCCAAAGATTTTATTTACAAAATCTTAAAGATAACAAGGTATTAGGACCGCATGCAATAAGGCAATTGCTTTATGACCAATAACTACCTTAATTATGGAAAGGTAATGGTCACATTATTTCCTACTTGCGGGGAACATGTCCTGTTGACAACCAAGAATTTTTACATTCTAATATGAAAAGAGTACATGATGGTTACGAATACGAGGGGGACGGATAATTTCTGGCGAGTAATATAGTAGCAGATTCGTAAATATTCTCTTGACATACGTAAAATACAAGCAAACCAACAATCAAGTAGTTAATAGTCCGATATAACGTGTTTTACAGAGGAAGAACAAATATAAAGTGCCTTGTCATTAATAACAAACACAAAACATAATAAATACAAACAATAATTTGCATATAAATTAGCGATGAAACAAATTGTGCAATTTACAAGCCATGAAACATCTGTTGTACTGGCGCCTCTCAAAAACTTCTGTAAACACCCTATAATCGGTGCACCCTGAAAGCTTTTATCTGTGTTTGTGTATGAAGCTAAGTTAGGTGTATTGATACCTTTTATTCTAATTGGTTGTACCAAACATAGTTCATAGTTTTAGGTTATAAATACAACGCATTATTGATAAAACTCGTGCGCCACATGCGCATGCTATGTTATTAACAAACACAGCATTTAGTCATTGTTTAAATCATCAGTAGATTATTTTTTCCTAATTTTTTTCTTTATTTCATAAATCTCGTGTAATCTTTGAATTATTTGATGCAGGTGTGCGTTAAGTCAACTTGGTTGAAAAAATAAGCGAATTTGTTTTCCGGAATGTTTCGGAACGGAAATACAATGTATAGTTTTCTAAGGGAACCTATTTTATTTCTCTGATGAATGGGCATGTGTAGATCTATATTTACAATTTTGTCAATGTCTTAAGCTTCGCCTAGATTGGGTTTGATTTTTTCCGTTTGCTTATCGCCGACAACAGACACTTAGCATAGTATAATAATAAAAATTCACCCAGAGTCACCGGTCTCCCCGTTTCTTTGATTTATCCAGTACGTTAGAAGTAGTCAGTTAAATACAGAATAAATAAACGAAGAAGTTAGCTCTGATTATAGTCCAACCAACAATAGTCCTATCAATCCTTTGTTGTATCATACCCTCTGCTGCATTGCATGCATTTCAAACAAACTGTTTAGTGACGCGCGATGGTATGGCGCATTAAAGATAAAGTATTAATGTATTTTGAAAAGTTTCATACATAAGCTGGCGAAAGGCTTCTTTAACATTTTTTGCATCCATGTTTTCCATCATATTTATGATTCATCTTTAAACTTGCTGCTAAAAATAGGGACGCCAAAATGGCAAGAGGTACTTACAGTTGTCTGGAAAACGAAAACATGTCTTAAACAATGTAAATTGTCATTATTTGACGGTGTTGAACTATTGACCTTGGTTGCTCGTGTCTCTTGTTGTTCGACAAAAAGTTGATGTGTTACCTGGATTGATGCCGCTCTTACTCTGTATCTCGTCAATTGTCTTAAACAGCTTTTTGAACGTAATTAATCATTTAACAAGTTTTATGAAATACACAGAAACTGACTACCACTGGTCATCAATGTTTGTAGATTCTCTTATTTTCGTAATTTAACTTTCTTTTTTTTATGTGTGTTGTTCTCCTTTTTGTATGATCCTGTATGATAAGGGGGTGTTTACCGAGGGTAGTATTTTAGGGGAAGATGGGATTGTTTTGTATGCGTTATTTTTCTTTTAGAAATCCTTTTTCTGTCTATATTGTAGAGAAATAAAACATGAATCATTCATACGTCTTCTTCCAGAAAGATCACCTAAATCTAAGAAGGGTTTCAACAATGTGACATTTATTACATCACCAGCGACGTTTAAAATGATGTGACTGCTAGTTACCGGACATTATTATTCATATTGTCATTGTAAATGTAGGGTGGATACCATACATGTGTTAACATTACATTTGATTTCAAATTTAAAGAGTCAACATGAAAGATAATTGACCTTTTTAGCATCGGCGGGTGTTTTTAACACATTATCGGTGTACAGTTCAAGACAAGCTGAAAGTCAACAGAATTTGATTCTAAATTTTGCAGTACCGAATTTGCAGTCATTGTAGTTAACTTTGGGAGGTGATCTGGTCATAGTATTTATATCTGGAAACTAATTTTTGTAAATGGTTATTTCGTAATCGAGTTCAGATTATCCCGCCTAACATTCTGACTTTTCACTGTCCGTATCAGCGATCTGGAAGTACAAACGAGAGATACATTAGGGTGTTAGTGTAAGCGTTCTAATTAACATCATGACGTTCTTCCTGTACACACTGCTATTGTAGAGTTAATTTCTACTCGTGGGAGTTCGAAAATCTGTCTTGTGGGCTTAAAAACATCAAAGGAAAATTAATGTGAATATCCACATACTGTAGCAAGCTAAGTAAGTCCGTATTGATGTATATCAGTATGCTTTACGTGTGACTTATGTCGAATTAGATGTGAACATTCGTAGGTAGTTGAAGCATTTAAAGTAGTAAATTTAGGTAACAGAAATGTGTGAGTCAAGTTATAATAACTTTCTTGCACTGATACAATTTATGGATAACTTTACAACCGATTATAAACGAAAAGTGCGCAACCGAAGTAAAATCCCGACATAAAAACCTCACATCTTAATCATAAATAAGTCAGCTAGCTCTATCTATTATATTTTTGTCTTCTCCTTGAGATTAAAACGCACGTAATAAAACAGAAGAGCCTCATATCTGCAAAATGCAAATTTTCGCCTTAAGATTAATCTTCTTATGATGGCAACTTGTCTAAACTAGAAATTATTTCAGATAAAATTGCTTCCTGATTTTCCATTAAATCTGAATTAGTCTCTTGGAATGCTATATTTATACCCATTCGACCAGAGAGAAATGCATTTCAGAATTTAAATCAATCAGTTAATGTCCCTGTTTATAGACAAACAAAGCCCAAAGGCAGAAATGAGAAAGAAAATAAGGTTTCAAGTTGCCGATGTAACAAAAGTTACTAAGCATAAACTGTTTAATGAATTCAGACTTTCAAAACAATCTTTAAATAACACTGAAATCGACACCTGAAAGTTGGGTAAGCGATATAGAATAAACAACTAAAGAGAGAGTAAAAAGATTAAGATGAGCGGTTTGTCCTGGTAAATATTTTCCAATAATTTTTCCGTCAGTTGATATAATTCTGGCGGCACACGTAATAACTTCTTCATAGTATGTGGCTTGTTGCGTAAATCTGGCGTTCATTCGAATTAAGCGATGCTAAACAATATTACCTCCTGCAGATAACTGTCTTATTTCAGATTAAAGGTGTAAGCCATAAATACGTGTTTATCACATCTGTGTTATCTCACTGCTCAAGTCCAATTAAACCCAATTAATGTTTGGTAAAACAATGATATCCAAAACATGTGTTGTTGTTCTGGATCAGCTCTCAAACCGCGTACACAAGTGCATTTTATTAGTTTCATAGATGTTTTGGTTATAGTAAAAAAATCATAATTGTTTAGTACCTGGCAAAATTCGCAGTGGAATAATTTCTCATACAGTTTTTTAACATGCGCAATATGCTTTTTCATATACGTTTTGTATTTTTGTAGGGGGTGCAACAAACTGGATTCAATCGAAGAAAATTTGGAAGAAAACATTCAGCTTACGTAGATTATGATATATATATAAGAAATTATTGTTATGAAATTATGCTTGATATTGTGCGTTTATCTAATATGAATATATTGTTAAAGAGAGGTTGTTGCTCTCGAGAGGGCAACTCTCGAGGGGTTACATTGTATACAAAAAGATTGTAGAGTCGGGCTCTAATTTGAATCTGCACTCCGGCGTGAAAGCGTTAAACTTGTATTCCTATCTTTTCTTATCTGAAGACATAAACGCCTTTTTATCATTGGTTTTATTTTTATTTGCTATCGAATGAAGACAGAGATCGAAAACTAATTCAACAACCTGGTGTCTAGTCACTTCAAATGTGAGGAGGATAAGTAAACGTATATTTCATTATAAAATCGGTTAATTAAATAAATGATATCGCAAGTTGTATTTAATTCTAATTGTATATATACAAACATTACTACGTCCTTTGATAATTCCATTACGTTTTGTACGCAACAAGGAAGACTGAAGCTGTCTTAGCTTACCATAGAGCCCTCAGGGTTTACCACATTTTGCAGATCAATGTCAAGATAAAATCATATCGCAATGCATTTCTTGCTTCTTGATTTACCAGTTTGAACAATTTCTTACGTTCTTCAAAGTTCTCACTTACAGCATCTCACGTGCTTTACGCCTCCATGCCACGTTTTTCTGTGTCATTGAACTTTTTACGAAAGTGTTACAATGCGTCTTGTCTGGAACATAGATCGACTGTTGATGTTAAGATCAATGCGAACAAACTGACAATGGTAAAACCTAACAGTGCATCAGATTTGCACATTTGTTACAACTGCAATTACAGTAGTCTGTCACTTTTTGCGAATTCTTTCATCCTGAAATGCAGGCGAAAACATTCTTTTGTCATTTCTGAATGCCTTCTGTGAGTAAAAAAGACGAATGCATCTTTTTTCTGGTAATTATTTCATTCCAAGGATTAATTTATTTTTACTACGTTTCAATTTCAGGATTTGTGAAAAAAATGACCCAATTATTCACGGCCAGAATACAAATCATTGAAATATAAAACAATGACACGGTTAGCGACAATGTCGTCGTGAAATTATTTATTATAGAAAATGTTTACACGCAGTAATAGTGCCAACCCCTTTAAAGGATCGGCCAGCGTATTAAAATTAATATTGGTTAATAGCCTTGTTCTTAATTCCCGAATGAATCCTTAGATACAAAACATGCATCTGACTAGAGAATATTAAAATAATAATCATAATCTATGCTTCAATTAGCTGGTGGTTTGCCAATTACTTGACCTAGAAGGTGTCCAAATTCAATCAAACATTTGACCTCTGGCTTCTCAGTTCTAAGGGCAACTGTCGTAACACGTATTTCGGTTAAGTTTCTATATACACTGTCGTCAAACTTGTGAACAAGTCCACTAAGGAAGGTGGAAAGTGTGGTCTTAGTTTGAAGGTTTCCTCAACGATATCAATTAGTGTGTTTAATAGTGTTGCATTTATTCTTATGGTGATCTTCATTCACAGGTGACAAATACATTAGGTTTGAATAAACCACAAATTACAACATCAAGGCATCATAGACCACGGGAATTTATTTAATATTCAGGCTCCCATTACAAGTATTAAGTTTTAATATAAAGGAACATTTAAAAGAGGCTCGAAAATGATGTACCGTTGTAATTAGGCGTTTTTAATATTGGGGTGGTCAGTAAAATTGGTTTTATGGTATTTTTCTGAATTATCATTCAATTTTAATGACACAGGTGACCCAATGAATGTGTATTCATAGAGTGGAAGGGATTTGTTCATTCTGTATGTCAAATGGAATAAAGCAAAGATGTGATCAAAGACAATTGATTGACGTGATTTGACAATAGCAGGATTTCTTTCTCTGATCTAACTAGTTTAGTTAATTGACCTGACTACGTTTTGTTCTTGATTCTAGCAGACTTTGGCAATCATTACCGGAAAATGATCAACTTTCCTGAGACAATGAATGATTAATGACTCTTCTTAATAGAGAAAACAAAAACAAACATAATTTAGTTGTGGTTTGGAGCGTAGATAGGACACTGTACTACACCCAAACCTCTCAGACAGACCACGTCTATATGACAACCACTTCTTTAATATCACATATTTCAGACCTGCTTTCTGTATACTTTCAGTATTATTTTGTCTCAATATCAGTGATCGTAATATCGTGGATATAGTAGAGAATTGGAAGATAATATGATACCGCCTTGTTATTAAATTATAGCACTGTCATTAATGTTGAGTACAAGAACAATCATATGCATAAGGCTCTATGCATGATTAATTGTACCAGGATTTTTTCATGTTGAAATGTAAGTAATTTATGTTTTTACTCGCAAGCTACGTACGGGAATGTATTTACTAACACTGAAAAAATACAATGCGCTTGATGATAATTCGTGGCGCTGTTATCGCGTCAAAACAAAAACTCCAGCTGTATTGTACATTATATGTAATATTAATTAGTGTAAGCCTTATAATGTATGATAAGCACTTATTAAGCGGTTAGATAATTATTTACCAATGACATTTAATGTATTTTGACTTCAGTTTAAAATACTCATTTCTGTCACAACATTCTCAGTTGATTTTACGATAGATTTTAGAATGCACGCACCAGCCCGCTCAACTCAATAAGGCATGCGGTGGTGTGGAGTGCGTTAGGGCTACGAACCCTAGGCACAACATATGTTCCATACCATTTGGGTTGAAATCACTGTTTGTTCTATCGCTGATCATACACGATAGTTTTAGTGTTGTTTGAAACAAGAGGACAACCATTACATGTAGATAGACGCGAAGATCAGAGGTCGATGTTTGTGACATCACAATTCAACCAACGAGTATTCATGAGCAAGGTATATTCTAATAAAAACAAAAAGAAACTTGATTCACAGTGCACTTTTTCCACGATTACAATACCTGTGTTAACCTTGACAGAACATTTTTTGTTTCCATATCATATTATAACTGCTCTGGCATTCGATAAGCCATGGCACGTATTTTATTGCATCAAAACATAATGTTGTGTGAATGTAAGTGGATTTGTTTAGTAGCGTTCATTGTGAGTACTGTATCAAAGGTTGCGACATGGAAACTTGTAGTCAGATTATCAGAGCGGGTACTGAACTGAATGCACTTGGGTAACTTCGAAGTTACACCTTTCGTTTAGTGTAATCTTAAAATAAATGATCTCCAGATGTTTAATTTTTTTCTAAATTTTAAACTCTCAGAATGTAACATCAAGGTGCATCAATTATTTAAATCGTGATTTATTTATTTTAACACCTGCTAATATCTTTAGATTTGCAGATGAAAGATGCTCAGAATTAGCCGTATAGCTGAAACATTATTTTTGAGTTTAATTTAGCTGTAAATTTATTCATTCTCATCAAATACAAGTGAAAAAAATATCATTTATTAACAAAGCTTCAACCGTTTTGTTAGTGACAATACGTATTACTTTCTGAAGTCAACCTACCGCTGATTCCCTTTAAAGCATATAGCTCTTCTTATATATTTTCCGTCAAAATCATTTCTTCTCATAATCTGTCCTCGCTAACTACCCACAGAGTGTAGAATGATTTATATCATAACCAGAAAATTGTTATCTTATCAAACCATTCATATTATGTACGTTCAAGTATGAATTCTCAGCATGGTAAGATGCAATACTCCACCAACATTTTCAAATGTACACAGGAAAATGTCAGAGCTTAAAATTGGTCATACTAAAGACGCTATTGTTGTATCATTAATATTCGCATTAAACAAATGCTTGCGCATATCTCGCGCTGGGATTGTTGCGGGAATTTTCGATCGCTCTGTACCATCCACCAGTTCTCGTGGTTTTTACCCCCCCCCCCTCTCTCTAAAATGCGCAAAAATAAGACATCGCAAATACGTGTATGTCTTTTTAGTGTTTCCCCTAAAATTCATGTCAAACAAATTAGATGTCACCAAATCTCTTCTGTCTGTATGTATGATATTATTTCATCAAGTTCCGGTGACACACCATACAATAGCATTTTTCTTAATGTTCAATAATGTCTGTTCCGGAGACTGAGCACATTCTTTGAATGTTTTAAATAAGTAAATGCCGACAAGGGATTTAACTAATGAAACCCATCCATTCGTTGTTTTAAAGCTTTATTTTTTATTCTCATGCAAAATTAATTTCTGTAGCTCATCAGGAAAAGTGTTATTACTAACGAACGTTTTGCATCATTTTTTTTAAAAAAGTGATGGTCTTTTTTCGCCTAAAGTAATTCCTGGCACTCTAGCTATTGTCTGTAAACGAATACACTTACAAAAAAAATGCTAGGACATGTGTACAAATTACAAAATCCCTTTTTGAACTATGAAACTACACTCAAACCTGTGTTTGCGGCCACCTCCGAATAACGAATACCCTGTGAATAAAGGCCATTCTTTGAAAAAACCGTCAATGATTAATTAGAACAAACTGCCCTCCGAACAAAGGCCACTTGTCAATAAAGGCCACATTTTGTCTTTCCCGAGGGTGGCCACTGTTCACTGGTTTGACAATAGTTTCCAGTTTTATGGAGCAATGACTAAATCATACAAGAAAATGGGAAATAAATTTTGCGATATTTACAATAAACGATGTGACTAACTATAAAACAAAGATTGAAGATGTAAAAATGTAAATGTAGGAAAATACAAGTTCCAAAATATCATCCTATCTTCTTTATAGCTTTGTATTTATATGATATCCTATTATATGTTTTGTTCATTTCACGAGTGTTTCATATGCAGGTATAATATTTAATCTTGGTATTTGAGTATCGTCGTTGAAAATTATTTTGACAAAAATAAACAGCGCAATAAAATCTTATGAGCAGGGAGGATGTTCACATACGCCTTAATGAACAACTGACTAATAAAATTTCTTACTTTCTTCAGTGTTTCTCAATTGCTTTAGAAATGATATCCCCCACTTTGTTACGAAAAAAGGAGAGTAATTACATGTATATCCAATTTTACCAAAAGACAATTTTGTTCACGCAATTCAGTTCGCAGTTCTAATTAAAAAACCTAGGTATGAGACATAACCACATTATATAATGATTCTGTGTGATTCAGGTATATTAACATTTATCGAATCGAATATTCGTGGCATAAAAATCATTTTTGCATGTTTTGTCGGCTTATGTGTTGCATTTTTATTCAAATAGGACAAAGAACTTCGATCCACTTACATACATAAAACCAGAATACACCATATGGTTATCATTCCGAAATACTTGCAAGGTAAATGATAGAAATTCATTTTCTATTTAGTACTCAAGTCAGCTACAAAACTAGTTCTAAACACGTTTATACTTGGTACATAACAAAATAAAAGCACGCAAATCATTGGAAATTAAATTTTTCACATAAAGAAAACATCGTGTCATACATCAACATACATTTTACATACGACTACATTAATACAGTGCAACCTCTCCAAAGCAACACACATTGGGAGAACCCGAAAACAGACATTAGAAAACTTAAATTATATTTACATACAGTACAACCTTTCCAAAGCAACACCCTTTGGGGGAAGCAAAATTATGTTGTTGTTGTTGTTGTTGGGAGGTTGTTGTTCTAGAGAGGTTAAATTTATATTTAAATCGCACAGTGAAAAAAGATCATGCTGCTTTTGAAGGGAGGTTGTTGCTCAAAGTAGCATAAAACACACATCCACTAATACGGCTCTCAGCAGCCTTCAGCAAACCTAACATTACAACACGGTCCATTCTCAGCAGTCAGTTCTAATAGGTCTGACCGAGGAAATACTTAATCCGACTTCCAAATTATACTAGAACATACACACCGATTATCTTACCACCAGAAGTTTTTATAAAGGCATCATGAAACAAATGGTTTTATGACATCTAGTGAGAATCAAACCTGTGTCTCTGCAAATCAAGTATAAACTGGATTATTCCGTTTACCCTCTACACTATTCTCTCACACACTAAAATATCCCAATTAGCTTTATAAATTGATTTTCATTAACATAAATATCCCGAAGTTAAATGTCTTGAACGGTCTGTTTCTTTTCAATGATTTTAAATTACCAGTCAAAGATGGAAAAGATCTAGCAAATAGAAACAAAAAGAAAACGCCCTCTGGTCGGTAATGTAAATCCGGTCCTGCAATGAAAACTTCGCTTCTGTATGATTTACGTTTCGTGGCCGCGACCCTGACTTGTAACCCGGTGATCCCGGTCGCGGCAGATCATACCCTTCTTTAAAAATTTGATAAAAAAGTCGATTTTCCATCATATTTGGAGAAGATTTCGGCTGCTTGCGGAAGGGTACTTTAGTAATGGTTAGAATACAGTCCAGGAAAACTGATTAGGTGAACCGGCCGCCGTATATAATTGAAAATTACTGGTAAATACCATTAAATCCTGGTCAGTAAAAATACACTTCGTGTAAAAACTCTTTTTTACTATCGCAGAATATCAAACCAATGTTCATATAAATAAAAGAATTGGCACTTATATAGAGCAAAAAGGATTAATGTTATTTTTGGCTGCAGGACCTCATTTCGTCTTCATTTTCTATGGGAATATTATATGTAACAATGAAGACTTTTTTTTATAGAATTGAGCTTTTATTGGTTAAACGTAGTCACTTCTTTTTTCTAATTAAATGCATCAATTTTTGTGTTCAAAACCTTGGATTCCCATGTAAACTTTGTTAAACACAGTCTAGAATTAAAACAAGTTTATTTTTTTACATTTTCCGCTTTATCAGAAGTTTGGTTTTAGGACCACATAGACGGACCTACCTATAAATACACCTCCGACATCCCAGTTTTTAACCTGCACGAAATTCTCGCAGAATCGCTGTCGGTTTGGTAAATATTATGTAAATAAATGTCTAGTAACATGTTGATGGTTCACTGTTGATTATAGTCCACTGCCCATTTTGTCCATCTTGCGACAAAATAATGTAAGATAGAGCGAGTATCAATATAATAGCGAAATTCAAACATTCGGAGCAATTTACTGCCAGTCTACCTGGGAAATACGCTTTCATTCACGTGATCAGATTGGCGGTCTTGTAGCTTTCGTATTTCTTCAGACACTGTTTTCATTCGTGAATCATACGTCAATTTGTTTTGGATATAAATGAAATTCACACGTTTTTCATTTGGCATTGTGGTACATTGTTCTGAATACAATACTCGACATGCCAGTTCGCATTTGCTTTTCGCTATGAACAATGGCCGAAACAGACAATGGCATTGATATATGTGAGAATTTTGACGAATTTAAAACAGATTTTAACGTCTTCAGAACTGTAATTGATTACACTGTATTGGACATGATAGATTATGGAAGTTTTGGAGACATTCTTAAAGTAAAAGGCGAGTCTGATAATAAGATTTATGCAATGAAGCAGATAAGATTTCGAGGGAATTTTCAAGATGATCCGTATATTATTAGTGAAATTTATTGCCTGACACATTTAAAACACAGGAATATAATTCAAATGTATGAAATAATTATCGAATCAGATGAAATTCAAATTATAATGGAATATGCAAAAAATGAAAACTTGGAGAGGTTTATACAAGAAAATGACATAATAGAATTTCATCAGAAATTTAAAATATTTTCACAAATTCTTGAAGGAATAAAATATTGTCATTCCATGGACGTAGCACACAGGGACATCACGCCGGTTAACATTCTGCTAACGGAAGATTTAGTTGTAAAAATTGCAGACTTTGGGCTTGCGGTGAAGTGCTTCGATGGTAAGTAATTTTACTTTAGTAATAATCTTTGTAGCTTAGGCGTTAAAAATAGGTTTGTTTCCGGTTATCCGATCGTCCCATCTTTTACCTGCTGGCTCAAAAGTTTTTACGGCATCCAAATCTTAGTGCTGTATTGTTATTTTCACAACAGTGTTGCCGATATATGTAAAAAACGTAAAAGAAAAAATCCCTACCTACCGACACATATTTTGGGGGGCATGTAACCGGAAACAAACCTTTTTTTGTTTATTTGTTTTGTTTTATTATCTTCAATGGCATTGCAGCACTTGGATAAGAGAAGCGCAACACGCAACATTTTATTCCCCAAGGTCGTTTCTTATTGCACTAAATTTATTCAATTTTAATTCGGACGAAATTCATTTCATATCATATTGAAATCATTAGCATTTACAAATAATGCTGAAACAAATAATAATTATATTAAGTGGATTTTAGAAAGAACGTTATGATGCTAATTAATAATTGTACCACTTAAAGGTCTTAACACACTATTGGTGATACATGTATTATCCTAAAAACATATCATTAAGATAATTAGCATTTTCAAAACATTAACAAGCCGTTATCAAAATTCTAGTCTTTTCATTCATAACAATTGAAACAAATCAAATTTCGATTCTTTTCTTAAATCTCATACAGTATAATTCCTGATAACTGGGCCCCTTCCTGGCTGGGCCAAAAGTCCGTTTTTCTGGAATTCTGGTTCTCAGATAACTGTTGATTATGGAAGCGAAAAAATGGGACTTTCAGAGAATTTCAGAGAATTTCGGTTTTTAGAGTTAAACTGTAATTTCATTACATCGCTTCTAACGGTTATCATTTCATAATACTGAGTTACAAAACCATGGCAGTTGGAGCAAGGATTTTAATATTTATTCACTAGAATATCTACAGAATGTCTCCAGAGATACGCAATGCAATGTAGGCTCAGTATGTCCGTCAAATTATGCTCGTTTTTAGTTCTTTTTTTAATTCAATGTATCATTTCTGGAGGCTAGTTAATTGGCTTTGCATACATTTCGCCATTCCGATCATTATCAACAATTCGGGACACTGTATTGATTTTCCTTATTTGACGAAACTTTGAAATATTTACTAGTTAAACTACTTGAAGCAAAGCAAACAAAATCATAACAAAACCTTTACCTAACTCCATACTGCCATTAGAATATTGTGTAGGGTTACAGAAAGCCATTGAAGTTATCAAGGGTTAATCTTAAATATTAACTTTGGAGATATTTAACAGAAAATGCAGTACAGTAAACTCTTACTCAAAATCATTGGTTCACATTTATTATACTTCTTATTATAACAAATATGAAATAGGAGTTTTAAAAATCTAAATGAATCATACATCGGGAGTCAGGTCCCTGTAAACGCTATCTAAATGTCATTGATTAATTAATTTGCTCCACATATTATCTCCTTTGAACTTCTGTATCATTTCTCATCCGTTGTCTTATCACTTTGACCTTGCGATCAAAAGCTAGATGGAAAATGTTACACACTCACGTTTATTGGAAGTTCAAAGAATGTCCGTAAACCTAGACCTATTTCCGTTATAAACTCCGATTCATTTCGTTAATCAAAGAGATCGGTTCTTCTTTACTATCTTAATAAAACGCCATTGAATAAACATACGTTCTATGAACGTTCTGAGATAATAGGGTGTAGTACTAATGATAATGTCAAAAACATATAAATCAGTATTTTTATAACCAATATATCCAATTAGGCATTTTATTTTCAATGAAATGGTTCGATTAAGTTTTGTACGGTAATTTACGTTTAGGTGATCAGAAAAAACTTGGCTTTTTTGTGTTTAGTGTTACCGATATCCAAAAACCCAAATTGATTTCATCCTTTTATTCGAAGTCTCAAATTAGAATTTGATCAAAAAATTTAAATTTGTGTGTTTGATCTATGTATTACAGATGAAGGGCAACTAATGTTGTGTACAGATTATCTCGGGCGTGCTTCTTACCTTCCACCTGAAGTGTTATCACAGAAACCTTTCCTACCAAAACCAGCCGACATTTGGAGTATTGGCGTAACTCTACTCTTCTTGTTATTTCATACGATACCTTTTAAAGGATTTCATCAAGATATATTAGAAGAACAATTCAATCAAACTTGGCACAGTTTTATACGCGACCAATGTGAGAAGATTGGCTCCCAAGTCAAAGTTCAAATTATTGAAATAATAGAATCACAACTTGAAATTGAGCCTAACAAAAGGACAGATATTTGCGACTTGATTCGAAGCTGGCATGAAGTGGGTCCTGAATGCCTCTGTGAGAAGCCCGATAAAACGTGAAAGGAATAGATGAAGATTTATGTATACTGTCGACACGGTATGCCATTCAAACATTCCAAAGAAATTTGGCTCGCAAAACTAAAAATGAAGATTTGAAGAATTTAAACGCGCAAGAGGAAAGTAGTAATGCTACGGACTGGGTAACAGTGTCATTGTATATGAGATATTTCGTTGATTAAATTCATATTGTAACTTCCATCATTTCAAAACTAGCATCGACAGCACTTCTGATGATAGTTATCTTATCAGATACTTCAGTTTTATGAACTGCGTACCAACTGCGGACCAACGTCAATACGGAATCATTTTGTACAAACGAACGGTCATCTTTTAACATATACATCATTCGCAAATAAATTAAACAAATGTGCTCTGGAATTTTATGAATCTACAAAAAGTCGGTTGGAAAAGGTAAGATTCAACCATGTGCTATACAACTTGACTCTTTTACACGTATCGTCCATTTTCATCAACTTCGGACAGGAGTTGATTGATTCTTTTCTCAAACCACACATGAAAGTGATCAATGAACAGATTAGTTCAACTCAACTAAAGCAACAAACTATCAAACTACATTGAGATTGTGAAGTAACGAATGTGACGGACGAAGAAGATAAGATATTGTCATGAACATGACTTTTATTACGTGTTGGCATTCTGTTGCAGTGTTTTTGCAACAATTGTCAGATAATTCTAAATAACACATTTAGTAAAGAAAACAAACAAACAACGTGTTTTATGAATGTCTTTATTTTGATTTATTGTAATTCACGTGTTACTTTTAGCAAATGTGTGTGTAATTATAGGACTATAAAAATTATACGTATTTACATTTTAATGTTCAGAGCATTACTGCCAAAGATTTGTTGTGAATTATTTTCGTTTAATAAAAGCATAAAACAATAATGGTTGTATTTTGATATGTGTATGTTTAATTTTAAAAATATTTTGCACTGCTAAAACTTTTGAAAATAGTCCCGAAAGGGTCTATATTTCTGATTGTTTTTAGTTTTCTCCAATATTACAAAGCATTTTATTTATTTTATTGTATTTGTAATGGTGAGTAAAGTCTAGATAAATGAGAATTAAATTTATGTTTTGCTTAGAATTAAAGACCTAGCTTAAGATATTCAAAACATGTAAGTGACAGATTTCGCCCTTATTAGTATTTTTATTTAGCCTTGTTGCATTTGTATCTTCGTATAAATTCAACAAAATTGACAGTTTATTAATTGTTTTCAGCAGTGATTTGATGATTTTCTGATATCATTCGGAAGTTGACTTTATTCTAAAGATAGACATATCTTAGTTAACATGTCAGCTTTTAGCCAAGCAATCTTGCTACCCTTGCTTGTAAATAAATAAAGCGTTTTATCCTATTGATTGTTCTGGATAATTTATTGCTAGCTGTTAAATGGAACAGTCTGAAATGTATACTATTAGCAAGATATTTAAGATTAAAAACTCCTATCCTAACTGAAACACGTCCATGAACGTGCCCAAGGTCTCCATTTCTTACTTATGTAACAATTAAATAAATTTGAAACGATTACAAATGTTGAGTAACGGGTAAAGTATTATTAATTGCCAATTTGCAGATTATATGACTGATAAAATGATAATTATACGACTTGGAAGCACTACTGTATTATTGTTTGCGGTTGGGTATTTGGAGTGTTCGTTGTGTAAAATTCGAATTATCCCCTCAACACGCTGATGAATTCGTTTGTAGACAGGTGAATCTAAAAATCAATCAATAGTTTGCCAGACTCCAGCAGTGTTTTGTTCAACACTTGATGCTTCTTGATAACCACAAATCAATTTTAATAATACAAATTGACAAGCGGAGCATAATGGAATGAATGGGAATATTTTGTTGATGTGGATGTGCTAAGGCATGTAACCTACTAAACAACCCGTCTGTTCATAATTATACGATCATGGTGCAAACTCGTTCTTTCTATCGGGCTTTCTATTTACAGTGAACAGCTACCTATGATTAAACTTGCTGAAGATGCATTACGCGTTCATATCATTAAATATCAAACATATAAATATTATTTATAAACGATACGAAACTCTTATAGCGATCTTTTTAAAAGTTTAATTATGAATTTCTGATGTCCACCAAACCGAGGCCTTTACTATGAAGAATAGAAAATAAAAATATAAAAAGAGCAATTGCATCCAATAATGGAAGACCGTGTGAAACAACGTACATTATTCAATGTTTTTGGTCTCGTAAAATACAAATATACAAAATAATGCCATACACTATGTTTTTTCCATTTTCGAATCCAGGTCGCGGCAGGTCATACCCTCCTGTGAAAATTTGACAAAAATATCGATTTTCCCCCCATATATGGAGAATGTGCCGGCTCCATGTGGAAGAGTAGGTTAGTACTGGTTAGTATATAGTCCAGGAAAACTGGTTAGGGGAACCGGTCGCCGTATATGACTGAAAATTGTTGAAAAACGGCGTTAAACCCCAGCGACAATAAATCATATGAAAAGATATTTAATCATTGTACCTGTATCAAAAAGTAACAGCTAAAAGAAATAAATGATGGTACTATTATTCTGCAGCTATGATAGATGTGGGTGATTGTAGTCATCAAAATCCTTGATGGTGTAACAGAACAATTCAACATTAAAATATCAACAAATATATTGATAGGGTTATGAAACATGCAATAAATCTGACAAAATACAGATTGACAACAACATTAGATCATGAGATACGTGTGATGTGTACTTAGTTTATACTAATTTATTTTAGCTCGATCGTGAAACAAGCAATTTTGCTTATATCAAACACGCTCCAGTCCGCTTCCTGGACACTACACCAGTACTACGTCCGAAAAATGGGATTGTGAAGTTCATGAACGAAACCCGTCGAAGCCGGGATTCGAACTCAGGACCTTCAATCAGAGGTCGGACGCTTTACCTCTACACCACGTTGCCTCCAATGATGTGTGATTAATCGTGCAAATGACGCAAATGACTTGCCCAGCTCTGTGTAACGTACTACAGACGAAGTCAATAAACTAATTATTTGATGACAAAAAAATTAGAGAAAACATCATTACAAATAGTAAAACTTACCTATGCATAATTTTAACACGGATGACTGCGAAGTGTACCAATAAATCGTTGTAAGAAAGACGTATGCATGAATAATGCAATTTGCAGATGACAAACTGTATAACAAGCTACTGAGAAATATGCAGATATTAGCGAAAGTAAGGTAATGAATACTATACAGTGTGATGGAGACAGTTTTTAATACTATTTCAGTTACAGTAAAATCTCGATTGACAACGTTTTGAACTAGAAATAAGTCTTAATTTTGAAGTGGTCTAATTATCTAAGTGAAATATAGAGGACTTTCGACAACCGATGTGAAAATGGTAGTTATATAGAAGTTTGTTTAGTAGTTTGGAGCCGCCAGTATTGGTTAAAGTGATGAACTTGAAAGACCGAGTTAGCACAAAGTTAGCGTGTTCAAAGAACATATACGTACAAACGTGTTCATAATATGGTTACATTATCATTGATTGGTATTCATCTGTTGTTGAAATATTTATTAATTGTTTTATATATTTTTCTTACTTACTGTCAACTAATTAACTAAAATTACTCATCTTACTCAACTAATTGCTGTACAACTGACAGTACATACAACATTCGGGGCCAAATAAGAATGGTCTAAATGTCAAGTAATTTCAAGTTGAAATGTGGAGGACTGAAAACGTGGTAGAAAATGCGTGGTCTTTATAATAAAGTGGTGTTAATAGTGTTTTTAAGAATACCCATCTATTTTTACAACACAATCCTTATCAGTTCTAGACGCATTCTCTTAAAAAGTTCTGTTTACAAAATTTATTCGTTATCAAAAATGAAAAAAAAATACTAATTCTAAATATCTTATCGCATTTATTTCACTCTGCATGCTAGAAAATAAAACATTAATAGTAATGCCGATGTAGAAATATCTTGCGCTTTCATCTGTGAAAAGTTTGAGTAACTTATTATTAATGAAACAATCACAATCATTAATCTCCAGTAAAAGAACCTTGGATTTCGTAGATTCATTATAACGAGGTAACCAGGTGTCTTATCTGCAGAAATCTATGACAAGTTGTGCTATACATAGTGGATAAACGCAAAACTTGTCAGGAAAATAATGTTTTGGGAGATAATGTATGGGATGAAAGGGTCGTACAAATTATTGTAATGTATTTGTGATAGCTACACAATAGTGTTACAAAGAAATGAAGTTTATAAAGCTCAGAAATGACGTGCAGTATCAAAAATACTATCTGCTATAATTTACGAAGTTCGAAGTGTTATTCTGATGTCTATTGATTAAAAAATATACAACAAAAATCAATATTATAAAAATTATGAATATTTTTTGTGTTGTCAAATAAAATATCTACAACGCTCGACTTCCAGAAAAGCCAAGCGATGTTTGTTGTTCATTACATTATAGTTTTTTTCATTCCAAATCTGCATAACTTTGACACCATCCCCGCGGGACCGATAGCAGATTGCGGGACATACCAGTCAAATACCACACGTTTACACATTCACACGGATGTGCCGTCATACAATCTGTGTCACACGCTGTTGGTTAGACTTCATTGTTTACACCTTGCATTTTCTAGATAGACTAGGGGTATTTGAATAATGCATACAAGCTCAATTCGGGATCTGACTTGAATAAATACATTGCCAAAGATCACTACAACATACAAGGTTGTTATAACCTTTATTCAGCGTTATATATGAGACATGACAAAAGCCTGATATTTACATCCTTCAATATCGGTTATCAAAAATGATTCATATGGCGTAGAAATTTCAATATATAACCCTAAACACCGCCATTATTTTCATGTTTGCACAGCTGTTTCATAATTTTATTTTGTATAGCCCGGATTTTTCATGTTATATATTGTAGGCTAATTACAGTCGATGAAAATTAGAACTACTTCCACGTGATATTCTATCCAAGGCCACAATTTCATCATCAAAATCTGGCAACTTCATTAATGCTTAACAACATTCAGCCGTATTTTTCCGATTGCATGTTGTTCAAGCTGCACTGCAAGAAAAGCTTTGCATGAATATGTATCTTTATCTAGTAAGGTTTTGTCTGACAAACTGTCATGATGTTTGGTAATTCAAGAGCTGCTACAAGTCTGATAACTTACGGTATCCTTGAAGCAGATAAATCTTCTATCATGTTATCAAAGAGGCTTTGTGAGATAACAAGATACTTCTTCATGACACCATGAAATGAAAAGAAAAATTGACAGCATGATTTTATACACACTTGAAATTGTCATACTTCATTAGTATAAATAATAATCTTTCTCCTAAGCAAATGTCTTGAATCCCCATTAAGATCGCTTGTAGCTGATATTTGACTCACAAGTTGTTACGCATTTCATGTAACGTATGACATAACACTAATATCAAAGTGCCTTCTGTTATTATCAAATTTTCATTATGCTGAAACTGAAGGTTAAATGTCTGTGATATGCGTCATGTCAGAAGAAAGGTACAGTGCTCCCTCCCGTAACGTCATCTCTAAAGACTGATTCCCTCCAAGAACCGACAGTAAAAGGCACACACACACATAATAAAACATATAAACGCATAAATATAATGTTTCCAACTGCAAAATCATACCTCATATTCTAACAAAAGAGAATATAATATATATAACCTTTTTATACATTCCATATTTATTAATTCCTTACGAAAGTAAACAATTTCTATAATAAGACTGTTCTACGCCCTATGGAGGTAACATTGTATCGAGTTTTTAGTTCTGTAATTTAATTAAATGAAATTTGCCATATGCATTTGTTTATAAACGTTCCTTTTGATCTGTAAGGTGGGCCAGCAACAAAGAATTCATTTAATGCTATTTGAAATGTTGATACATTGGTATTATATGCCTTTGAAATTACAAGTGTTTACCGGCAAACAACAAGCATGTTGTAGATTTCTATTTAGGAAAACAATGTTCGCTAATGGAATGTTCCTTTTATCGCTGATCTTATGAATAATTTAATGCCAGCTATTTTAGTAAAGTGTTAATATGCTCTTTTACGATATGCATCGCTTCGTTAAAACGATGATTTATTGGTAATGCAATAAAAATTAAAACCTCTTTAAGTAAGTTTTAAAAGCGGTGATAGCAGGATTTTTTCTCCATAAAGTTGATTAGATGAAGCAGGTTTCAGTAAATCATCTGATAATTTAATGTTTATACAATTAAATTCCTATCAGGAAATGTATTAATTGGAAAGATAACAAATCGAAATATTAGAAAGTCTAATCACTTTGAAATCCATTTATCTACGTATCTTGTTTTCATATATACTTTAGTTGTAATAGCTATGTTATTATCCCTTTAATGAAAATAGTTATATGGAAGGTTGTATTGTCCTGAAAATAATTAATATCAAATATAATTTCCGGTCCACTTATCCAGTTTTCCTGGACTGTATACTAACCAGTACTAATTTACCCTTCCAGAAGGAGCCGGCAACTTTTCCACATATTTTGAGGAAAATCGACAATTTTGTCAAATGTAATGGAAGGGTATGAAAAGATGTTATACATTGTATGGAGAAAACGTCGGTAAAGTTAGAATTTTGATCTCAGATCGTGATTCAAATCTCGGACTGCATCTTAAAAAGAGAAATCCTTAGCTAAAAGTGGACAAACTATGAATTGCATTGTTTCCAATACTTCTGGATCAAGTATGCGTTCCAACGAAACGCAGTCAGAAATGGGTCAAAATCTGTAGGAAATAATTATGTATTGTATATTTAAAATTTGTTATCTTACAATCTCCCAATGGGGAAACCCTTCAATTTTATGCCTGTTTTATTAAGGGAAACATAAAACATTATCTAAAATGTATTTATAACGGTAAATACCCGTTCCTACTAAATTAAGCAGAAAATGATTGAATCAGATTCAGAAGTTTGCAAAATGAAGGCGGTTACGACATAAATATGATTAATGTCGTTTATCACTCACCTGTTTTCATCGAAATTATGTTAGAGACAAAATATGTTTCACATTCAATTTCCTTTGTAAAATAATCCAGAAATAACATTATAACATAAATCATAGGCTTCAATGTGTGAGAAAGTGTGATTTTTATCGAAAACATTCAGCCATTCGTTGCATGAGCGTCTGCTCCGGGTGCCGCTGAAGTTTGGTGAGAAATCGTTAAAATGTACTCATTGAAAAGATAAAAATTCAAAATTTTAGAAAGTTTATAATCATTTCGAAATCAATTTTACTTCTATATCTTGTTTACCTACGTTAGTTGTGATATTAGAATTCTCCGAATTTTCAAATCTTAATATACCGATTCTCTGAACAAGGAACTCAAAGAATTTACAGTGTAACACAGAGATCAGTTCAATATTTTAACACCTCACTATAACAGTCACTTATTAGATCTGGCTTTTAATAATTCTGTAAATCTCACTTGCTCTGCTTCAAAGACATTTTAAAGTGGTGGATGTAAACACTCGGTATTTTAGTACTAAAGCCAAACTTTGGTTTTCACTTATTCAACTGTACTTAGCACATGCTCCGATGTTACATTCTTTTAAAATCTTAGCTCTGAATTAAGCTCTTAGGGCTGAGCCCGAGGTCATAAAACTTTCTGATTTTGGTCTCTCAATCTGAGCTTTGAGTTCGTTTCTAAGCTTGTAAATCGAACTCGACAGTTTGAAAACCTCGGGGCGAGGATTATGTAAGAACTTGCTTTGAGTTCATAGTCTAATTATACTTGATGATCTGTGTTATACACCGAACGTATTGAGGGTTGATTAAATCATTAACAATTACATTAATAAAACAGGCCAGACGGTCTTAGTTGATTAAAGATTCTAAATAAAAGCTATTTATTAAAGTTAATGGTACTAAAAGTATTAAAGACTTTTATCCATGTACAAAGTAAATGCTATTCTAAACTAGTTTTTATTGATTTCGAGGATAAAACCCTGTTAGGATAAAATTAAACTTCACATAAAATTTGTGTGCGGTGTTAACCTAATCCTGCTAAGGTTCATTTCATGCATTGGTTTTAAGTATAAATCAATAAAATACCAATAAAAATAGGTAACTTAGGGTAAGGTAAATGCCTTTGTTTGATAATTTATCATGAACTCATGACGTTCTATTATACGGGCTTTGCCGAAACTTTTTGACTGACCTTTTTACATAACAATGAAATCAGAGTTTTCACGGACGCAGAAAACCTGTGTCTCAGATGCAACTTTTTCGTCCGGGACCCGCATTTCAACTTTTATGCGTCCTTAGGACCCGTAAAATAAACATTTCATTTTTTCTGAAACCTGTGTTGAAGCGACGCTTATTAAGTTAGATAAGGGGGTCAAGCGTTTTTCGTTGTGATCAAAATGGCGTCCGGTGCCACCACGGAGGACTCGAAATTGAAAACAATTCAAAGAACTCTTCATGCTTTTTTAGCGTGTCAGTCCCTGTGTCTGCGTCAAAATCTCAAACCTGATTCTATATGGGGACTCCTTAAATTTACCAAGGACTCCAAAAATGGCAATTAAAAAATACAAGCGATCGTGAAATGTATTCCCTAAGGAATCTGCATGAATAATAGCATATAAGCAGCGTACGTAAGTTGAATGTATTGTCAAATTAACCAGTGAAATATAAGTGCTTGTATTTGTACCACGTGGTTTTGCAATTTAGCAAAATTATCGATGTTTAGTTTGCGCTACAGCTAAACAAAACTTTGGCTCTTTAATGGTTGAACCAGAATATGAAATGTGAGAACTATTTATTTATTCTCATTAAAACATTGTACATACACTTAGGTCTTATTGCCCCAAAGGAGAGAAATCTTGAGCTTGGATTCAGTTAAACAAAATGGTATCACCTTCTTGAGATAACAAACAACCATTGGCACAGACGGAAAAGAATCTTATCAAAGTAAAAACAACATCTAGATTTCACAACTGATATACAAATACAAGAACTCACACAGACACAAGTTGATAATGATGTGCAATTAATATAAATATTTGAGATAACTGAATAGCTGTAAAACCTTGCATAGAGATCACTTCAATACCGTAGAACACGGTCGTGGTGAATCCTGAGACCCTAATGATGACGTCATTATCAATAGTTCCATATGTCTATTACAATGAAATCACGTGGGTGAAAGTTGAAATTTTTCAAAAAAACGGAAATCTTAACCTCGGTGCCGAGGACACAATAAAAACCAATAGAAAAATGTAATTAATTATTAAAGGCTGTTGTATACATTAAATGAATGTTAATATTGCCATCTTTATTTAGTTTCCCGATATGTTTTAACTTCAAAAATGTAATCATAAAAAAATTGTTAGGTAAAAAAAGAAGTAAACATAAGTCAACATTGGGCTTACATTGGTCAATTATCGTGTTGTTGTTGTTGTTTGGGTTAAAGTCGCATCATCATTCAGGGTCATATGGGAGCTTTTCAAGCTTATAATGACTGTGGGAGACCCCTAATAGAGGACCTGGTCGTACTGCTGGCTGTCCGCCGGGTATACCCACTGACGTTCCATAATGTACCCGGATGGCTTCATCATACAGTCAAACCTGTGAACAAAGACCACCTTTGGGAAAGACAAAATATGGTCTTTATTGACAGATGGTCTTTATTCGGAGGTCATTTTGTTCTAAATAATCAATGATGTTTTTTCACAGGGCGGTCTTTATCCAGAGGTAGGCGCAAACAGGCTAAACTGTATATAGAATTGTTCTGGCCTCGAATAGAAATCAAATTCACAGTTGTTTGTGTTCTGTACTTTTTAATTTTTGTTTGCCTTTTTAATCTGAACGTGCAATTAGCATAATCCTTTGTTCACATCTAGTTCATTAAGAAATCATATGGATTGTCATTCATAGTTTTGATAGTACGAATATAATTTCGCTTGACACAAAGTCTCGGGGTTTTTGGCAAACTCTGATACCATACCAGCGGGATCTTGACATCAAATAATTTCTAATAAAAGACATAAACTGAAAGTTTTGTTTGTTTGTGATATTCATAAAATACTCAGAAAAAAATCAATGAAATTCCAAGAATCATTTTCTTGATGAAAGTACCCGAAAAGATGCGCTGTATTCAATTAGCAATCAAAGAAAACTTCTCTTTTATCACATGAAATAAAAACATGTCAAATAATTTGTACACAATTTACAGAGATATATTATAATTAGGCGCTTATTAACCAAACTTTGATTGAATCTAGTTTACGTCAGGGTGATATAGCATCTTTGAGATGCGCTTTGACGGGGAAAGTTTGCCAATCAGTGCAGCAAATAACTTACTTACCGCACATAATTAAGACTTGTTTGTTGTTTTAGATATGCGTGTTTTGCACGGAATAAATGGGGTGTGTAGTAGATGTGTGTGATAAACAAGCTTAACATTAACGTTGACGTGTGTGTTATATGTAACATGCTAACATGCATGACTTGCGTATGGTGCAAGCCGATGCTATGAAAGAGAAGTTTTACCTGAGGAACAAACATAATCATTTCTGTGCGCTAAAAAGATAAATGTTTATGGGATAAACACATCACAGTGTTCACTTGTGACTCTTCTAAAACTGTAGTTTTTCCTAATGGTTGTAAACCATCCATCTCACGATGTCATTTGGTGTGTCAGTTTTGTCTGAGATATTATATCTATCGTGTCATATCTTTACACGCATTTACCTAAATCATTTTGTACATTTTTTTTTATTTCGTTCGTTCACTCATCGGCATATCATATATATCTATTCATAAATTGGTTGTAAGTATGCTAACTGTCGCTCGTTTAAAAACATTTGAAAGATAAATAAATTGTTATATAATTGAAAATGTTTATTGGATAATTAAGCCTAAAAATAGCTTGTTTCCGCTACCGGCTCTGAAAAAATAGGGTCGGTTGGTAGGGATTTTTTTTATTTTTATTTATTTTTTTTATTTCAGAATGACTGACATTATTTTTATTTTGCAAACAATAATTTTGCAAAAAAATCATAGGGTCGGCAAAATGAAAAGGTCGGTCGCGGAGGTGGAAACTGGCTAATTTTTAGGCCTTAATAGATATACATGTATAATAATATCTTATAATAAATAAGAAATATATTTTCTGACAACTCCTACATTTGTACAGCCAACCTTGGGAAAGACAAAATGTGGCCTTTATTGACAATAGGTCTTTATTCAGAAGTTAGTTTGTTCTAAATAATCAGTGACGGTTTTTCAAAGAATGGTCTTTATTCACAGGATGGTCTTTATTCAGAGGTGGTCGTAAACACAGGTTTGACTGTAAAATAAACAGATCTCAATGCTAGAATTTTCCCGAGAAATCTTTTTGACGATAACATGCGGGTCTCTAAGAGTTTGCGGTCGGTGATAATGGTTTCTTTAAAGAATTATCGCAGATCACTTTTCTCCCACCATGAAATATGGACAGGAACCTGCAGATTAAACTGAATTTAATGCTCAGTATCAAAAAAGGATCTTTACAACTTATAAATTGAGATTAGCAGATAACATGTATTGTTTCGTGAAACATGTAAAACATTTAATATCATTAGGCTTTAATCGCATTCGCCAACTATTAAGCATGCAGTCAAACCTGTGTTTTGCAGCCACATCCGAATAACCATTTTTTTGAGAAAAAAAAACGTCACTGAATACTTAGAACAACCTGATCACTGAATAAAGGTCATCTGTCAATAAAGCCACATCTTGCCTTTCCTAAGGATGTCCTTTGTTCACAGGCTTGACTGTATAAAACATTTGATATCATTACGTTTAAATCTCATTCGCCAACTTCGAAGCATATTTTCAACGAATTACCGCAAAAAACACGAAGTTTTAAATAGTTTATACCTAGTCTAAGGAATCATAAGAAAAACTTATAAATAACTTTGCTTGTTGCATGTCACCTCCATGTAAATGTTACATAATTGCATGAGAATTGCATTAACTATGCTTGACAAAGACGTTTAAAAATAACGGGGGGAACCTCTTGATTATGCAAACTGACGTTAAGCCGCCAGATACATGGAAATTAATACCCACTTAATACCACCTTGTATTAATTTATACAACTGCAATGAATTCTATAAAGATCAAATTGTATGTACCATCAAATGAGTGTAATACTGTAGCATTTTGTGGTCCCCTACCTGTAATCTTCAAAGACGTCTAAACATTTCCTGCTTTTTTCTACTTTTCCTAAACATTTGAAGAAAGTGCGAGCTCTGTTAAGAAATGTTTGTGAAACGAAATCCTAGTGTTTTGTTACCCTACATTATTTTCATTATTGTATCACATAACAAAGTAATTAGAACAAATCTTTCTGGATTTTTTTATTAACCTGGTGATTATCGGCGCCTTAGTTTTGGGTGTTTAATTACAAAATTTTGAAAACAGCTATTCAATCGTTTTCTTTTAGTGTCTAACTAGTTCCGCTTCATATATCAATATTATGACAAGTGTTGTATCGCTAATTCACATTGGCTTTGATTCTTCATTTTAAAAACATACCCAGCTGGATAAATCTCAATGCTATATGTATAAACTGAAAGGTTAAACTGAACTGTCCGGCGTCTATAACTGTGTAAGAATTACTGGACGACTTTCAATTCGTTACTATCTATACGATCAAAGCGCTAAAATGATTCGTGTTAGGGCCACGGCCGTGGTCCAGTGGTAAGTGCGCTGGTCTTGTAACCCGGAATTCCGGGTTCGAATCCCGGTCGCGGTAGTTTATACCCTTCTATGAAAATTTGACAAAAATGTCGATTTTCCTCCATGTGTGGAAAAGTTGCCGGCTCCTTGTGGAAGCGTAAGTTAGTACTGGTCAGTATACAGTCCAGGAAAGCTGGTTAGGTGAGCCGGGCGCTGTGTATAACTGAAAAATTGTTGAAAACGGTGTTAAACTCCAGTAACAACAAGATTCGTGTAAGGGAAGTTGTTTGTTGATTACTAATAACGATTCAGTTCTAGTTAGGTAAACCGCTTGCCATACGCAGCTGAAATATTGTTATAAACCGTATGAAACACCACGCAAACAAATAAACAATGTTTATTATATCGAACAGAAGATTTTCAGACACCATGTGGTGTAATATTAACTGTATCAGTGAGATCAGCGCATTAATTCCGCCATATCATAGAAAAATAGTCCTGATTCCAAAATGATAAAATAAAAATAGTGTAAAACTCCCATTGTTATTTTTTTTCGTAATAATTGTTGTTGTTTTAGATAAGGTGATGGGTGTAACTCTATTTCAGGGAATATATTAACAGGGGTATATAAAGATTACATCAGCAAACGTGTGCTTAAAGGTGGCGTACATTTAAAGAAGTGCCTTACATCATGGTAATATGGTAGTGGTCATCTAGGATACAGAGCAAAGTGTGAGTAATGTTTATTATTTATTTAGAAAATAGATCATGACGTTACGTACATTGATGCTTCTTATGCCGATGTTCTTTTGTGATTAATTGCATGCGCCTGAACGAAAAATCGTGCTTTATGAAACACTAGTGCACAAAATGTCAAGATCTGTTTCCATTCTAACACGTCATTTACATGCAATTAAGAGAATAGACACCTATGTTGCTGTTTGTGACGCCACATAACGGTAAGCAGTATCGTGCAATATTGTTTTTAGCTCAGTACGTCAGCGTAAGAACACGCGTTAATTGTTGTCAAAGATCACATGAACTGCTGAATAAATGTCCATTAGTGCCGTATCCCGTTTGTCAGTGACGTCTGTCATTGTATTCAATGTGACTGTGAAAATGATTTGAAGGAATAAAATAATCAATTAACAATGATGAAAACGTAATTGTATGCAGAATGAAGGTAATCATGTTTAGTACTGGTAGCATTGTTTGGTCAATCTGACCACCGTAAACACCTGAAATAAACAAACATGGTACCTAGGTGCATACGTACTGACCCTAACTCCGAGTATGTAACTGACAAAGAATTCTTGACCAGGTTAAAACGGTGTGTAATGTCTTACACCATTAGCAAGAAGCCGCTACATATTGTTGTTTATCTGACATCGCTGACTGTATGTATGACGTTTATTACTACCTCAGAGCCAGTAGCGTTGATATTCAGCTTGATCTATGTAACTGCTAATTAATATTGACTTCCTCCTCTTCCGCAAAACAATCATCAGCATGTTCCGCCTTTATGCATACATTAACCGAATTTTTAACTTCAGTTGTTCACTCCGTTTTCTTGTGTTAAATTGTCACAGTGTCTGTGAAAGTGTCTTTATATATTTTTGTAATTTTTGATTGCAGGGCCTCATTTTGTCTTTAATTTCTATTGGGATATTTCATGTAACAATGAAGATTTTTTGATAAAATTGAGTTTTATTGGTTAAAAGTAGTCAGTTCACTTTTCTAATTAAATACACTAATTTTTGTTTTCAAAATCTTGGCTCCTCATGTAAAGTTTGTTAAAAACGGTCCTGAATTAACATAGTTGATTTTTTACATATTCCGATTCATCATAATTTTGTTGTTAGGACCACATTGACGGACCTACCTATAAACACATCACCCGGCGTCCCAGTTTTTAACCTGCACGAAATTCTCGCAGAATCGCTTTCGGTTTGGCTCGAATTTCATGGTCAACCACTAAAACAGACAAACAGGTCTACACACGTGTGTGACTGACAAAATGGATGTGCAGTAATACACTATTAACTTGTATGAATTATTTTTGTATTTTTATACCCCCGCAAAACAAAGTTGTAAGGGGGTATACTGGTTCCAGGCTGTCCGCTCGTCGGTCCGTCCGTCCGTCCGTCCGTAGACAAAATCTTGTGTGCGCGTCTTCTCCGAAACGGCATGTTGGATTTTTATAAAATTTTACCAACACATTATTTTAATTAAGCATTATTTCTACTTGCACATATTATAAAAAAACATTATTCGGATTTATTTGCACGAAGTTATGCCCCCTTTTTGTATATAGACAAAATCTTGTGTGCGTTTCTTCTCCTAGACGGCTTGTTGGATGTCTTTAAAACTATACCAGCACATTAGGCATTATGTTTCATTGCGCATATTGTACACAAATTATTCAGATTTATTCTCACGGAGTAATGACCCTTTTTGTCTGTATACAAAATATTGTGTGTGCCTCTTCTCCTAAATGGCTTGTTCTAGGTTATTGTGCTTTCTTTAAAAAAAGGTTCTGTGGGGGGTATTTTATCACCTTCAGCGATATTTCTAGTTTTTGGCTCGTCGTCAAGTAATATTCTCAATTTTGTTCAGTTTTGCACATCCAGTTTTCTACATTTTTTATCATGGTGTAAATTTGTTTTCGCTGGAGAAAGAGTTTTGAATTATTTTAAAGTTTTATTTTTGTGAGCTCGAAAAGATTTCTAAAAGTCTTAAGTTTTCCTGCTAATAATGGACAATCGATCATATTTTCACAAGTAAGTGAAACTATTGTGAAAATATCGTTAAAATGTTAGTGTCGATGTATAACTTTATTTTAAACGAAAACATTGTAAGATTGGTGACATTTTTAATGTGAATATTTGTTTAGGTTATACAGTCAAACCTGTGTTTGAGGCCACCTCCGAATAAATACCTTCCAGTGAACAAAGGTCATTCTTTGAAAATCATCACTGATTATTTAGGAGAAACTGACCTCCGACAAAAGACGATCTGTCAATGTAAGTCTCATAATGTCTTTCCCAAGGGTGACCTTTGACTGATTTGTCTGTATTAGTAAATCATGCAAGTTGTCTGGTAAATCTACCCACTGTGTAACTACTGTCATTCTGTAATAATGGGATATGGACAATCAACAATAAAACAACTATATCATATAGATATGACTTTTCTAAAGAATCAATGTACCAAATTCTTAGCAAGCTTTCTGTTATGCCTTTATCTACAGCTGTTAAAACAATCAGTCAATACTGATTTTACCTAAACATATTGCCGAATGTTGCACCGGATTATTTTACTTTAAATAAGTGCAATTATTCAGATTTTTTTTAAAGATCAATTGATAAAACGTACGCTATCATCTACCGCTGCACCGGGTGTTTACATTTGTTACAGTAGAAAGAATTTGCCAGTTTTATAGATCAAATGATAAAATATTCTAAATACAGAGAAACAGTATTGAAAGACAATGAATGCTTGTAATGATGATTGATTGTTAAAGTTCTTGCTGAAAGAAACATTGTCAGAAACATTCCGAACATTCCAAATAGCTTTGAAAAGTGCAACAGATATAACACGGAGTTGTGGACTTCATATGTGCCGGTGACAATGTTTTATATGAGTGCGAACAGAACCAATCCTTGTGATAATCTGTCGAATAAGCGCAGTTTGTTCGAAACAAGATAATAATAATTGTAACTTAAATATTGTCTTAAATATGTTATGTCATATAATACTGACATTAATACATACACAAATATGTGCGGCATTATCAAATTTAACCATATTTCATAGATTTCCACAGAACATCATTACATGTCATTTTTTTCGTGTGCCAAATAACTGTTATATCATGCTGTTTTTAAAGTTTATAATTTCATCTCCAGCAGTAACGATAAAAATCTCTGTTATTACATAAATTGTCCTGTCTTGATTTATTTCCATGGCGTTAAAACGGAGACAAAGATTATAACTGTTTTTTATTTTTTATTATTTTAAAGTCTGAATAATTCCTTGATAAACCCATAAACTTTCACTATATTCAATATTCACCGATTCTTTACTTGAAATGAACACTTTATTATATTTGATCCTAGTAATTACTAGCTTTTCATGGCTGTGAGTTGGAATCCAACCCTGGACCGAAATAAATCACATAAAAGGAAGTTGTCAAGATAATTTACGAAAGGCGTACATCTGGGGTTTCTCCACCATTACAACCACGAAAAGTTGCCATATTATCCTGGCTGTCTGTGCGACGTTAAATAGACCAACAAAAACAACATTTGGACGAAAGACCGGCAGAGGTCAGATAGTCTTTTTAATCTTATCATAATTCTATATTCTATTTCTTAATTTCTTCTGTGAGGTATGCAATGCAGTCCATACATAGTTCAGTTTCATGAGTAAATGTGTGAGATATAATCTCTCTGAATGTGGCAAATGGTTGCAAATTTAAAAATTCTTAGTGATTGGACCGATTTAAGTGTAAGAAAAATGTTACAAGTTCTTGGCAAATATGAATCGTCAGAAATAAGTTCGAAGCATAATTTGAGGGAATTTATATAAACTTATATGTATCAATATCTAAGACTCGGTAATTGCTCGGTAAGTAAAATCACTATGGAAGAACATCGGAGTGAATGTTAAATAAATTGGTTGTCGTAAATACTGATAATGAAAAGCAAGGACTGGTTGATCCTGCTGAACGAAATTAGAACTATTGATCTAGATGTAGCGACTTTAAGACTCGGCTCAGGAGTGCTTCTCTGTTACTGTGACAATTTCAATGAGGATACTGCATCTGTATCGTCACAAACTTCTGAAATACAATTAATGTTGGGACATAGTCTGTAATAGCGATAGCTGTAGAAACAAGACAGTTAAAGTTCTGACTTGACTGACTTCAGAAATTATTAGGTTAAAGACGTTACTAAAAACACAACGTGAAATGTTTTATTTGAACACAAGAACAAACATTTACGTTCGCGAAGCAAAATTATCGTTTCTCTTTTTTGGGGATGATAAAACACGGACCTGTGAGAAAGATAATTCAGTTTTTATCTAAACAAATCACCTATAAGCATCTGCCTCACAATGATCAGAACGATTTATTATCCATATCAACTCGCAACAAATCTGGCATTCGATAAGCGATGGCGTGTATATTGCATTGTGGCTAAATATAATGTTGCGTGAATGTTACCAGACTAACTGTTGTAGTTGTAACGCATTCAAGGTTCGTGCGTATGTGCAACTGTTGTTATGATATCTTTCAAACCTCTTGTAATGTTTCAGTCTACTATTATCCCCGTTTATCTAGACATAAACAAAACTGTTAGGGAGGAGAAGAACAATATGTTTACGTTTTGATAACAAAATTCCAAAACAAATGAATATTAATATCAATATGTGGTTTGTAGGCCCCTACCGGTCGGTCAAATTAGTAGAATATGTTCTTATGTTTTGGTTTAAATAAATCAAGTATTTTGATTTATGCGGATTGTCTCATGCTGTTATCGCTATAAAGGAAGAACGAAAATGGCGTGGCTCATAAAAAGTGATTTTTTCTCGTTCATTCGTATTTATCCAGTCCAATATGCATTGATTAAATTTCTCTTGTCAGCTTCTTAAACTGCTTTTTAATTTACGTTCTATTTTACACGATAAACTTTTATCCATAGATTATCTAATAAGCTCCTAATGTTTGGTTGGGAATTTCTCAATAGAAGTATATTCCCTACCATTTTCACACTCGGCTGTATACAATGCATCTAGTTTGTGAAATTTCCCGTTCATTTCTAACCAACATTGTTCAGGAACACTAACTTTAGCTACACTATTTTACAGTTAGTCAGTACATAATGTATGATATTTCTTGCCCTTTTAGATCATCCACTGCTATTTGGTTCAAAAGCATAATTTGATTGCATGAGGGTTTAATCTCGGCAAAACAGTACCATTATCTTTTAGTCCGAAGAACTTACGGAAGAGATATATTAGTAAGCAAGTTGAATTACATTTTCTGTATGCCAACTTCAAAACTCATATACGATTCCTTCTACACACGTAGTTATTTATGAAATAATTAGTAATCTTATCAACGTAGTTTCCCTAAGTTAAATTGAATCGTACATATATCTGCATATAAATGCATCTAGAGTGTCATACTACATGCACTGGAGTGTATTTTTAGAAATCTTTTTGGCAAGAATTAATCTACTTGGAGGTAAGGTTTTATTAAATTATCGCTTGCAAACTATTTATTGACGGTATTAACGTTTTAGAATTCAAGTGAGTGGATTTATACCACCATATCTGAATACACCCAAACTACGTTAGTCGACAAGTGCAATTCTTATAAGGCCATACGTTTTCCTTCTTGAATCCGGGTTTTCTTTATAAGAACATGTATTAGCATTTAATGTTAACAAAAAATATGTAGACCTACTTACCCACTGTAAAAGTTTGGGTCGCTTAACCGCAAAGCAACAATTTTAAGGATGACCTGAACATGCATTTTATTGAAACAATTACCACATTTAAGCTTGGAGAACTCGTTCATATACACGAAGTAGTTGGTGTCAATGATTCCCGATGTTAAACATAACAGGCCGTTTCTATTGTGTTCCATTCTCTTTAAATCTATTCATACGTATGATTGCAATCTATCACTACGCCATTACTCTTCATAGCAGCAATGTTATATCTGTGTGGAAATATTTGGAACAATGGAAGCAGGTCAGCAGAGGTTTAGACTAATTTCTACTAATGATTCATAATTTGACTCTCTCAACCATCTTATATCTGTTTGCAGGTTTTCTTCGAATGCTTGCAGCGGTTTCTATCTTTCTTCTTATCTGTAAGACCTTCCGACCAGACGTTTAAATAGAACATCTTGCTGGAGCACGTACCTTGTCAGTTCCAAGGTCGTCAGTAACATGATAAATGCCTTTGTTGTGTGGTTCTATCAATTATTTTTATCGGCCAATGCGGCAGTTATCTTTTACAGTAATTCTTGACGAACGTGTCTGATTAAATAATACTGTTACTTCATTATGACTTGTGTTTGTATAGACTAGGAGTCTCACTGTCTGATATTAAGGTACTCAGTTCAATAATAACATCGGAATATCAAAAGAATAAAAGAATATTGTCAATCAAGGACTAAGGCTTATTACTTTATGTTAATTATTGGATCATTGTATGAATATGATTCTTTAGTACAGGTAACATACATGTTATTGCTGCGTGGCTCACGTTGTAGATATTTTTTGTTGCATATCGGAAGATTACTGTAAGTGAACACTGCATTTAAATAATCGCCATACTTTGATTTTACCTCTCAGTTGATAACTAATCATCGAATGAAAAAAAGGGTCAAAATTTAATTTTAGAAGTCTTATGCAAAGTTCCTTTATACTGATTCATACTGCCCTTCGTTTATGTCAAGAAATGCTGTGAAACATTTTACAAGTTCAGAATGAGTCAATTGATTTCCGGTAAAAAACCTTGGTAATGAATCAAACGATCGATCATACACATGTAGTATTATATAAACAATTTATTCATATTTGCCTATAATTTGGTGTGGATTACAATAAAGCTTCGGTTTTAAAACAGTCTCATTAGAACGGCAATTAAAGGCGGTAATGGTTTTAAATATTATGACTTGGCAATGAAACCTCTTTGATATTACGGATGTTCATAGTCCCAAAAAATGGCCCTGCGAGAAATAAATACATGTAGGAAGATATTTTAAAGACAAATGATGGTGTGATAGTGAGCTCTGATACATCTATAACTTCCCTGTTTCCAACCCAAAATATACAGACTGATAAACTTATAGAATTTTAAACTTTGATCGTAATGTCCTGGAATAACTAAGATATAAAACGCAGTTTGTTGTAATTAAACAAGCATTTATTTATGATACAAAGTTTGGTGCTAAATCCCATAAATGTGAAAATGAGAATAATGTATGTTTTTCCAAGTTCAGTAAGCTATTTTTGCTTGCAGATCAATAAAGCGTATTATGTCTGTCATTGAACATACTGCAGAATGCACAAGAACTTATGCTGAAACAAATATATCCAGACAAATGATGCAAATAGCAGATGAAACGTTATTCAAGCATTGATTATTAAACATGTAAGAATTGGCAAAGAAATCATGATGCATCTACAACACAACAGGGAGTTTTAAATTTCTCAACAATGCACCTCGTTTGATATTCTAGTTATGGTTTGAAATTTATTAATCATAAATCCTGTAGACTTTGATAGTCCATTGGATATTGTGAAACAAATATTTATTAAGATACAAACAAACTTGATCAAGCAAATGATACGTGAATTACTAGTAAAAGGACAGGGTACATATCTATAACGTTTTAAAGAAATTAAGTATGCACATATATATAATTATTTAAATAATAAGTGTAGGTAATAGTTTTGGTCATAAATTAATAACATATCAAACAAACCTTTATTAAAACTATACAGAAAGCATGCGTGTGTTGACATAAATGTGTAATTATGTCAAGTTCGCGTACGGCATGTTTCAAGTGCAATTTTAATACCCCTGAAAGAAGACGAAACGAACAAATCAATCAATTCATAAGTCAAAATGAATCATTAGCACATGTAAACACAAGTTGTAACACGAATATACATACAATTCTACAATCTAGGTCTGTCACGTGTTTATGTAAAAAAATTATCACATTTCGAGAAAATGGGAAACATAGTTTCCCGATTATTAAAGACATCCCCAAATAACAAACAACGTAATTAACGCTGCAATGTTCGCCACAATTGTGTCGGTAACAATTTGATGCTTTTTCCGCCCTTTTTTCATTGCGCAAAATTTTCACCGACAATGATGATACTTTATTCACGTGTTGAGACCGTTTTTTGTATGCCTTAATTCTTGAGTATAGATATATGTAATATAAATACAGTAAACAGGTCACAGACTCAGCTTTTAGAATTTTACTAGAAACTTACATTTATTAATCATTGAACACCAATATTATATATCAAAAAAATACAAAAGGCTAAATATCAAGTTTTAATTGTAAATATAATTTGTATAGTGAAGTCCTAGGTAATCGCACATTTCAAATGTTACGAGTCAGGTATTGTATGCGGAAAACCTGATTTTTGTTTCCGAGGTAAACTTATCTATTGCTTTATATTTCTTTTATCCAATGAGACAAATTACTTGTAGAACAGTCTATGAACTTTTGAACGAGTTGTCCACGTTGAACTACAAATGTAAACAACGTTATTCATTCTTGTTTATGTCATGTTCATTTGTATTCAATGTTGCTGTGACAACTTCTTCTAGTTCCGGAACATGCTTCCTTACACATTAGACCCGACTAACATGCACATGTTAAAGGTTAACAAAGGTCACATCAGATAACGGATTGGACAAAGAGATTGCCATCACTGACGTAGTAGGCTAGCGATGTTGCAAAATGTTTTACAAGCGTCAGTCTGTTGGTATTTGGACACGCTTCAACGTCAATGGACGCCAGTGTGTATGTTTAAGTACATATTGAAGAGCTTTTGTTGACCTCGACCTGATCCTTATCTCTGATGTACAAGTTGATGAAAAAGGTTATCATGATTGCATATCAATGTTAACACTTCAACACTATAACGGCCACATATACTTTTTATGATTGTATGTATGTAGACACCAATAATTTTCATTTTTATTTTATATATTTATTATTATTTGTATCATTTTTGTCCATCCTCTCCGCTTATACTTTAAGCGCATATATCTGGTAATTAACTCTAAGTGAGATTGTACCAATTCTCAGTCAACTTGTATATTTCTAAGCATCTGTGTATATATGTACTGTTCTCACGGGCATCAATGCCTATTGAATCAAAATAATATAACATATTTCTTTTTATCGGCCCGGGTTCAATATATGTTTGTAGTGATATCATCTCAAAAATTAAGGATTGTTTCGTGTGGACCAACAGGACGTCTTAATGTAGAGGTTTTGACTTCAGTTGTTTCAAATAAGTATTGGCAAAAAAGAGATAAACAGACAAATTTCAAAAAGACTTAAATATTTATAGGTTCATATAAATGTCTGAAATCAGCTTTAACTCTTCCGTTACTGAGTAGATCAAAAATGAAATCAATTTGTTCCGATTCAAAAAGTTAATTACCTTTTCATTCCAACTTCAAACATCCATACTGACTATGTTATTGAATATTTAATAGTTACTTTATAGTAGCATGCCTCCAATTTCTCTGATATCAGTTGCGATTATTGAAAAGCTATACATTCTTATTGCTTGTGCACAAAAAAATCCTTAAGACTCCTTAAGGTCAATATCATAGAAATACGACATATGCATAGCATTGCATACATGCATAGCATTAGATGACGTGGAAGTAATTCAGATCAGTGGGTATAATGAAAGACTACCGAACGATGTGTCACATGTTAAAGACCCGGTAAACACACAAAAAAGAAACGTCCTCTGTGACAATTTGACTGAAAATAATCTCATTTTGGGCGGTGGACCCTTCCTTTCCGAGTAAGATTCCAAGACGCATATACCCTTTTTGATCTATAATTCACTTCGACACCCGTTACTTTAACCACTGGACAAACAAAACAATTCATGTACTTTGAGTAAAGTGAGGGAATTATGTCCGGCAGAGTCGTGTTGGCTTCGGATACCCGCGTGTTACAAAATGATCCTCGGGTCGCAATCGCGCGACAAGCTGGTTATAAAATATATTACTATATACAGTAGCATGAGTATTAAAGCAACGAGCTGGTTATAAAATATATTACTATATACAGTAGCATGAGTATTATAGCGACAAGCTGGTTATAAGATATATTACTATATACAGTAGCATGAGTATTAAAGCAACGAGCTGGTTATAAAATATATTACTATATACAGTAGCATGAGTATTAAAGCGACAAGCTGGTTATAAAATATATTATTATATACAGTAGCATGAGTATTAAAGCGAAAAGCATAAAATGGTATCCCTTTTATTTCTTGGCCTTCTACTTAGTATAGATAATACGATGTAAGTTGACGTGGCTGCCATTTGAAAGCCAGATTGTTACTAATTTAGTGTTTGCTAAGTCATGAGGACTAGAAGGATCGTTGTAGGTTGTAAGCAAATGATCGTCATGGTGAACCTAAAATAATATATATGAAATAATATATATATAATAATATATATAAAATATTATATATAAAATAATATATATATAATAATATATATAAAATAATATAAAACATTAATTCCTTTTTTCGACACATGATTTCAACATCATTTCTAAGTAGTTTTCTAGGATAATTTCACAGTTTTATCACATCTTGTTCCACGCCAGTAACTGCCAATTTATTAATATGAATGACTTGATAAGCCACAGTAGAAAACAAATGACCTTGGAAGCCATGTCTTCGACCAAATAGTCACTGACAACATGATCTTGGCTATGGCTTCGAAATCAGGAATCCTAGATCTGAAGACAAAACGCTCTATTTTAAGAGTCATTCGTTCGCCGCGACCTATTTGTTTAATTAAATTACTTAGAACACTGGCGCACTGGTTGGTTGAACACCCCTAGTATAACTGAAAAACTGCTCAAAATATGCTATGATTGTCTGTTGCTCTGTTGGACGTTGGAAATATATTCATATCTTATACGTATGCATAAAATATATTTTATGACTCTCTCTCTCTCTCTCCCTCTCTCTCTCTCTCTCTCTCTCTCTCTGACACCATAATCACAAACAGAATAACTCGCTTACCTCAAACCCACTCCCGATTGTACGGAAACTTAACTTCTCCACTTTGTTTATTGTAAACGGCACTGGTAGTACAAGTGAATGATTGGACCAATCATTGCCGTATTTCGCATTAAAATGCATTGTTGAGGAGGCATATTTTATTGTCACTCTCAAGAGATAGTCGGCATTCTTTCTTAAAACAATGACAAACCTGGAATACATGAAGAAAAGTCACTAGTCCGCCGTAGGCGTATAATTGTTGTCCTTTCACCACTGGCTTTTGTGTGTTCCTAATATCTAAATAAAAAAAGAATTCCTGAATACAGGCATATCATCCCCCAAATCTACAATCTGACCAAAACGCCCCAAACCCAATACCCACTCAACACCCAGAAACACTAGATAGGGTACAACACACAATCTACCTGAGAGGTACTGCCTTGGCGAAGTCTGTAGATGTGTTACAAGGAGTTTTAACTAGCTTGGTGGTAATAAAATGCGTACAAGAAAGTGTGTATGCATCTTATATGGGAAAGAAATGAACTTGCGAGGTTGAAAAAACTCACGCATCTTGTTGACTTGGTAAATTTTTGACTATTGTGAAAATGACTTCGATGAAGATTAATAAGCATAAATGTGAATTACTGTTTACCGTTACTGGCTAAATGTTTGATGACACCTACTACTGACTAAAATTATTTACTTATTACCAAAATAAATTCAAGACAATACATTAATAATATATTCACGTTGAAACAAATGAATAATTACTGGTTATTTGAGTTGGACGATGAAAAGTACATTTCAAGTTTGCTTCTATCTTGGAACTTCATGGGCGGCTGCTGCTCAAAATCTACGTGCGTCCCATTGATATTGTAGAAATATTTCTGAAACAAAAAAATGATCAAATTAAGGAACGAAATACTTAAATTGAACTCTGCATAATACTTCGACATATTCGCGGGGATTATTTGATGATTTTTTATAAACGAACGTAATAAATATTGGATTGAACAATTAAGATATGAATATGTCTTATAAACTATATATGTCTATAGCCGAGTGAACCAATTCTACAAATTGTTCTCCAAATTGTCACGTGGTGGTATGTGCGATTTAAGTTAATTTTGGTTTAAATTCTTCGTTCAGGATACAGTCAAACCTGTGTTTACAGCCACTTCCGAATAAAGACCACCATGTATATAAAGGCCATTCTTTGAAAAACCGTCCCTGTTTATTTAGAACAAACTTATCTCCGAATAAAGGCTACCTATCAATAAAGGACACATTTTGACTTTTCCAAGGATGGCCTTTGTTCACAGGTTTGACTGGTGTCAAACTATGAATTATAGGATTTCCAACTAGTCAAACGTTCTGAAAATTTTCAACGTCATTTCTAAACAAGAGAAGAATGGCTTACAACATGCCACCAAAAAAAATGTTTTACATGGACGTACCGGCGGGACATACTCCTCATCACTGATGAGTTTCAGCAAGTAAACATAACCTTCAATTGTTCGTTGATCCGTCCACCACCTGTACGGGAGTTTAGCACAATCACTGTTTACCGGGTTGAACATAATTCCGATCGAATCTCTAAATCTGGTTCTTGCACACTGAACTAGTGATTTGCGAGGTATGTTTGTAAAGCTTTCGAGTGATCGGTACAAGTACCCGAAATTAGCAGAAACAGCGTAGTCAAATATAGGCATTAGAACAAAGACATAATTAAATAAATCCATGTTTATTTCATTAACTTCAAATTGCCACGTATCTAGTTTGAAACGAATTAACGAATGATTCCTGTTCCTTTTCATGTAGTGTTTCTAGTAAGGGCAAAACATTAATTGATGATTGGATATTTTTACCTAGAATATTTTTAGAAAATTCATTACGTTTTAATAAGAAATTTCTCTGATCGCTGACATTCAAAATTCCATGAAAGTTCTGCTAGACTTGATATTGAAATCAAAACAATCCATCACATTTATTACCAAAATATTTCATTCATTAATTAAATAATGCCAATCATTCATCTTTACGGCTTTTAATTTCAACACGGAAAGCAGCTCTTAGGCTCTAAATAACATTTCTGAGGACTCAAATTGACAGAATTAGAATGATTTTAAATTTCATTAAAAGTGGACGGGTAAAAAGATATTTCAATGAACAATATTAGGTAGTTCCTTTTAATACTAAATTAACAAAAAAAAAAGAAATAAATGTATTGTTTTAAAGAAATATATACAATGAATTATGCTACACGAAGAAATCCGCAACTCAGATTTCACAGATAACGGTCTTATTTCTCCATTTTAATTATGTTTTATTATAATATTCTTAATAACGTACTACATGTATTAATCTTACTAAATTTTATTGTTAATATTGTTGAAGCATTAGCCTCCCTTTGTCACGTCACAAAACACAAGGACCACAATTGAAATAAGGGCTTGTTCTCTTTGTTTGTGTCATCCTTGGTGTTAGTGCGCATGGGCATGCATTTCTTGATGATTTTTTTTGTTATTGTGTTTTTTCTTGTACCATTGTATGCACTAACTATAAAATACGAACGTAATACAAGGGCAAAAAGAAAATTAATGTTGAAACAATATTACCAAAATATACTGTGGAAAGATTCTAACATTAAAGTCACTTTACGACCATTAAATATCTTGACTATGTATATATATATTAAATATTTGTACACGCGCTCACCCACATTTTGTCCCATAATAAATGTGTCAGTACGTGGGTGTGCGTCGGGGGTGTGTTCGCGCACGAATCAATGAACAACGACCACTCATTGGTAAAAAAAAATAAAAACCTAATGAACCTCTACATAAAATCTTACAGCATTTAATTCGAAAAATGTCGTTGACCCATTATTTATTTATGGTGCACTCATGGGGACTAAATAATTATTTCACTTTATTCAAATTTCACTGTATCCCTAACAACCGGATAAAAATGGACGTATTAGCGAAAAATAAATCCTTCACTGTATCTTATTATTCAGTATATCCACTATGTGCGGGTTGTACTGTACCCAAATATGTAACTAAAGAATACCGGTTGGACCGACTTGCTAACGTACATAACAGTATAAAGACATGATACCAGAATTTGTGCTCAGCAAACATTTTTTTTAGTCTGATAAAGCTTTCACTTTGTCAGCTTTTTGTAGAATCATAACACGTATTTGTGGGTGCTTATCAACGGGAAATAACAAATAAAAACTAATTTTATTTTTGTTTCCCTTTGTATAAGCAATGACCGGAGATGTTATAATTTAGTCTTCATGCAAAAGAAATTCGATTAGTATTGTAAACCATATCATGATATTTAATAGCTTCATAAAGAGCAATTTTTGTTAACTAATAAAATTTTATTTTGAGGACTACCCACAGGCAGTTTTACCACCAACAACTCATTAGTGTCTACTGCCCTTACCTGTGTAAAACTGGTTTTTCTTCTCAGTATTTTGGGAACGTGACCCGACCCCCAGAATTGGGAATTTTTGCGACATTTTGGACAAAATTGGGAAAAAGTCACACTGTATAAAATACTTGAAATAATCAAATAAAACTAAAAATAATAATATTATAGTAATGTTTTTCTTAGATATTTATATCTTATATCACAGATTAAATTCCTATTAATCACCAATCAAAACCGAGGAAATTTATCGTAGGTAAGTATTAGTTGATCAGGTGAACAAAAGGTAATATCGGTTCTAAAAACGTTGTCATCGGATTACTCCATAATTTGGCTTAAAAACTACCGATCAATCACCTATGGTTCTGTGTAACTGGGGCGTTAGTTGTTGTTTGTATAACTTATGAACTTTTGTCTTTGTGTTGCCTGATGGTATACTAAGGATTGTTAGACTCAATGTGTATGTAACATTTCCTAGAAGTCAGTATTTCATATTCTATGCAAGTCAGTGGAGCGATATCATCAGATGAATGATAAAATTATCCAAGTGAAATTTACACCGTGTATTATAAATATTTATAAAACGCATTTTATTCTTTTAATCTAGTCTGGATAATAAAATAGATCCGCTGGGAAAAGTTCATGCAAAAATATTTGCTTTCCAATGAAATAACATCGCTACCATCAATAATTTACAAAATATCGAAAACGGCGACAGCGACACACGACAAACACACACGCTCCAATTTTTACCATTTACTGAATGATACTTTACTAAATGATTCTTATCTCAAACTTCATGCCTTACCTACTCCCCTACCCCCCACCCTGTAGTCCTCATTTTAAACTGTCACTTATTTCGAACCAAACTTGTACTGAATCATTTAAATACACGCATCAACAATTTTTTTTGCGTTTTATTCTCTTTCCAAGTTATTTTTTTCTGTAAATCTATCAATACATTCTTCATAACATGACAATTAATTCTTCATAACATGACAATACATTCTTCATAACATGACAATACATTCTTGACAATTAATTCTTCATAACATGACAATTGTTTCTTCATAACATGACAATACATTCTTCATAACATGACAATTAATTCTTTATAACATGACAATTAATGTTTGTGACTGGTTTGTTTCATTAGTGTTTATAGACAATGAAAGCAAGTCCTTTACAATACCCTACGTGCTTAGTAGATAGATTTATTTCAATATTGAGCATCAACATGGTAATAACAGCATATCATGATTAAATAATGTATAATAAATATATCACAAATAAACTAACAATTATCATTTTATGATTTCCTGCTATATCAGTATAAAATTTGATCATTTGATCATATAGAACATAACATTTATAAGTTAGGAAATTATCAAATTATTAAATATTAAAATAATAAATAATGCTGTGTAATGAACCATGCCAGATAATCAATATTAAGGATGACACAATAAAGGGAACTAAATCCCTTATTTCCATTGTGGTCCTTTTTAGAGATGGTCTGACATAGAGACGCATGGATATGAGAGGATGATCTGAGGTTGAAAATTAAATATATTAAAAAAAAAAAGAACTCAGCTGTTACATTTCTTATATTATCTCATATGACTACTATGAAATGCTCAACTATCAGCAGGAATGTTGAAACAAATCATCTATTCAACATCATAATTTACAATGAAATTACTACAAAGTTAAAAATACTGACCAGAAATTATCACAGATATGATTCAGTATAAATTGCACTTACTAAGGAAAGAATAAGTTACAATAATTGTAGGAAGTGGTCTTTTTATGGCCCTTTTGAATGTTGTCAGGGTTCTCAGGCCTATAATAGAACATGGCAACATATTCCAAAACTTGTACCCTAAAAAAGAAAATGAATTTTGACCAAACCCCTTTACCTTGGGTGGAGCAAATGACCCATTTTTTCTACCTCTTGTATTATATGGTGAAAGTCCATTTTTCACCTTGTAAGCATGACATAAAGTAATTTGCTCAACACGTTTAGACACAGGTAACCAGTTCAAAGAGACAAAATGTTCCCAATCAATGTGAGACCTATGTTCCAAGTTAAGTATAAATCTGATCAGCTTATTTTGAGAAACCTGGAGTTTATCTTTCCAGTATTTAGTTAGACCATGATACCAAAAGGCACAGGCATAGTCAAAATGACATTGGATAAGGGATAAAACCAGCAGACGTTTGGTATGTTCAGTAAGATAAGCCTGTTTTCTGTACAGAAACTTTAACCTGGCATTAGCCTTTGAGATAATGGAACTGGTCATGGACTCACCTGATAGGCTCTGGTCTAAAGTAGTCCCCAGATACTTAATGCAGAAGCTTAGATAATAGCAGCCGCGACCGTGGTCCAGTGGTTAGTGTAAGTTAGTTGTAACCCGGAGATCCGGGTTCAAATCCCTGTCGCGACAGGTCATACCTTCCTATGAAACTATGGAAAAATATCGATTTCCTCCATATGTGGATAAGCTCAAGACACTCAAGAATATTAAACTTGGGTACCAACGGAAAACCAAGTATACGTGCATCGTATAGTTGTTATACAGTAGACAAAGAACCATGTACTCGTTTGACTGTGACATGTTTAGGTGTATCAGTTCAATGTATCGAGAGGTCAGGCCTGTCACATTCAATAAATAGTTGTATTTCTGGTTACCAGGTCGATTTTATTTATTTTTGGCGCCGACTCTGAAATTTGTTTTTTTATCGTTGTATGTGACTTATCGTCACTGGGTTTTAACGCTGTATATCAACATTTTTCAGTTACATACGGCGAGCGGTTCACCTAACCAGGACTGTATTAACATACGTAATACCCTTCCGCAAAGAACCGGCAACATCTCCACATAAATTACAAGGGAAATTTTGTCGAATTTTCATAGAAGGGTATGACCTGCCGGGACCAGGATTTGAGCCCGTATCGCTGGGTTACAAGTCCAGCGTACTAACCACTGGGCCACGGTCGCTGCCTTTGAAGTTTCTGACCGCAAAATTCAAAGTACGCAAATATTTTGGGACACATCGTGCCTCCAAAGCACGAAAGATATGTTCAGAAAAACACAGAAAGGTTTTGTGATCTGCCTATCCAGTTTGTTTAAATCAAGTAATCGGAAACGCAATTGATTTTTCCTGGCTTATTGTAGGTGAATGATAATTCCGTCATCAATTTCCTGATGACATGAAGGACATAAATTACTGAAAACGTTGGAACTAAAATGAGTTCTACATGCATGGATACTGTATTTATGATTTAATCATGTTTCGGATCAGGTGATCAAGTTATTTCATGGCAAAACATGAAATACGAGCTCTTTCTCTGACAACCTTGAAATTAATGTAATCCCCCCCATTTTTGCACGCTGTGTTTGGCTGTTTGTCTGATCATGCTCAAAACTATCAACAGGTATACAAGGATTCCTTAATTTTTTGGCTGGTTCCTGTCGGGGGTTACTACACATAGACGCACTGAATGCTTTAGCGTCCTTGAAACGGGTAAAAAGGGCATTAATTAGTTGCCTCCCCTGACAAAATGCGTTACTTTCTTTCTAATTTGCGAGATCTGAAACGAGATAATCTATCTAGGGACACTTGGCTTCATTAATCACAAAATGATTGTTTTGAGAAGAAAACCTTATATTTTGATTGATAACTTATCACAATGGTGGCACGTCTCATTAACCACGAAGCGAGGTTATTAACCGAACACGTCAGATTTTGACAGACACCCTGTTTTACCTTAGACGTCTATTTTGAGTTCTCAAAACACGTTTCCAATTATGTCTCGAACAATAATAAACTTTTTGTATACGCAATGTGCCAGATGAGATAAACTTATAATTACGATTGTTTCTATCAACCTCATCAGCCTGTAACAAATATTCTTGAATGTTTTGCCTGAAAATATCAACAAAAGCGTAAAGCTGTTGGCGTAGCCTGACAACTTTCGGCAAACTTCGGGAAGGTCCGCTACTCCCCGTCTTTTATCGGCTGTATTTTATGTGATATATACGGGGGGAATGTAATAGTGTGATATTTTGTTTATAACTATTCAGTACCTCATAACGTCGTGTAGTATTCAAAATAATACTCGCTATAATATCAGGCAATTTTATGAGAACGAATCGCCCACAGTAGAGCGAAATTCACCACACTGAAATTGATATATGGATGATTTGTATAGTTTTATCTGAAAGTTGGGTTTTGTCCATCTGAAGGTTGTTCGATGTTTTCATGTATTGCAATATATTGAAGATATATTTTTGCAGATTACATTATCATATGATACTTCGATTTCATTAATTAAATAGATTCTGTAACTTAATGTGATTCGAAACATTTAATATTTGAACGTTTTACAATAAATGATAATCCATTGTCTTAACCATATCCACATTTGTTTGTAATTAAATGTACTTAATTATCAAGTACACTGAACCAAAACAGAAACTTTCCTGCAAAATTATAAAGGTTACCATGGAGATGTACACACATATACACGTGTGGTAATTTCTAAAACGGTTATAGTTTGCAGATTGGGTCAGTTAATCTGTAGATAAGAGCCCGGTCGTCTTATTTAACGCAAAGTTTCACGTGCACGAAAGGGATGGACAAACCCGGTACAAGTGTTGGATATTTGTCTATACCAAAATATTCCTGTAGTCGTATACCCTCTGAAAAAAATAAAAAAAACGTTTGAGATCATTTTTTTATTAGAAATGTCAATGTCAAGAATTCTGGACAATTTACGAGAGAGGACCGTGGGCATGTTGGAAGCTTGGCTTCCTTCTGTAGAGATGCAGCTCGTGTTGGCGCATCCGTGCGAGCAGTCAGGATCCTTCGGCGGCGATTTGCACAGACCAGAAGTACAAGGGACTTACCATGGAGGGGCAGACCGCGTGTCACTACTCGAACCCAAGACCGCTTTATCTTTATATATTGATCGACGCGTACGTCGACGTCCAAACCCACCAAACAACGTCAGCGACCTACGAGCTGCACTTTATGAAGAATGGTGCAACATCCCGCAGGCTGACATAAACTTGCGCTCTCAAAGCTTGTGTCCTGTCAGGCAGTCAGCATTACACGCGGCGGTCACACTCGCTACTGATTATTAACTTATGAAATTGACCCCTTTCTTTAAAACAAACAATCAAGTTGATACTTTTTGTCCTATATGCCGATTTCAAAAAATTCACAAGACATTCTTTTACAAAAAAAAAAAACAGAAGATTTCAGCCAAATATTTAGAAACCTTAAAAAAGTACATGTATCTACATTCAAACTTAGCGAAAGTTTCTCTTTTGGTTCAGTATATGTTGGTAAGTTCGATGTTTGTACATCTGAAGGCTGGTTTTTTATGTTTTCATGTATTCAAATATTTTTTCCAATTCTCTACTCCCACACCTACCGGCACAATTTATGAGAACTTAAAATGCTGATTATATACTCAGCAACAGAAATATTCACCGGAAGATAATCTACTGTCAAACTCTGGCCTTTATTTACAGATGGCCTTTATTCTGAGGTATTTTTTTTTCTAAATAATCAATGATGTTTCTTATATGGCCTTTGTTTACATGGCTATTCGGAGGTGACTGCTAACACATTTTTGACTGTGTATATCGGTATTGATGTAATTATTTTCACAACAGTTTTGTTCACCATATAATTTGTACAGGAAAACCTTAATATGACGTCCATCTGTGGGGCAGAAAGCGGTTCAGATGTTGAGGTGGTTCAGTATCACGTGAGACTTTAGCCTTCATAAGAATGTCGAAATCCAGCCTGAAATAAGTTGTCTTTATAATAAGGCGGTCGTTACATTGAGTGATTGCTAATCGGGGTTCAGCGGTATTTTCAAAGTATGGGAATGAAACTTTGTTAACATGGATTATGTTTTCACGTCAGAAATATTACATAAACTGTTTTAACTTGTCTACAGCAAAGCTCTGAATTATTGAATATCGTATGAATATCTCTGCATGACGAATCGGCGCATGTATCCGTCAGAATATAGACAAAATGGTCAACAATTTTTTAACAGTAATAATCTGATCTATCCATGCTGCGTACATTTTTCAGACAAGTATTTTACAGATTACAAACAATAAAAGTTAGATATCCAAAAGTTTATCAGATTTGTTTTTAAATCGAGTTTATCATGAAACTAAAATCACCGTATAAATGACTGGAAAAAATTACAAGGGAGACAATCGGATAATATATACTTACTAATAATGTAAGATTTGTCTTTCTTGAATAATATCCATTGGCCTTTAAATTTAGTGCCGTCTTTTTGTTGTTTTTAAAGCATTTTCCAGCTCGTTTGGTCTTTTTATGAATTGATAACAAAACTAATCGAAATATACAATGTTTTTCATTAAATTAGCTACAAATACAGATCTAAAAGCAAGAATTAACGCGGGTACATCTTGCAGTTATTGCATTTGACCAGTGATAAGACAAAAAAGGGCTTTCGGGCAAATTTTATTATTTTTTTGTTTGTTTTTTTTTTTGGTCATACGAAAGAGTTACATTTTCTGAAGTTTATACAATTTATTTTTTGACGCGTATGTTATTTACCATATACCGTGCACTTGAAAATGTTAGACGTCGTTGTTAGCTTTATTTGTTAGTTTGTTTTTGTTTTTATACGACTTATTGTCACTGGGGTTTAACGCCGCTTTTCAACAATTTTTCAGTTATATACGGCGAGCGGATCACATAACTAGATTTCCTGGACTGTATACTAACCAGTACTAACTTACCCTTCCACAAAGAGCCGGCAACTTCTCCACATATGGAGGAAAATCGACATTCTTTCAAATTTTCATAGAAGGGCATGACCTGCCGCGACCGGAATTCGAACCCGGATCTCCGAGTTACAAGTCCAGCGCACTAACCACTAGACCACAGCCGCGGCCTAGCGTCATTTGTGTATGTTAACAAGTATATTAATTGTGAACATTAATGAATGGCCATAGTTAAGAAATAACATAACATCATTATGAAATACCTACTATCTGTATTGCAGTGTGCAATATACACTCACATAACATTTCATATAACGACCACAAACAAAACAGGTTCAACATAAATTATGTTAACATGCTGACGACATATATGCAAAGTTTAAAGCCGCGGCCCGTGGTCCAGTGGTTAATGCGCTAGACTTGTGACCAATGAGATCCTGGTTTGAATCCCGGTCGCGGCAGGTCATACCCTTCCATGAAAATTTGACAAAAACTTCGATTTTCCTCCTTGTGGAAGGCTAAGTTAATATTGGTCATTATACAGTCCAGAAAAACTAGGTAGGTGAACCGGTCGCCGTATGTAACTGAAAAATTGTTGAAAAACGGCGTTAAACCCCTCGGAAAATATGTAGTGTGTTGTTAGAATTATGATAAAATACCCATGATTGTGTCACATTCTCTTTACATGCCCGTGATATCCGTGTGGTTTACTAGACAGAACATTTATATTATACTGTAATACACACACGAACAAAAACATGGAATTTATAAGGCCTAAGAAAAATAGGTTTGTTTCCTGTAACAAGCTGAAAAAAGATGGGTCGGTAGGTAGATATTTTATTTTATTGTTTTTATAAGTGTCGAGAATCTTAACAGTAATCGGTATTAGTAACCAGTTTATCAACTATGATCGTGTCGTCAACACCTACAGGTGTTCTGTATTCGTCCATGTACTCTATTCTGAATGTCTCTGCTTGTGTTTATTTTGTTGCTTGTGTATAATTCCCTTTTTTTACCAGTCACGACCATTCATTGATTATCCATTTGTCACAGAATGAAACTCTGTGTCTGTCGTGATAAGTAAAACTTATCAATTGTTGTGTTTTATCATTCATATATTCAGCACTGGCTTTTTCACAGAACATTTATGCTATTTAAGAAGACTATAATTAGACAGTTTAGTATATACTCCTAACTTAATACAGTTACTGTTAGAACTAGTTATCACGTATATTTCTCTTCACTAAATTAATCCTTTAATTCATCTGTGACACAATGAAAAAGTCCAGCTGACCAGACATTACAGGTTTGGACATCCTGAGGGATGGTCACTTGACATCAACGCCCAAGACCCACCAGAAAAAAACACCGGGTAACACATTCATTTATCATAACAACAATTAATATATTATCCTTGGCCTAACGTCACGCTCTGTCAGTTTTTGCCACACATGCGCACGACAAACTACCGGTTTGGCGGTCATTGCGTTAACCGTGCAGCTGGTAGCCACGTGTGTTTGTTGGAACCTTTGCAGGTAATTGTTGTTTCATTTATGCATTCATTTATTATTTAATTTAATAATGTCTGTTTTGTTTCGCGTGTATTAGTTGAACATGTATTTGTTAACCCTCGTTAAAACGGGGCGGTTCGTTTTTCTCGTAGATGGTGTTTATGTTGCTTTTTTGTGCCTTTGCGTGTCAAGTAATATAACCCTTCACACAGTAAGCCTATGTCATTGGTGGCCATTGTGGCTTATTGCGTAGAGTGTGGCTAATTGAACGTATTTGTTGTTAGCATAATATCATATCTAGCGTTATCCTTATTGACCTTGATAGTGACGTCACGTGGCGTTCCGTAGCACGTGCGGTGGGGAATGGTCCTGGGGAATGTAAACGAACCAACGCTGTAGAGTGGAGTTGTCGAAAAGTAGTTATGTCCGGGTTTATAAGATCAGAGTGGTGAAATTTTTCATTTTTATTTGATTTAATCAAATTGTTGACAAACTTTACTGTGCTTTGAAATATATGAGAGCTCTATAAATTACTGTTCATCTTTAGAATTCTTCGTACGATCATGTTGTTGTCAAACGCTGCATCAACGTAGGACTGATTTTTATAATTATAGTAAATTGAGAGTGAGAAAAATCCATGGTCCTAACTGGGGATCGAACCGAGGACCCCTAGCACTGTAGACGGACATTCAACCATGTCGCTATTAAAGAGTTAACCCAATAGCAAGGCTGTTGAAAGTGGTCCATATTCCTACAATCACTACATAATTTTCTTGTGAAATATTAAAATTTCAGTGACTAATTCTGTGTTTATTGTGGAAATATATAACTTAGTATTTTTGATACAGTTCATACGTTGAATATTGTACTAGTATACTGAATGATTTGTACTTCATTTTATTTTGTTTATGTTTGTTTAATATTGAATTTTTTATTATATTTATACTTTCTGTTATTGTAGGAAATTTGATGTCTGGGTTCACTATGCACACACTGGGGTTGGAATGAAGTCGTCATCATGGCACTAACTACTGCAGGTTTTGGTGAGTTTACTAACTTTCTAAAGTTACATTCATATCATTAATTCACCACTACTCAGAATAGACGCACAAATATGATGTGGCCGATGCAAAGTTCATAGCGATGTTTCCATTTTACTTTACAATGTAGTCTTCAAATCATTAGCAACATGATCAGATATATTTAAAAATATATTTATTACACAATCTAAGAAATGGCTAAAATGATCAAAATTGTGATTTGTTTGGCTCACCTGAGCATGTAGTGCTCGGTGAGCTATAGTCATCAGTCAGTCTACTCCAGCGTTCGTCGTCCACACCTGGGGGTTGTTAATGCTCTAGTGGTCACACTTCATCAGACCTGGTCAGAATGTTCACCTCAATGATATCTTGGACAACTTTGAACATGGGTTATCTGAGGTCGAAAACTAGGTCACCAGGTCAAATAGTATGGAAATTTTGTTAACGCTCTAAAAATCACAGATTTGATTAGATCTTTATGAAACTTTGTCAGAATGTTTGTATTAATGATTTTGTAAAATTGTGCGACTATGGGTCATCACCAGTCAAAAGCTAGGTCACTAGGTCAACACACCAGAAAACCTTGTTAATGCTCTAGAGGTTGCAATTTTGATTGAATCTTCATCAAACTTGTCAGAATGTTTGTTTTAAAAATATCTTGGACAAGTTCGAACATGGGTCATCTAGGGTCAAAAACTAGGTCACTAGGTCAAATCATTGGAAAACCTTGTTAACCCTCTAGGGGTCACAGTTTTGATTTGATCTTCACCAAACCTTGTCAAAGTTATTGTCTTAATGGTATCTTGGACAAGTTGGAGCATGTGTCATCTTGGGTCAAAAGCTAGGTCACCAGGTCAAATCCTAAAAAAACCTTGTTAACACTCTAGGGGTCACGGTTTTGATTGGATGTTCACCAAACCTTGTCAAAATGTTTGTCTTAATAATATCTTGGACATATTTGAACATGGATCATCTAGGGTCAAAAACTAGGTCAACAGGTCTAATCACTGGAAAAATGCAAAACCTCTAGAGATTGTAGTTTTGATTGGAGGTTCACCAAATCTTGTCAAAATTATTGTTGCAATAATGTCTTACTTAAGTTCGAACATGGGTTATCTGGGGTCAAAAACTAGGTCACCGGGTCAAATCATAGAAAAACCTTGTTAACACTCTAGAGGATCACAGTTTTGATTTTAGGTTCACCAAACCTTGTCAAAATGCTTGTCTTAATGATATCTTGGACATGTTTGAACATGGGTCATCTGGGGTCAAAAAATGTCTGCCGATTCCGATAATCAATTGCAGTTTTTCATAATCGATTATCGGTCTATCTCATTTAGGCGCCGTATGCTAACTACTGGCGCCGCAAACTAAACACACATTCAAGGGAAATCACTCGCGTTATTTAAAAAAAAAAGATGGCAGATCATCGATCAAGACAAAAAAACAATATTTGACCATCCCTCTGGTTATTTGATATTAATAGAGCCCGGTTAATGGTTTATATGGATAACACACTCCATTCCCCTTGCGTATATGTTACAATGCCAACTAGCATAAAGCAGAGGATTTCTAGGAACCAAAGGGTGCATAAATAGAATCAAACACTAGTGGTCTACGTCTTATGTTACACTACTACATTAGAACCGATTATATAATCGGAAAATTGCATCGGATGTACCAACCGATTCCAACCGATAATCGATTGTTTTTGAACCGATGTTGCAACACTATTGTTAACCATCTAGTGGCAACATTTTTTATTGGAGTATCCTCAAACTTTGTCTGAATGTTTGTATTAATGATATCATGATCAGCTTTGAACATGGGTCAACTCAGGTTAAAAACTATGTCACTTGGTCAAATCACAGGAAAACCATAGAAATTGCAATCTTTACTCAGGTTAACAAAAATGGGCCATCTAGGCCCTCTTGTTGGTATATTTTACAGCCAAAGATAGGCTGTTTCCCCTAGCCCCCAAAATACTGTACAGATAAGTGATAGTATTTCATATTTTCCCCTTTTTAGCTCACTTGAACACAACATGCTCAGAGTGAGCTATATTGATGGGTCTATGAGAGAAAAGGGGGCATTTTGGCCCTCTTGTTTCTGATATATCTCAGTATATTTTCCCAATCAAAAAGTCACAGGTAGTTTTGAAAATTCCAAAAAAATCATTGATAGTACCCAGTATCGTTTGAAGAGAATACATCATTTGCCTGAATAATTACTTGTCCAGTTTAGTAAAATACATATTATACTATACAATCAACAGCATTTCGATACACAAAATAATGATTACTGTTGCAGTTTTGAGTTCAAAACCATGTCACATAACTTGAGTGATCTATGTTGCCATTATTTATTAGCTATATATAGGTATTCTGATTCATAATTTAAACTGGGTTTAATGCTTGTTGACATCTACTATATTGACATTTGTTGCCTGAAAATGCTTTTGATCGTTATGCTGTCTTGGAAACTGGTGAATAAAAACAATACTATCCTTACAGCTAGTTTAACCATTTTAATGTTTTCATGAATTTTCATGCAACAAATATATCGGTAAAAACCTGAAAATGTAATGAAACAAAATAAATATTCAGGCAAAATACATAGTCACATGTATGGATACTCATAAGCCTGTTTTACAATAAATTCAATTAAATGTTCCCAAAATTAATAGCTTAAAAGTTTCTTACCATCAAGCTAAAGTGCTGAGATAATAAAATGTGGCATAATTACATTATATAAATAGATATTTTAATCCAATAACCTAACGAGAACACATGTGGTATGGACATAAATGGGTATGCGACAAATATAATGCAGGGCTTTTTTTCCTTCTATAGCAAGGGCTGTCAGGTCAAATTAAATGAAAACTTTGTTAACACTCTAGAGGTTAGTTTTGACTGGATCTTATCAAAACCTTGTCAGAATGTTTGTATTAACTATTTCATGCCTAATCCTGACTGAAGGCGTGATTATATCTGATAAGCAAATGTTGAGTCCTGACTGAAGTTGTGTTTACAAATAGCGATCGTATGTCGAATCCTGACTCAAGGCATGATAAACATGCTGAGTAAACAGCTGTCATTGGTTTAAATTTGTGTCAACACAGATTTTGTAGTAAATAACACCAATCGTTGTGATCCTTTTCTATTGTTTACAACAAGGCGGATATTTATTTGACTGAAACTGACGAGTCCGACGATGATATTCAATTTGCTTGCCTCATCGAAAACAAAGTTTTCCGAGACCATGACGTGCGGACGGTAATGCAGAGGTGGGTGGGGAATACAAGACAAAATTACGTATTGTTAATTTCAGCAAATTTAATGACAATGTAAGACCAAATCGATTAAATTTAATTAATTGTGTGTACATTATGTAGAATTACAAACAATAATCTGGAAGAAAATCAAGCGTTAGGATGTTCATAATCACCACAGTTTGCATGGGTTCCCTTTGTTTTAGTTTGGAAAAATGTCAACATTTGTAGAGTAAAATGTGGTAATTTTAATCAACTTGTCAGAAATTTTATACCCTTTAGCAGTATATTTTGGTGTATACTGTTTCGATGAAAATATATTAAGTAACAGGTGTTTATTTAGCACTACCCTATCCAATAGAATTGGAATAGGTCAACAGCTGATCTGATAAAGCTATCGACTTCAACCGCCTAGATAGTCTTAGGTCTTATCTATAGATAAACTGATAGGCCTGAAAGAGTTAATGATATTGTGTAATTGTGTGAATATGGCACATCCTGGTAGAAACTAGGGCACTAGGTCAATGCATTAGAAAACCTTGTAAACACTCTAGAGGTCACAATTTGGATTGAATCTTCACCAAACATTGTCAGAATGCTTGTCTTATGATATCTTGGACAAGGTAGAATATGGGTCATCTGGGGGTCACAAACTAGGTCATTAGATCAAATCACTGGAAAACCTTGTTAACACTCTAGGGGTTACAGATTTGATTGGATCTTCACAAAACCTTGTCAAAATGGTTGTCTTAATGGCATCTTGAACAGGTGTGCACAAAGAGGTCATCTGGGGTAAAAATCTAGGTCACCAGGTCAAATCACTGGAAAACTTAGTTAACACTGTAGAGGTCACAGTTTTGATAGGATCTTTGTTAAACATTGACAAATGTTTGTTTTAATGATGTCTTGGACAGGTTTGAACATGTGTCATCTGGGGTCACAAACTTGGTGACTAGGTCAAATCTCCTGAAAACTTAGGTAACATTCTAGAAGTCACAGTTTTGATTGGATCTTCCCCAGACTTTGTCAGAATGTTTGTATTTATGATATCTTGATTAGGTTTGAACGTGGGTCAACTCAGGTTAAAACTTAGGTCACCAGGTCAAATCACAGGAAAACCATAGATGTTGCAATTTCTACTCGGGTGAACGAAAAAGGGCCATCATGGCCATCTTGTTCTTTTAACTAAGTAAGAAAATCAACTAAAATAGCCTACCCTTTCAAGACCATATTAAAATTGTTTTCTATAAAGATAGGCTACAACACACTACGCTCATGCACCCATATGGGAATACCCCGGAGGCAATGGTAAACAAACTCAATAACAATCTAGAGGTCACAGTTTTGATTAGATCTTCATCAAACTTTGTCAGAAGGTTTCTCTTAATGATATCTTGAATTAGGTTGGATATGGGTCATCTCCATTCAAAAACTAGGTCACCAGGTCAAAACACTGGAAAACCTTGTTAACTCTCCAGAGGTCACAATTTGGATTGCATCTTTATCAAATCTTATCAGAATGTTTGTCTTAATGACATCTTGAACAGTTTTAAACATGAATCATCTGGTGTCACAAACTAGATCATGAGGTCAAATCATTGGAAAAACTTATTAACACTCTGAAAGTCACAGTTTTGATGGATCTACATCAAACTCGGACTGTTTCTCTTAATGATATCTTGGACAAGTTTGAAGATCGGTCATCTGGGGTCAAATCAAATGAAAAGCTTGTTAACACTCAAGAAGTAACAGTTTTAGATCTTCCCCAAACTTTGTCAGAATGATATTTTGAAAAGGTTTGAACATGGGTCAAAAACTAGGACACTAGGTCAAATTACAACTGTAGAAGTTGGTATCTTCACTCGTGTGAGCGAAAAAGGGACATCATGACCCTCTTTTTTAATTTTAAGTAGAGATATTTTTGATTTTCAATTTTTGAATGTTAAGTTATCTGAAATAATGATATAAAATCAGTTCGAAGTGATTAAAATATTTTGTTAATTTTCTACCTATTTTGAGTGTCTATTTTGAGAACTGGTGACATACATCATACACCAGAGTTTGTGACATATTGTCACTGGGGTTTAACACTATTTTTCTACAATTTTTCAGTTATATATGGCGACCGCTTTGCCTAACTAGCTTTTCTGGGCTGTATACTAACCAGTACTAATTTACCCTTCCACAAGGAGCTAGCAACTTCCTCAAATGTGGAGGAAAATCAACATTTTTGTCAAATTTTTTATATAAGGGTATGACTTGCTGTGACTGGGATTCAAACCCAGATCTTAGGTTTACAAGTCCAGTGTACTCACCACTGGACCACGGCCGCGGCCCAGAGTACATATATCACACAGTATTTATATGTACAGTAAAACTTCGTTATTAAGAGCATCGATATCACAAGCACCCAACTTATCTCGGAGTTTTTAAAGTCAGTCAAGTTTTTTGTTTATTAGTTGTATATAATTTTCAACCAACAAACAAATTCCTCGTTATTACGAGCACCATGTTTATCTCAAGTATTAAGTCTGTTCTGATGATCCTCAAGATAACGAGGTTTGAGTGTATATATAATTTGCTATTTTGATATGTATTTGTAAAAATACATACTGTGTATACTGTATAAGTCAGCTTGGACTTTTACCATTTGCATTATTTAGCAGTACACAGTAGTTCATTATTTGTAGTCGTAGTTACAGCAAACTGTATCAGGTTGTTCATGGGCTCTGTTGGTATACCTCATACAACTGATACTGACACTTTTTGTTACATCTTTTGTTTATACATAACTCTATGGTGACTTTCTGAATGGTAATGAGTCATTGGCAGATTTCAGCCAATGGCCAGAGAGGTTGCTGTCAAAGGTGCCTGGTTGCTCTGACCAACTGACCAAAGCACAAGAGACAGCATGTTAAAGAACAGATTGTGGTCAGGCTTGAGAGACCTTGATATTAAATATACCTAGAGGTATTTATTTAAAAAGGCTACAGATTTTTACTCATTGAGAAGGGATCTTAGGGCTGTTGAAGAAGGTTCTCAGCTCTTGAGAAAAAGGTCAAGCAGTTGAAGGCTTTTAATCCTCAACCGACCTCCAGCACATACAGATGGGGGGGCTGATTGACACGGGGTCAATGGTTACATCAGTGGCATCGTCATTTTTCAAATCAATAGACCCTTTCCCTGAGTCCTGAGTCATCTCACTGACTTTAGTCTTGATATCTCAAGTGTCAGTGGCTCAAAGTTTCCATATCTTGGGTTCACCATTGTTGACATTAATTTTATTTTTGTAATGTCAGAATATGTGTAGTTCTTATTGCGTACCAATACTTGTACCGGATACCAACTTTTCCCAGCTGGTTCCCCTTATTTTTAATTTGAATGTTTTAAACCTCTTAAAACATTATGAACTTTAGTATTTACCAGTTACTGTTTCTAGTATTTTAGAAACATTACCATTTAATAACTTTATGCTTGCAAAACTCCTTCATCAGAGAACTGTTATAGTGAAACGTCACAAGACCACAACTATTGAAGACAAGCTGAGAAATACAGTAAAACCTCATTATTACAAGCATCAATATTACGAGCATCCGACTTAACTTGAGGAGATTTTAAAGTCCCGTCAATATTTATCCTAAGTTGTGTATAATTTTCAACTAACAAACAAATACCTCATTATTACGAGCACCACTTTTATCTCGAGTATTTAGTCTGTCTTGATAACTCCTTGAGATAACAAGGTTTTAATGTAATGATAATTTGTCATTTGGTGTTGTTGTGTCCTGTGAAGATATTGCTCTTTGTCCTAGGCTGGTGAAAGTAAAACTGGTAGTTCATTTTGTAGGGTTCCAGTTCATGTATGCAATGAAGTGCTAGAAGATGACCTTATGTGATTTACAAGATGTCTCTGTGGTCAGAACCTTAGATGCATCTGAGGATTGGTCTGAGAAAAGTATTAACAGAGGTAAGTCTTTGAGAATTTGGTTGTTAGTATACCTATAATACATTGTCTCCAAATGACCAGAGTGAAGCTCGTGCTTTTCTCTTTAAGTGGAAACATATGTTCTCAACTGGTCTTACTTATCTTGGCTCAACATATTTCATTGAGCATGAGATTAATTTGTCTAATCCTACTTACATGATCTGTATCACCATATCCCACCTGGCGTGTTTGAGGAGGTGAGAGAGCATATAAGAAAAATGCTTGACACTAAGACTCTGTGTATCTAACAGCCCGTTTTCCTCCAATGCCCTATGACCACAGTGTGTTGCTGAATTAGCATCTGCCTTGTTGAAGATGGCTGTTTGCTCGGTGATGTTGACTGTTTGGACAAGTAAAATACCATTTTAATAATTCTGAGTACAAAAGAAAAAACTAAATGGTCAACAAACTTCTGTTTCAAGTATAAATTTCAATATTTAAAAAAAAAATTCTGAAGGAAAAATCCTGGTTCAGGGTTTTTTTCTCAGCATTTTAGGAGCATGACCCAACCCCCAGAATTGGGAATTTTTCGCGACATTTTGGACAAATTGGGAAAAAGTCACACTGTATAAATTAAATGAAAATAAATAAAACTCAACAATTACAAATATTATGTTCATTTTTGTTTTTAGATATTGATAACTTTGTTATTTGAATGATTTGGACATTCAATAAACATTTGATCTGCTGTAAATTAAATTTTGTTTTTTCGGGCTTTTTTTCTCATTTGAATTTGGAATTTTTGCCTTGCAATTGGGAAAAAAAAATGCTTTTTGTCATTGTAAACGAGACTAAATATGGGTTGTAAAAACGGCCCAAGAAAAACCTGTGGTTATTAAATTAGTGAATGTCGGCAGGCAGTTGGTCATCCATAATTTCTTTGGCATGCAATTCTTGTTCTCAAAGAATTTCTTTATTTTCATGGAATTGTGCCCCTTTTGTCTGTAGATAAAATATTGTATGCAATTCATCTCCTAAATGGCTTGTTGACTTTTCCTAAAACTTTCTTGCGCATATTGTGAAAACAATTACTCAAGATTTATTTGTACAAAGTTAGGCCCTTTTTTATTTGTCTAGGTTACAAAGGATAATTTAATTGCCAATATTGTGATTTGAGAGAGCAGTGTGAATTTATGGAACAATTTGTTATAAAATGCTGTAGAGTAAAGCTCACTGATAAAGTTCCTCTTATGTCCTCATTTAGAGCTTTTTACTGGGTTTTCCGAAGATTGCCGCATGGTGGTTGATAGGCATCAACAATTGTTTTAAGCTTGATAACTTTTGTTTTAATTGACAGATTCTCACCAAATTTAGCATGTTTACATAAAAACTTACTTCTGGATTGTATTTGGTGGTTCTAAGTTAAAGGTCAAGGTCACTATTACACAAATGTTCATTTTGAAGTCTCATCCAAGGGAGACAACTTTTACAATTGGGTAATCATACTCTCATGAGTTACTTCCCTTAAAACCAGATAATTATGTAGAATAATTGTGCATTGTTTGTATGTAGAAAAAATGCTTCTTCTTATTGCTTTGTATTGTTGTATGGATGATAGAACTAACTAGTGTTCAAAAATAACTTATTAGGATCCTGCATTGAAAATGTAGGAGCAATATAATAATCGGGTTGTTGGTCAGTCAGTCTGTTGAGTAAACTGTTCTGTTATTTCTTCACACACTCGGATCCAAACTTTAAATTGATGGATTCTTGTACTTGACTTCAAAATGGCAGATGGTCAACCATCTTGGAATTTGGTAAAATTTTGTGGCGCAAGCTAGTAAAACACCAAGTACAATCTCAAAGTATGTGTATTTGTAAGCATGCCAGAATTAGTATCAATTAGGGCTTTAGAAAAGCTGGTTTTCATGGAATTTCTATGTCTTGTTAAAAAATATTACCATGAATTAAAGTTGATTTTATGCTGCACTCTATTTGTAATTTTTTTCTGTGATTTCAGTTTCTATATTGTTGGGGAGGAATAACCTAGATGAGTATGAAAGCAGATATGTTGCGGTTAGGTTGGAGAATTTCAGACAATTAAACCTGTGTGTTTGTGTTGTTTTATTTGACCCTCAAACCACCCAAAATGAATGTCATATCTCAGATAATCTGTTATTATAAAGGTTACATGTAGGCTGAAACATGTATTGGTGCTGATAGTAGTCTCACTTGCTCAAAGAAATTTTTAGATAGCATATTTTCTTGGAGTTAATTACAAAGTTCCCCTACTTAGTTTATTTTTCATGAACATACATAGATTTATTTTTATATCCGCCATTTCCATCCTATGGTATGTCAAAATATTTTTTTTATTCATTTTTATACCTTTTTGTGCAGTGTCTGTAGCCTTTTCTAAACAATCATTTTCCATGATGTTAATTCATAGCTCTACACATTATGGCCAATTTTGACATACATGAATACACATTAGCCAATGAAGGATTTATGTTTTTGGAATGAGTTACGATGAAACTATTGCAAAATTTTAATATTTTGAATTAACATTTAATGCTTAAAGACACTACAGAATTTTTTTTATTCAATATTTGTGGAAGAATAATCATTCATTCGTGATCAGCACCAAAACCATGTTTTAGCTGTGTGCCCATACCACATGACTTTGACGTCATTTTCAAAGTTATCAAACTGATTGATTCGAAATCTCCAACTTCAAGTAATTCTTTATCAGATATGACCAAATAAAGCAGAGGTCAAGACCAAAAGTGTGAACTACAGGCGCAATGTAGTGTTTTTTGATAGATGAATAGTTTTTGCCCGAAAATGGGAAAAATGTTTTTTTCTGCAAAACTTTGTTTGACAAAATGGTTTTCCTGTTTTCGGGCTAAATCTGTTCATTTATCAAAACAAAAAACCAGTAAACATTTATATTTGATTAAATGCCTAGTATCTAGGTTGAACATAATCAATGGTGTTGTATATTAATAGATAAAAATAATTGAAAAAATACGATTAGAAAATTTGTTTAGAATAAATACAGAAATAAAATAAAAGGAATGAAGGGATGATTGTAATTAAAAGAATTCATAGAATTTTTGAAAACAGTACTTTTTTCTGGTATATGTCTTAACAATTCAGCATGATTAATGTCTGCAGGCAGAAAAAAAAACATTACATTGCACTTGTAGTTCACACTTTTGGCCTTAGAATCAAATGGCTTGCTTTATTAACAGTCGCGTCGTATGGGCACCCTCTGTAGCGTGTTTCAAAGACATACCATTTCTAAGATGGCAGTTTTTAGATTCAAAGATCTCGCTGTTGGTGTTATGTCTATGAAAACAGGCTACAGCATCTTTAAAAATGTACATGTAACCCCAGTTCTGTTTTTATTCTTGTTTCATGTGTTAAGAATTGCAGAATTTGAGATTTATTGCAAGATTTATTGTAATACAAGATTATATGGGTATTTAATACGGCTATTTACAAAAGGTACAGCTGTAAAACTGGAGAACCCATTTTTTCACATTTTGTGGCATGTGAAAAGTCCAGAACAGATTATGGACTTAGCAAAATTTTTCCCCTTGAATTTTGGCGTTTTTTCTTTTTTTTTTTTTTTTTTATGCAAAATTTCCTTGCTGCTTTTTTCATGTGTTTCAGTATATTTACCAGTTTGCTGTTGTTCTTGTGTTTTTATACATTTGTGATTTTCTGACTACAATATGAAGTTTGTAAATACTTACATACATTTACTTTTCTTTGTAGTTTTTTTTCTTGTGTGCTGTAATTGTGTATTTGAACTTTTCTGTGTAGTATGAAATATTCAGGTAAATAAATCTGTTCATTTTATTTTCTTGTCTTTCTACGATATTTGATCAGTTCTAATTTAGGTCAGTCACTAGTTTACTAACAATGTATATTACTTGATTGTAATAGTGTTAATAAGCCAGTGACACTCCTAAATTAATTTTATGTATTTAAAAATGCCAACTAACGAAGCATGGTATTTCTTTATTTCCACAATATACAATGACATTTAAAAATATCTGGATCATCATAGTAAACAACAATACAGAAATACAGCACTGCACAAAAAACAAACCCATCAACCTTCTACTCACAGACAGTAGTGACGGGCATGTCAAAGTAAGAATCAACCCAAAAACTCAACCCAAAATTCCCTTCATAGGAAAATGCCTTTGAATACAAGCCCAGTGCTTGAACTGGTTAATGCGCACCATCATTCCCTTTGTTGGTGCTTCAGAATTCTTTATTTTTGTATTCTTAGACAAGTTTTCTATGGAATAGAATTTTTGTGATGATAGGCCCATCTTTAATTTCAGTTCTTATTTTGACATGCCCGTCACTACTGCCTGACAGTAGAAGTCATGTTGGTGGGTTTGTTTTTTGAACAGTGTTGTATTTCTGTTTGTACATCCAACCTCTCAAAGCACAATCCACGAAACAACAGTGATAGATTCACACACATCCTCCATCAGCGACAAAAAAAAAACGAAAGCCGAAAAAAAAGTACAGTAGAAACTCGTTATATCGAACTCACTTATATTGAATTAATTATAAAGTCCCAAATTTGATCCTTTTTATGAATTAAAAAATTTGTTGGTCTCTTATATTTCTGCATATTACGACACACCGAAGCAACCAAGTTGTCAAATTCGTCTGATTATTTGTATATCAAAGTTTGTTCGAATTTTACGAAGTCCCTTGAGCTTTGATATAACGAGTTTTTTCTGTATATAATCTTTAGATTCCTTTTCCAAGTCTATGGTCCAATTACTGAGCAGCCATCAGAACCTTATTTCCACCATTGATTGCTTGCGTCCACAAAGAAACAACAGTGATAGATTCACAAAAAAATAAAATACAATAGAAACTCATGATATCAAACTCGCTTATATTGAATTCCCGTTTATATCAATATAATTATAAAGTCCTGAATTTTATTTTCGATTTTCATTAGCACAATTAAATAATTTTTACAACATCGAAGTAAACAAAGATGACAAATTTGTCTGATTATTTATAAATTGAAGTTTGTTTATACCGAACAATTTTACAAAGTCCCTTGAACTTCGATATTTCTGTTTATTGAAGTCGAGTTTTGGTCCCAAACATCAATTTTCATTTATGCTGCAACTATTTATTTCAAATTAGCACAATTAAATAATTTTTACAACATCGAAGTATTGAAGTTTGTTTATATCGAACAATTTTACAAAGTCCCTTGAACTTTGATATAATGAGTTTCTACTGTATATAAGCTTTAAATTCTTTTTCCAAGTCTATAATCTAATAACTAAGCAGCCATCAGAACTTTATTATTTCCACCATTGATTGCTTGAAAGCCAAGATCTCATGGAGTCAATATCAACCTGTAATCAGAAAAAATGTAAAAATTTACAAGCAGCTTGAGAAGTTTTTTTCAGTTATGTTGTGACTAAATCACATTTAGATCATGTAAAAGAAACATGTGACAGGTACGAGTGTTTCTTTAAGAAGTATATTCTACCAAATCTCAGAATAAATAGACATCAGCAGACTATAAACCTACTGTAAAAAAATAATCCATCATAGATTCCACATACAGAGTGCTTTAATCCACTACACCAAGTGGCCTTACTACACCAAGTGTCCTTACTACGTGGAGGGTCCTTACTACATAGAGTGACCTTACAACACCAAGTGTCCTTATTACATCAAGTGCCCTTACAACACCAAGTGCCCTTACTACAACAAGTGTCCTTTCTATATCAAGTGTCCTTTCTACATCAAGTGTCTCTGCTACATCAAGTGTCTCTACTACCAACTCAGAACATTATGCAGAAGATTGACTCACCTACTAATCATGAAGACCTAATACAGATTATGTTGTTCATAAATTTACAATTATTAAAAGACTACATAGGAAAAATAGACACAATTTACAATTTAAATAAATGCCAAGGAAACATAATTAGACCAAATGTTAAAGAAATAGAGAATTTAAAAAAATTCAGAATGGTCAAAGGCAACTCAGTAAGTATCAAAGTATTCTAGTAAGTGGTTCTGTAAGTCCAAATCCATTCAAGGTCAAGGTCAAACATTTTACGGACGACAGACAAGGTGATCACTAAATACCCTTACATCATAAAATACCACTGGCATAAAAAACTAAACTTGATTTGTGTAGGGGATACCCTAAACTTATTACACAGTGTCCTTACTATATCAAGTGTCCTTACTAAAAGAAGTGACCTTACTACGTCAAATGTCCTTACAACACTTAACTACACTGCACCAGAAAAGAAACTTGCAAAGTAGGTCTTAAACTTATAAGGTTAAACACATAATGTAGAAAAATGTGTACATGAAGTAGTTAACACTGACATCCTAGTTTGGGAAATCGGTCAGATAATCACCTCATGTCGAACGATTTATGTGATTTCATGTGATATCCACTTCCACCTGCGCGCACGCAATGGATATATCTGGTTTACACGTGTAAACTTTTTTCAATGCAAATTATTGCACTTGATGACTACAGTCAGAAAAATACCTTTCATCTCCAGTTGATTAATGATATGCTTGTTTACAATTACCAACTACATAGGTCAGACAAGGGTATGTTCATAGTGTACTGTTTCTTTTAAATAATGAAATATAACATGTGGTGTTGGTTGTTAATATTTTTTATTTAAATTAAGGAGTGATATAAATATATATATATAAAATATGAACAATACTTACAAAACTGTGTGGTATACCTGGAAGCAATTAGATTTCTGCCTCAGACGGAGGCTTTATTCTCAGATTATTGGTCAGTCTGTGTAGTTGTCTTGTCATGAAGCCCTCTAATTAAAACAGATCTGGGAGCACACACTTGATCTTGCTGCTATTACCATATCCTGTAACAAGATACTAGTATGAGCAAATAATGGTTGTACAAAATGTAGAATTGGTAGCTCTGTGTTTTGATTTGATAACAACAACAGTCCTCTCAGTGCTTTGATTTAAATAACAACAACAAGCCTATTGGTGCTTTGACTTAAATAACAACAATATTCCTATCAGTGCTTTGGTTTAAATAACAATAATAGTCCTCTCAGTGCTTTGATTGAAATAACAACAATATTCCTATCAGTGCTTTGATTTAAATAACAACAACAGTCCTTTCAGTGCTTTGATTTAAATAACAACAACAACAGTCCTCTCAGTGCTTTGATTTAATAACAACAATAGTCGTATCAGTGCTTTGATTCAATAACAACCACAGTCCTCTCAGTGCTTTGAATTAGATAACAACAATATTCCTATCAGTATTTTGATTTAAATAACAATATTCCTAACAATGTTTTGATTTAAGTAGCAACAATATTCCTATCAGTGTTTTGATCTAAATAACAACACTATTCCTAACAGTGTTTTGATTTAAATAACAACAGTATTCCTATCAGTGTTTTTATTTAAATAACAACAATATTCCTATCAGTGTTTTGATTTAAATAACAACAGCCCTCTCAGTGCTTTGATTTAAAGAACAACAATATTCCTATCAGTCTTTTGATTTGAATAACAACAATATTCCTAACCGTGTTTTGATTTAAATAGCAACAATATTCCTATCAGTGTTTTGATTCAAATAACAACAATATTCCTATCAGTCTTTTGATTTGAATAACAACAATATTCCTAACCGTTTTTTGATTTAAATAACAACAATATTCCTATCAGTGTTTTGATTCAAATAACAACAATATTACTATCAGTGTTTTGATTTAAATAACAACAATATTCCTATCAGTGTTTTGATTTAAATAACAACAATATTCCTAACAGTGTTTTGATTTAAATAGCAACAATATTCCTATCAGTGTTTTGATTTAAATAAGAACACTATTCCTAACAGTGTTTTGATTTAAATAAGAACACTATTCCTAACAGTGTTTTGATTTAAATAACAACAATATTCCCATCAGCGTTTGGATTTAAATAACAACAATATTCCTATGGATCCTGCTTCAACTACACTAAAGTTAGCTTAAAATGTCCCAACCACTCAGATTAGATTAACCTCCCTGGATTAATCCAAGATTTTTATTTTCTGTCATACAAATAGAACTAAACTGTAAAAATGAATAAAATATAACACATGGATATATAGGACAGGTTTGAGATATTTTGTTATGGTTCAAATTCAAATTTCATTTTATAATCCCACTTCTGACACTATTATAGTAAATAAGGAGCAACAAGAGCTGTCAGAGGACAACATGCTTGACTATCAAGTGCTTGTCAGAAACAATGAAACGTTATAATGTATTCATCACATGTTCATAAATTTTCACTATAAAAATAATTGATCAAAAACTTTCAATTTTACTAGCAACGACCTTGACCTTGAAACTGACCTTGACCTTGAAATTGACCTTGATCTTGAAATCAACCCAAGTGGTCCCAAATATTTGTCACATTAAGACATTCATACAACTATCTAAGTTGAAAAAATGATTAAAAATTATACACACAAACCAAAATAAGTGATCAAAAACTATTTCAATTTTACTTACTAAGACCTTGACCTTGATATCAACCCCAGTAGTGCCAAATGTTTGTCACATCAAGACCTTCATACAAACTATCTATGTAACAAACTTGGTTGAAAAATATTCATCCATCAAACGGTATTAAACAAAAAATATCTTTGTGCAAAAAAGTTCAGTTGAAAAGGCCCAAAAAACCTAAACAATTTTAAATTAATTGGACAAAAATGAAATAAGATTATAAGAATTTATACTACAGCAGACAAAAGGTTTAACCAAATGCAATGCCGACACTTGGGTGAGTAAAATAGCTCTACCTATTCTGATAAATAGCCCAGCTGAAAATTCTATTGTCCCCACTGGGGATTGAACAAAGGACCCCTAGCACTGTAGGCTTACACTCAACCGCATCACTGAACCCGACAACTAGGCTGTTGAAAGTGGTCTACATTCCAACAATCACTAAACATTTTACAAAAATAAAGGAAACAAAACTTTTCACTTGTACTAGAAATAGAACAACCATATTTTCAATACAACTTTACATAAGCAGACACACAAAAGCTAATTGTAAAAAGTCCACTTACCTGTAAACTCCAGTCCATAAATCTTTAAAAAAAAAACTTCTCAATCAAAAACCACGTCTGACCAGCATGCTTGCCTGTGAGTTTCTGATTTTTCCCGCTTTTAATCAAGTGAACCTGAAAGGACAATATATTATCCAATGAATTACGAGTTTACATTCAAGTAACCACAAAACAAGATTCAGTTGACCAATAAAAAACTGCTTTACAAATTTAGAAAACACACTGAATCTTGTCTTGTCTCAAACATAAAGGTGCGTTTCCATGCAGTCACCAACTTTCTTATCAAAACAAAGATTTATTTCAACACATACCTGTAAAGTTGATAAATTGATATTATAAACACTGAAAGTTAATCCCATGATATAAATCTATAGTTAGGACACCCATTTAAAAAAATGAACATTATTAAATTATCATTAATATATCATAATTTACATATGCTTAGGGTTCAAAATTTCCCTTGGCTGATGATAATTTGAAGAGTCAAAAAAAATTCCATTATACAAATTCTCAAAAGATTTTACTAATTTCAAGAGTCAAAATGTTGTTTTTAGGGTCAAATGAATGCCTTGTTACATGATTCAGATTAAAAGTAGACCATACATAATGTGTTTCATTTTTAATTAAACTGTCAATGTAATTAGTTCAAAACAAAACAAATATTGTGTATAAATGTATACAAAAAAAACTTCAGTTGGAGACAGCTTCTATGAAAACTACCTCACTATAAAGACCACTTCATTTGCAGACAATATTTCAACCAGATAAATTATTAAATATTCAATACTGATTTATTCTATTCCTTTATTTTACAACAACGACGTTGACAATGAATTTTAAACCTATTTAAGTTTTACAACTAGAACATGCGGATTAGGATTTTTGTTAGCTTATCTAAATGAAAATGTTAATACCTTGTTTAATTTATTCATCACCTCTCACACGACTAAACAAACTCGGCCATCAACACCAATGTATCAGGCAAATAAATTGATAAGTTACAATACTTTAAATAGTTTGATATTATTTGAAGATTAGGGGTCAATGAGAATGAACTTAATATATCAATAGAACATATCACAATGCAGTATACATTTATAGTTGATGAAATTGATGAGAGCATGGGAATTTTAGGTACGGTCAAACCCTTCAAATAAAGACCACCCTGTAAATAAAGGCCATTCTTTGAAAAACTGTCACTGATTATTTCAACCTCTGAATAAAGGCCATCTGTCAATAAAGGCCACATTTTGTCTTTCCCAAGGGTGGCCTTTGTTCACAATTTTGACTGTACAGACTTCATGAAGCATTTTAAAGTCAGTGTAAAATTCCAAATCACCTATTTAAATGTAAATCAGGGAAAGTAAAACCTGTTTTGGTTAAAAAATGCCTCAGTATCTTTTCAGTGACTGGAGGAAGCTGTTTTAAGTGGTGTTGGATTTTATACGTGTTTGGTAAACTTTGATGATATTTGAGTAAAATTGTGTAAAAGTTGAAAATTAAAAAAAAATACCTCATTGCCCTGGAAACAATAAAAACCAGTTAAGGTCCAGACCTGGGAAAAAATAATCATGGGTAAAACATTTGAGGAAGCTCTTAAAATCTTAAATTTGTATTGTTAATGTTTAAGGAAGCTAATCTCAAACCACAAAAAATGTGAATTATTTCACACTAGTGTTTTAAGTACATAAAATCAGTGCTAAAGTTGACCCAGACATGACAAATTGTATACATGAATGGCCTGTTCCTACAAATAAGCATGAAGTTAAATCATGGTTAGGAATATGTGGTTTTTACAGGAAAATGATAAAAAAAATCTCAGAAATTGCTTTACCAATCGCACTGCTTACCAGAAAAAATATAAAATTTAAATGGGGTACTTTAGAAAAGGAAGCTTATGTTCTAATTAACATTAAGCTTATAAATTTATTCTGTGCAACTATTATATGATTAAGTAACTTTCCTAATTAAAAGCCATCTTTATTTCAGGAATGTAAGAAGCGTAAGGCTGAACTAATGACAGACTTCAAGAGTAATGCCAGCAGTGATAGGAAATGTCAAAAACCTTCATTAGGGGTGAATGAAAAGTTGGAAGATCTTATGTGTCATTGGATTAGTGATGCAAACAGTCATAGGATTGGTTTAACTGATGCTCTGATTCAGGATCCTGCTAGATTGTTAGAATCTGAACTTGGTATTGCTAATTTCAAAGCGTACAATGGTTGGCTGGAGAAGTTTTTCAAAAGGAATAATATAGTGTCTAAGACCATGTGTGCTGAACGTGGGGATTTTAATCAGGATAGTGTTAGTGATTGGATTAAACGTCTGCTAGCAATCTATGATATTTTTAATATGGATGAAACTGGAATATTTTTTAAGCTTGGTAGAAGGGGTACATTTTGTGCTAAGGATTTAGATTGTGTTGGGGGTAAAAAAGCTAAGGACAGGATAAGTGTGGCATTGTGTGCTAGCATGACTGGTGAAAAGTTAAAACCACTAGTTATTGGAAGGTCAACAAAACCTAGGTGTTTTAAGCAGATAAAAATTGAATCACTCCCAGTCACATACAGAAACAAAAAGACCTGGATGAACAGGAGATTATCTGATGAATGGTTTGGTGATGTGAACAAAAAAATGAGAAGACAGAACAGACACATCATTCTCTTCCTTGATAATGCAAGTTCACAAAGTGAACCACAGTTGACAAATGTGAAAATTGTTAAATTTCCTACCAACTCAACTTCAGTGTCACAACCCATGGACCAGGGTATCATTCAGGTTGTAAAACTAAAATTTTACACGCTACAAACTCAACATGTCATTAACAAAATGCACAAAACCTCATTGTGTGGGTCTGATCTGTTGAAAAGTATTACAGTGCTGGACACTATTTACTGGATCAATAATGCCTGGAGGAGTGTTGAGGAAAGTTGTATTCAGATATGTTTTGAGAAGTGTGGGTTTTGTCATGTCAACTCAACACTAGCTAATATGGAAGTAGAGAGTGATGAAGAAGATGATGATATTCCCCTAGCACTGTTAGCTCGTGCTGAGTCATTGTATGGACATACACTAATGGATATTATTAACACAAAAGTTGTAGCCTCAGATCCTGAATTAATAGATTGGGATAAACCTGTGACTGAAATTTTGAATGACTGTGAAAGTGATTCTGATCCTGAACATGAATTAAATGAAATGTGTATCAGTCTTAACGAGGGTGTTGTTTATTTAGAGAAACTGAAAGTGCTTGCGTCAAATTCTGGGAATGTTAAGTTTCTAATGGAATCATCAACATTGTTGTCTGAAATGAAGAACAGGACTGTTCAGAAGAAAATCTCTGATTGCTTCAACTAAAATGTAAAAAAATCCAAACTATAATGTATGATTTGAAACATTTAGCATTGTTGACTACTAGGAGTATGAAGATGAAAAATACTTAATGTAAAAACAGAACAGTGTATGAGTTGAAACTTTCATTGTGTATTTATCAAAATTTTAATTATTTTGTCATTTGTTCTTTGCTTAATTTGTTTAGCAGAGATGATAAATCTGCTATATCTACTTGCTATGAAGATGAAACACACTTTTAAGTTATTAAATGTAAAAAATGGAACATACAATGTATGAGTTGAAATTTTCAATGTGTGTTCATTAAAATTCTGTTGATTTTCATTATTTTGTTTGTCTTTTGTTCTTTGTTTAATTTCTTTAGTAGAGATAATAAATCTGCTATAGGCAAGACACAGGATTTAAATTCCATTAGTACACATGTACGAAATAATCTATTAATTCTATCATCTTATCTGTAGATGATTATTACCATTTTGTACTTAAAGTTGAGTAGTTAACAAGGCTAAACACAGCTAAATGAATAGCTACAATATTTATATGGATGAATAGTTATTTGTACACACAAACAACATGATTTATGAGTCAAAACAGATATGAATGAACATAATATGCATTAACATATCAACAGATATATTCTATATATACATCTATACAGATCGCTAAAACAAACAGTTCCCTTTCTACAACAACTACCTCTCTACAACAACCAATTTGCTTGCTTCAAATTGGCTTGATTGTTGGGCAACTGATGAATTGATTGAGATTGAAAGTGACCAAAAACCCTGGTTTCACAAAAAAATCCTAAGGTATTACTTGATATGTTACTTAAGTGAGATAAATGACTGAACTGAGTGAATACATCTTAAGGCATTTCAACAAGTAGTGAAGGTCACTTATGCCCGATCCATCCTCCTTGAAATAACTTGATGTGAAAATTTACCATTAATTACAAATGTGAAATAAGCATGAATTACATCTTTATGTATTTTGTAAGTTTTGTTTCAGTTCCAATAATTTATGTACAATACTAGGACGGTCATAGTGAGCAGTTCTACACCAGACACTATCAGTGAAGGAGAATATTACATGCTTTATCTTATAGGATAAAATGTTTTCAACTTATATATATAAACCATTACAATCAAAGAACAATTCTTTTAGAACAAATCCTTTCATCTGAAGTATCCTAAGTAATACATGTTCTATCAGTACTATGGACCTATAGATCAATATTACACATTGTGACAACAACGGTTTTCACTGTGTTTTAACAATTTTCAGTTATATACGGCAACCAGTTCACCACAGCAGTTTTCCTGGGCTATATTCTAACCAGTACCAACTTACCCTTCCACAAGGAGCTGGCAACATCTCTACATATATAGAAAAATTGGCATTTTTGACAGACTTTCATAGAAGGGCATGACCTGCTGTGACCAAGATTTGAACCCGGGTCCGATAAAGTACGGTTTGTACAACTCACTAAATAAAATCTATACAAACTAATGTAAACATATCAAAAAAAAACATATTTTTTAAAAAAAAGAATTAATTCATTCAGTCTTGTTATATGGTACATAAAAATTACTTTTAAAGAAGATGGTGCATGCTGACATGTGATTTTTATACCACAAGGATCTTGGTATTTGTATCACAATAAAATAAGTCAGCTAATCTAAACATCCATTTAGTGAAGTTGGTTATAATGAAAACAATAAAGACACGATATTTTAGATTTGATCATCTTTGTGTATACAATAAATACCACTCTTCTTTAAATACTGTACAAAAGTTAAAACTGAATGTGAGATTACAATACAGTCCAATCTGTGAACAAAAGTTAAAACTGAATGTGAGATTACAATACAGTCCAATCTGTGAACAAAAGTTAAAACTGAATGTGAGATTACAATACAGTCCAATCTGTGAACAAAGGTCACTCTTATGAAAGACAAAATCAGGCATTTATTGACAGATGGCCTTTATTCAGAGGTCAGGTTGTTCTAAATAATCAGTGATTGTTGTTTTTTAAAGAACAGCTTTTATTCATATGGAAGTCTTTATTTGGAGGTGACAGCAAATACAGCTTTGACTGTATATTGCATATATACTACATGTATATTGCTAGGTAACTATAACTGAACTGGACATTTTTAATAATAATTCGACAAATTATGTTTCATACAAAAATTGTTTCTGCAGTTAGTAGAACAGAATTGACACAAACAATTATGCCATACCAATTTGATTGAAATTACATGACGACGTGAACAATTGTGTTTTCTTCCATTAAGATAATGTGTAAAATTCAATGTTATGTGAACTGATTGTATTCTCATATTGTTGCTCCAAAAGGGTATATTTTACAAAAGCAGACACATTATTTCAAAAAGATAAAAATGTATCAAGAAATTTCTATCAGTCAAAGATCGTAAAACTAATGAATTTCACATCAATTCAGTATATGGCCTTATGATATTGTATAAATGATAAAACTTACATTTCAATGATAACATGTTTGTATTCAGGCTGATGACTGTTTGAAGAAGATCCTACAACACATCGTGTATAACAGAGTCGTCCTTTCTGTCAGATGTCATGTAATCATTAAACATTCCAGCCTGTAACAATGAAATGAATAAACTTAAACTAATATATCACCACATAGGATGGTCCTCGCTGGTACCGTGATACTTTAATTACGATAATTGAAAGAAATTTCCTGTATTAATTTCTTACACTGAGATGAACTGTGGCATCTTAATTATCAGTACACATAGCCAACAAAGTCAATGTTTTCAAAAGAATATGTAGGTCAAGCTGCCAGGTTTACAACAGGTGCTTCCAAAGAAGTCCACTCTGGTACCACGGCAACTTTTGTTTAACAAAATATGGTGGTCATGTAGGCACCTGATTTAAAATAAATTCACTTCTAAAAGCTTTCAACAGATTAGTCCTGCCATACCCCATCTTGCTTTCTTTGCTTTGGCTTTTGTTTCTTAAATAATAATATAAAACTGCATAAGATGAGGTAAGCAACAAAGTTTTTCTACGACATTTTTTAAAAATTTAATGATGACCCTTTTTGGCTTCCGTAGATTTTTTCGGACAGGATATGATGAATGTAGCAGATGACCTCCACATTGTCAAACTTACGCTTTTGATTTGATAGAATTTACAGTTGATGGACGGTGCTACGTATGCAAACTAGCGCATTTTCAGATTACCGCGGTATCGGCGAAGACGACTATACTATACTATGTACAAAAAATTACCAGATTACTCTATAACTCTTATGTCAGACTCAGTCATTCAGTTTTGAATACAGCTTCACTGTATGTTTTCAACAAAAATGTGTGTTTCTATATTTCAAGTGAAACAACTTAGATCACAATGCTGAAATATCACCTGAATTCATATCACCATAGTTTGATTCTCCACACAAAATCTGTGAAGTTCTATGATTTAACTAGCTGTTTGAGGTCTTGAAATCAGGATGAATCATTTCAGCATCTAACACTTTTACTTTTGTACAAGTATGTTGTTGGATCAAATAGCAATGAACTGTTTTTCCAAAACTTTTTCTATTTCAACATTTGAGCTTATCTTAAAATCTTTTATCAGGGCTCAAACTTCAGTAAACCTTTAATAGTGTCTTTGTTTTTTAACCACATAGACAATGTACAGGCTGGTACATTATACTGGGATATTATATGACTTCTTGATCTTACAATCTTTTCCCATTTAACAGACTGTCAAGTGTCTTTTGTTTTCAAAAAGTAAGAAAAAAAATAAAAAAAATAGGAACTTTTTCTTCAAAAGTAGTCTTACCAGAGTCACTGTATTTCTGATTCACTATACATATCATGGTGCACTTCACACTGTTGAGGCCCAAACACCCATATCAGACTACCACTGGCAACCTAAAATGTTTGTATTGGTTAAAACACAGAAATGCAAACAGGTTCCCACAAAGAAGAGAGATAAAAATTCCCTGACTTTTCACTGACTTTTCCCTGACCCAAACCATTTTTCCCTGACCAAAAACAGCATCAAGTTTGCACATTCTTTGAGCATCAAATACATTTTAAACCCCTTTCAGTTTCTTCCTTAATAAGTTAGTTACTGTAAATGACAAAAAAAATCCAAAATCTTCAGGCATAAGCATATTTTTTAGAGTAAGATGTTTACAAGAATAAAAAAAAATGCTCATAATCATAAATAACAATAAAGATACCCAAAATAATGGAAGACACTGCCTTAACCTTTTCTAATTTTGCTTCCTACTGTATGACCAAGATTCTTCTGTTACGAAATTCCCCGACTTTTCCCTGACTTTTGCTTATTTTTCATATTTCCCTGACCAATTTCAAATTCCAGGACTTTTCCCTGACCGTGGGAACCCTGTACAAATACGGTACATGTATTTTATGATAAATTTGAGGTTCAAACTTAAATCAAATTTTCAAAATACAGTAGTATACAAGTCAGTATTGTTAAAACATTGTTTTAATGAGTAACCAAACTTCTTTTATATAACTTCAATAATTATGAACAAAAAGATCTATGCTTACTCAAAGAGGTGTTTAAGTGTGGTCAGTACGGGCCCATGGGGCCTCATCTTGATGAATGCATCTTCAACAGTAATACAACTATACATCAGGTTTATTTTTCCTGCAATTATACAAAGAAACTCTTAAGAATAATAAACATTTTTTTTTGCCCCATTGAAAAAAAGGAAGAATAGTAGGAATGTTTCATAAAAAAATGTAGGAAATTGTAGGAAAAAGTAAGAAAAAAGGCAGGATAAATTATGACCATTTGACAGCCTGTACAAATTATAAATATGATCTAAAATTATATATATGTGAATGACTTACATAAGTACTGCTGCAGTGAAAATGTAAATTGAAGTTCCAGTACTTCATCTTTAAATTCTGTCACCCAAAAGTACATGCAGGCATTGTATGGTCCCTTTTGTCAGCTGGCAGCCCAAGCAATAGATTCATCTTAAAGAACAAAACAGTACATATATATATATATATATAGTGTGGCTGTTTATTAAATATGGCAGAACTAGAAGTTCTCAACAGAATGATAATTAGTCTATACAGTCAGGACCTGATATAACAACACTGCTGGTTCCCCAGGATAATGTCATTGTATTTAGTTTGTCAGTATAATGAATCTCACTGACCATGTACCAGATCAATTAATTACATGCATTAAGTAGCATGTCACAATAAGTAACAAATAAAAAATACATTTATTGCATAAATGTTAGTTATTAACCTCTTTAAATAAGGAAGCATTTGATAAAAGAAAATTGCACCAATTTCTAACCAATTATAAAATAAACCATAAGAAATAGAAATTATGTTGTAAGCATGTATTGTATAATAATTAATAACTAATGTTTATTGACACATTACAATAAGTTTGCAATTGACTAATTACAAAATCTGTAACAAACTAATTGGATGCACAATCACTTAGTCAAGCTATTAAACAGGTGTACTCGCTAAAACAACCTCGGGTAAAATCTAATACTTGTTTATTTGGGTCATTATATCAGGTACAATATATATATAGAAAAAGAGATTGGTTTCCAATTTTTTTGTGTCTAAGTTCAAAACTGAATATTCCTTTATAACGGATGCAAATAAGGTTGTTAAAAGTTCATTCCCACTAAAATGATGTCATTAACTGAATTTGTTGTTATAATGGGTGTGATTGTATGAGTCCTGACTGTAGTACTATACACCATTGAGTGAAATCAATGCAGTACAAATCATGTCAAAACGTCAAAAACGTTCACAAGTATGAATTTAATAATTCTCACAGGGTAACTGAAAATCTACAATGAATTAAGAGAAAAGTTTTATATCAGTAGAACAAGGAAGTTGACAGCCTGGATATGGTGCAACTCTTTAAAAATGTCATAATACCTTCACCAATATGGGCGCCACTATTACAGTTGACGCAATGTTGACAAAATGTTATCATCAAGTGTCATCGCGCCCTGACTTCGTGTTCTTCTGTATCAGTGCCGTGTTCTACTAGATCTGGTGGCACTGAAACACAAGGTCTTCAACTTGCTCATCTTTATCACTACACACTTCTTTCTAATACATTTAGCTGAAATGAGTTTTGTAACTTTCGTTGACATGACTTGCTTAATATGATGGTTTAAAGGAAGATGGTGGTATTTGTTGAGAATATCATTCTCAACACTACTAAAGATTAAAGCTCAGCTAGTGATACTGGAGAACACAGTTGTAGTCAAGTATCTAAGACTTAAAAAAGCAAATGAAATTTCTTACTGCCAGGAGTACAGGAGGGCAAAAACCAGAAAGTTGTAAACTGTGTTCTTGGAGAATGGAAAATTCAGTTCGATAAAATATTTTATCTTACTTGGTGAAGCGTGTTCCTTTGGCTATGGTTGAAATTTTGGATCAGGGGCCCTGTTCATTCAATATAATCATAAATAGTGTCACATCTTCAGAAGTGCAATTTCTTAACAGTGGAACAGTTAACCTCTTCATGATAAACAGGAATTACTTTTAAATTTAACAAGAGGACCATGATTGTCCTACATCACTACTTACCGGTAAGTAATAATATGACCTGGTGACCTAGTTTTTGACCCCACATGACCCAGTTTCAAACTTGAACAAGATTTAACAGACTAAATTCTAACAAAGTTTGATGAAGGTTAGAACAGAAATGTGCCATGTAAAGTGTTAATTTTTTTATGTAACTGACTGTCACCGGGGTTTAACGCCATTTTTCAACAATTTTTCAGTTATATACGCCAACTGGTTCACCTAGCTAGATTTCCTGGACTGTATACTAACCAGTACTAACTTACCCTTGCACAAGGAGCCGGCAACTTCTCCACATATGGAGGAAAATCAACATTATTGTCAAATTTTCATGGAAGGGTATGACCTGCCGCGACCGGGATTCGAACCTGGATCTCCAGGCTTCAAGTCCAGTTCACTAACCACTGAACCACGGTCGCGGCCTGTGAAGTGTTAATAATGTTTATCATAGACTTAACTTAATGACCTAGTTCTTGGCCACAAGATTTTCTAAAATTTGACCTGGTGACCTAGTTTTTAACTCAATTAAAATTGTCAGACATTGTGATTTTTGTTGGTAATGTCCATTTGTTTGGCAGTTTTCGCATTGACTACCATGAATTCATTGTGTTATCAGCCACTTTTTTCATTTATGCAATAACTAAGCTTTTTCCATGATTTTATCTCCTTTTAGATATTGCACATACCTATATCTTGTCATCCGTGTAGACAGACAGTCAACCAGTACTTTTAAATCTGAATGAGGTCCATCAAGTGTTTTACAAGCCTTAGTAGAGTTTTTGATGAGCTAACTGATAAACTTAATTGCAAAGTGACAGACAAAAACTATTAAGGTAGTAGAAGATTTTCTTGCTCAGTATTATAAACTCAATATTTCACGACATGCATTCTTTAAAATCAGAAGATTTTATAATAATGTTCAATAAAACAAAATTTCATACACAGAGTAAAGTTATAACTTGTTCTTGTACAGGAAAAATATCCTGTTAATCAACCATACCACTTGTTTATAGTATATTTAACAATATAAGTATAAATAAGTATTTACATTGCTCTGTATACATTAAATATAAACATCACATCTCTTAAATGTGCATCATTTTACAATCTAGTGTCAACATCTTTAATTTACTGTGTGCTAAGCAATCAGTGTTAATTAATTAAATTAAAAAATCCAAACAACTGCCTGCTGCTTCAAGAAAATGACACACAGATAAGAAACAGTTATATGACTATTCAGTGCCATGTGACATGAACCATATTCTTATGATACAAATTTATAGACCCAAAACATGATGTATTGAACTGTGGTCCATACATATGAACAAACTCTGGGATGTGCCTCAGCAGGTGCACATTCATTGCTTGTTGGTAACTGCCTGAGAAAAGATTAAAACAAGAAACTGCTTTTGAAAACCTCGAATGTCCCCTGAATGTTGCCAGAATATATGTAAGCTGTCCTCAAAACAACTTGTGGAAAAGCTTTAACTTGCATTACCATGACCTTGACCTTTGACCTACAGTCAGACCAAAGAACCAATTGATCATGTATTCATTAAATCTAATCAATATATGAAGTTGTAAGAAGTAACAAGACATTAATAACAGAAAAAGAGTAAACTTTCTGAAAAACTTTAACCGGACAGATGGACAGGGTGATTACTATATGAGACCCTTAGAGGGCATAATAAAAAACAAGTTTTTGAAACAGTCATTAGTTTGAATTTGATATATTTAGTCTGGGACCAATATACACATTTAGTTAATAAAAATGTAACAGAACAATAATTGAAAACCGTAGAAATTAGATTCATACACTTCAGTATTCTTAGTACTGACATAATGTTATTAAAAAATCAGAAGGACATTAGGTATATAGGACGTAAATGTATACATAAATCCATACACCTACCATATATTTCTGGATATAGTATACAGAAATCTATAGACAGCCTCTCTGTATAGTCAATATTAGTTCTGATATCTGGCATCTTTATTCAGAAGGAACATCAAAGTTCACAGCAGCAAATAGTAGACAAACACTAAATCATTCTGGATGGCATCAAACACTGGTACAGAGAAGTGTAGAAGTTACTCACAGCATTCTGTCACTGAAAAGAACATCTTGCATTCATGAAGCAAAGATTATACATACGAATAAAACAAAAGTGGAAAATAAACTTGATTTCAAAAAAAAACCTTTTTTGTCATAGCTATAGTGTGATTTGAACGACCAGGCTTTGATACATATATTATACTTCTGAATACACTATACAACTAACAGTGATCATAGAGCATGTATGTACAAGTCCAGCTCAATAAAATTGGTAATACAAATTATCAAAATTCTTACATGATCTGATTAGTCCACAAGCTAAACATAAGGAAAACAAACGTTTCTAAACACATCGTTGGTTTGTTCTGGTGTATAAGACGCACCCCAACTTTTTATATATTTTTAGGGGAAAATTTACATTTTATACACCGTTAAATACGGTATCTTTTAATTATCTGCAGCACATAGCTAAGAGACTTGAATATCCATTATGGTTTATTTCCAGGACATCTCAACTCTTAACATTGAAAAATCATGTGAAAAATGATACAAAAGCATTTGTTTATTTTATAATTATCACTAAAAATGGTATCTTTACCTCTTAATTCCTCTATATATATGCATTTATATATACATTTATTATTTTTATGTATATATATTTATATACATTTGTTATTTATATACATATATTTATATACTTTTGTTATTTTTATATATATTTATATACATTTGTTATTTACATATATTCTTATATACATTTGTTATTTACATTGATATTTATATACATTTTGTTATTTATATATATATATATATACCATTCGTTATTTACATATATATTTATATACATTTGTTATTTATACATTTACTTGGTATTCATACACTTATTCAACTATTTATATATTTTTCTTCTTTCTTTTCTTTTCTTTGAAAATGCAGATGTGCAAATGAATGTTTTTTTTGCTGTGCTTATTAAAGATTTTGTATGGTACTCATTCAATTACATGAATACAAAAACAGCAATAAAATTCTATACTGAAGATTCCTTGTCAATTTTTCTTTGATATTACAGTGCAACCTCTCCATAGCAACACCCTTTGAGAGAAGCAAATGTTGTTGTTGAGAGGTTGTTGCTCATTAGAGGGCCACTCTGGAGAGGTTGCACTGTACCATGAAAAGATATTTGTATGGAGTTATTTTATATGACCATGCTTTTCATAACTGAACATTGAATGTTACATTATTATTAACTACAGATAAAATTTCTATCATGGTTCATGCTAAAAATAACGCCTTACAAAACATATTACGCTTATCTAATCACATACAAAATAATTTCATGTGTGTTGCAAGTTAGTCACCTTGATTATGTGTTGTATTCTTTTACGACAAGCACAAATTGAATGATAAAGTGTTACCAATCATGGACAGGCTTTCTGCCTAATATTAACATCAGATATTTAAGCGTTGGATTGAGAATGCGAATAATGGTACATGTACAATAACAAGTTTATTCAGTAACATTCACATTTTGCTTTTTCTGCTTGATTTTATAAATGTATGGGGGTTTTTTTGAGAGAGCTAGACAAATCCACTGGTCAGCTCGTAATTACAAGTAGAAATCACCTCATGATGAGTTGAAATTGTTGAAGAACTAATTAAAATTCTAAGCTGGTTGTTCTACTGAATTAGTGGCCTGAAAAACCTTTGTTGAGCCCTGTTGTATAATTTATAATTGTAAATATGTACCTGAAAGAATCACTGAGTCACTTTCACCATTTTCATAGAGCAGCATGTCTTGGGGGTTGTGTCTGCCAGCTGGAATTTTCAAGACACAATTGTTCAGTTTAAATCAAATGACTGTAAATCCAATGCCTTTATGTATACCACAGTTGACATTAATAAATAGCCATTGAATCTGAAACATCATCTGTATTTAAATTTTATCAATTTCTACACATGTTACTAAGTGTAATGTGACATTAATTATCATTATAAAGTGATATGCTATTTATTTATCATCAAGAAAGACATTTCGTATTTAGTCAATCAAAAGAAAAAGACTTCATTTTAATAGTCATGGAATACCGTATATTCCTTTATAAGCGCCCCACCCCTAATAAATGCCCCCACCTCACTTTTTGTTTAGGAAGCCGTTGTTTCCAAAAGCTATGCTTGTAGCATGTACTTGACAGTACCGCAGAAAAACAATCAATAAAGTTGCTGACTGAACTGAATGTGTTACTGCATACTGGCTGAAATTATGGTTAAGATAAGATTTAAAACAAGATTTATTTTGGCATATAGTACATACATGGTAATAAAACAACATGTAGTGGTACATAACATAACACAGCAGGAGTATAAACACCATGACATGCACACCAATACCAGGGATAATGCTAGAAAGGGTAATCCCTTATTTCCATAGTGTAAATAACCTCACCAAAGAAATTGGACACTAATGTTGTATAATGATATAACATTGCTTAATATTTAGAAAACTTATAAGACAATCATTCCGACACTAGATCCCGGCTCATCACGCATGCGTATATCCATGCGTATGATGCCAGGAAGCAGGCACATGTAAATGTTCTGGTAATTTTCATACTAGTAGTCATGGGAAGCAAAACCTACATATACTCATATTGTAAGATAGTACAGTAAGAGTTGGCTCCCTTACACCAACAAGAGCAAAACTGTATCCAACAAGAGAATGGCTCTAGTACAGAGCGCAAGAGAGTATGTAACTGACAAGCACATATATGTTCCTTTAGCAAAACTCACATTTGTCATTGGAGTTGACATTTTACAAACATTTGTGTTTTCTTGATAAGCTTTTGAACATACTAAGGTAATTGATAATTACATAATTTGTATTATGGATATACACCAAGTCTTTGAATTATACAATGACTGTTACTTGGTCCTTTCAATCTTGTTGGTGCAGTTAATACAACTGTAATAGGAGGCAGAAAATAAAGTTCCCAATGCGGGGCTCGAACCCCATCTGCTTGCAAGTCAGCTGCTCTACCAACTAAGCTAATCTGGCAGATGGGCATACAAACAGAATTATATATATATATATTGTTACGAGCCAAGCGTAACAAGAAAGGAGAAGCCAGCAACAAAATTTAAACAACAACAAAATTCATTAAACAGCAGTATATAAAATGAAGAAAATTTAGAAACAGTATTGTCCCAAGTCTTTGGGGTAAGTGCATAATAAACCCTATACCAAAGTCTTCTACTGACGACCCAAGAAAGCCTTTATCCTACAGGGGCATTGCCCTTGCTTCATGTGTTTATGAAGTTTATTGTAGAGTTTTAAATGACCGATTGTTGCAAAGGGCTAAGTCTAATAACATTATTGTTGACGAACAAAACAGCTTCCGGAAAAACAGGAGTACCATTGATCATGTCTCCTCCTTTACAGGTATTATTGAATCAAGAAAACACTTTTACAGCATTCATTGATTTTAAGAAAGCGTATGATTACATAAATCATTCGAAATTATGGCAGAGATTGAACGATATTGGTGTAAAAGGTAAAATGTTTAAAGCTATAACATCACTCTATTGGATTTTAATGTAACGGTTAAGGCTGTTACCCAGAGTGCTAGCCGTGCGTTAGGTCTTGTTATTTGTAAGTGTAAATTAGTTGGACGGGTACCTTTTAAGGTTTATACAAAATTATTTGATTCACAAGTATGGCCCGTTATTACAAATAACAGCATCCACTGAGGACTTAAGTGCCAACCAAGCATCACTTAGGCCTGAGAAAAATACTTTCATTTCTAGCAAACTGACTAATGTTTTACCCACACAATCGAGGTTCACAACTAATAATATATCTGGTGATATGGTTGGTTTAAAGATATTTAACAGCCTTAAAACATTTTAACTAGCTTTTGTCATGCAATTTTGACATCAATATTAAATATTCACACACATTGGAAAAGAAAAAAATGGAGAGATTATCTGAAATAATCATGACAAGGCACATTTATAAAACAAAGAACATTGCCATGAAACCAATGTTTTTGGAGTTATGCCCCTTTTTAACTTAGAATTTTGGTCAAAATTGCTATTTAAAAAGATTAATGATTTGAAAACTATCAAAGGCATCAACATGAAACTTGGAATACTTGATAATCATTTCAGGATGCAGTTGTAAGACAAAGGGCATTATTCTGAAAGCTATATTTATGAGTTATGCTTCATTTTACCTTAGAATTTTGGTAAAAATTGCTTTTTAAATCTAACGGTTTGAAAAAGATCAAAAGTATCAACATGAAACTTAGATTACATGATAATAAGTAATATCACATCCTTCTACACGATTTATACCTTTTGCTTTCCCTTTTATTTAAATGTGCGCTACATGACCATCAGTAGTCAATACACCGTAAAACACCATTAAAGTTCCTGCACACTACTTTTTTTACTTTTTTGTCTGTTACGGCAGCTGAGATGATATGTTGGTGCAGGGGTGTAGCAAACCCTTTATATATGTGGTTTCATAATTGTGCAAAGGAAGGGGTCTGTGGAAAAAAATTGAAAAATGTTGGAGTCTGAGTGCTCTAAGGTACTTTATGTAGTACTAAAAAATCAACATTTTTTGTAAGAATCAGAGGGATTCAGCCATCAACTTGTGTACGTGGTGTATATTACTATATGAACTTAATATTTTATAAATACAGTCAAACCTGTAAACAAACGCAACCCTTGGGAAAAACCAAATGTGGCTTTTATTGAAAGACGGCCTTTATTCTGAGGTCAGTTTGTTCCAATAATAAGTAATAATAATAATGGCCTTCATTCACAGGGTGGTCTTTTTCGGAGGTGGCCACAATACAGGTTTTACAGTACAAACTCCAATTGTAAAATTTGAGTAGTATAAAATGTAGATACTGATGACTAGAAAAAATCAAGTCTGGTCATAACTGAATGCCAATATGTATACAGTTGGTAAGCACACTTCCATGGTGGTATAACAGGATTGGTATGAATCTCAATAGATACCAACACTAAATTTGATATGATCTATTCATCAATTGTCAGTATATAATTATGTATCTATCAATTTTGTTTTTAATTAGTTACCACTGAATTTGCAGATATCAGCAATACACATAAAAAATATTCAATCAATTTTGTTGGTACAACAAGACTTGCTAATACATCTCAAAATCACTTTTTTTTATTGATAATACTCAAGATAAAATTTCTTTTATTCAAACTTTTATCTGCCATTATACATTTGTTACCATACCTTATATGGATATATATACTAATTAGTTAATCACCCAAACATAGTGTATGTACATAGGATAATCACTCCCGGGTTTGGGATTTGGGCACAAAGTGGTTTAGTTTTAAATTCCATTTTCCCAGACATTTCTTCTGTATTTATTAAAGTACTTTTTTGATATAAACATGCAAATTATGTGTATTTTCAATACTGACCTCAAGATGATTGAGATCAAAATGATGGAAATCAAAAGGATTGGTCGCTATATCCCCATTCATATCTCCATTTCTCACCATACCAATGATCAGTCGTTTTGGTAATTGACCTTGAAATAAATGATCTTCAATCTTGAAACGTTGACCGTTTGGAATAGTAAAGGTTTTCTCCTCAGTACGTCGGATGGGAATTTTCATGTTGTGTTGAGCAATGTGTTGATTGAGTTGATTGGCCACCACAGGGAGTAAATCCACGGTTCTCACATTTAAACCCGCTTCCATAAACTTGATTTTTGCGGGTGCAGCAGCCATGAGACAGAAATTGGGTGATGCTTTGTTCAATCTTAGGCGTATTTCTATCCCATTAGGTAAATATTTATCTTGCATAGTTCCGCCACACGACCTTGATGGACACGATTTCGCCTTTCCACATAACACTTGTTATCTCCATCATGGACTTTGGTGTTCATCTGACCAGGGGTATCTGCGGCCCATAATTCTAATGCTTGAAGCTGAGTGCTTTTACAACTTGGATTGAAGGAGAGTAAATTTCCTAGGTAAGCACGATAGGCATACGTGTCCGCATTGCTGGTGATCAGTTTATTATTCAGATACACATCGATGCTACTGAACATGCTGTGAAAAAAGTTATTGACGGTAGCAATTTCACTGTCATTCGCCAAGTCTGAATTATCCGCCTGTATAATTTTGATTTTCATATACAGATAGGACTGATTCAGATCTGTCCATTTTTCTACTTGTGCAGGAATCACGAATTCAATAGGAGCATTATTGTCCAGGGCAGAAATGGGATAATGCTCAGTTCATTGTCCCTCCTGCATGGCGGTCATCGTAGGGGAACGACAGACACGTCCAATTCTGTCTTACTGCATTCACAAGAACCGTGTTGCATCATGATTTTTTTCTTTTTCTTTTTTCTTTAGTCGAAAATATCAAATGGTCTGGCCTGCTTCACTCGACGACGATGAATTTCGAATGAGGTTTTTTCTTGATGGGTTTGGCCTTTACACTTTTCTTAGGTTTTTTGGTAACTTCACGTAACAGGGATTCGGTTACACTTTTCAATACGTTAGCTCCTTTTTTTCGTATCGCTTTTTTAGGGTTGGATCCTGACATGATATCTTGCATGGCAGCTTTTCCTTGCTGGAGTCCTTCTTTTTTCAAGGTTCGAACTCCAGATCGAACCAAAGGATTCAGTAAAGGTATGATACGTTTCATGGCTTTCTTAAACATAGATCCTAGCCCCTGTCCATACTGACGAGCTTGACCTTGGTATATAGGCATCATTGTCGTTGGCGTAGGTGTAGCTTCACCATAGACTTCCCATGAATAAACTGAATGGGTTGCCCTGTGTCACCCCTTATATGGATAGTGATGGTGTCAAAGTTGGCTTTAGCCAGTGGCACGTAGTGTACATTCAAGAACTCGAAATGAATATGTGGATTAGTCCCTGCTTTGGTTCTCGGGTCAAAAGGAGCCACACGTAAAATGGCAGCTTCAATGTTCTCCAAATAGGTATAAACCGCCCGGTCAGAATAGACAAACAAGTGATTATGACCCATGTTAAAGTCTACCCCGTGAGGAAATGGATCTGGATTCTCGGTTAAATAAATGGTAGGAGCACTATGAGGAGACCCACCCATTTTCATAAACATACTAGGATGAAACTGAATGCCTACGTTCTTTGAACTATCCATCTTAATACGTTTACTTGTTCCCGAGAAACCTACAGTAAAACGGAGGTTTTTCTCTCTAAACAGTTGACCTAGGTAATCTTTAATGACTTGATCCAGGGTCTCTATCAGATGTTGTGGTGTAACATAAGTTCCTACAGGAATACAAAGACGTATTCCTTTTTCATCATTGGGGAAACGACAGTAATGGGGAAAAGCCTCAAACGTCTTGGCCAGGATAGGATCCCGTGTGACAATGGAAAAATGTCGCTCTTCCTCCGTGATATTAATGACTTGACTAGGTACAATCATTTCTACTAAACCAATTTCCCAATCTTGTTTATTGAGATGGATGGGTTTGAGTAGTTTGGTACGAAAACAACATTGGGTATTGTTTGGGGACAGATCCATCGAACTGTCACTCATCAGGGTAATGTAAAACGAGCTCATGCTGGTTTGGGTTTATTGAATTTCAAAGAGGGATTCGGTAGAATATAACCCAGAGAACTACTTAAAAGCAGGAGCCACAATTCACGATCGGGTCGTTCAAAGCACAAATTAAAGAGTGACACGCTAATAATGATAAACACAACCGCAATTTGGGCAAAAAAGGTGACCTTGTTCTTCGGCTCAATGGGTCTGACTTGCTCTGAGGTACTCTCTGAGGTGCTCACTGAGGTACTCACTGCCACACTGGCTGTGTCAGACTGAGACATGCTGTATTTAAACGAGATGGGATTCAGGAATCCAACTGTCAAATTTCGAAGGGTATCCTTTCCAGTGCACTTTAATTTCTTGTCTTATTTTTCTGTCTACTTTTCTCTTACGACGAGCCAACACTGATTCAATTTCATAGATACCATCGTCTTTTATAGATTGTATTTCCGAGAGATAAAACGAACCCAGAATGGGTTCTCCATCTAAATCTGTCAATTTGACGGTCGGAGGTGAAGTTCTTTTGACATGGGTCACTCTAAACACTTCAGTCGTCCAGTTCGGTAGATAGCCTTTATCAAAGGTACGTTTGGTTTTATTGATACACACAATCTCTCCGACACGAAGATGTTGAAGTTCTCGTAATTTCTTTTTTTCTTTTTTTCCATACAAGGTCAAGGTCACCTCAGATTCATTGTGTTCATTCACGGATGCAGGTGCCATTTGAATACTTCGATGAAATCGATGATTATAGGCTTGCACCAGATCTGGTAATACATCGATATACCGTCGTGTGTGATGATGGTTAAAATATCTCCACATGTAGGATTTCAAAGTACGTTGAAAACGTTCTACTACACTGGCTTTGGTTTCTGGATTTTCAGTCGTGAAATAGTGAATACCTTCTTTCTCTAAAAACGCTTGAAATCTTTGATTCTTGAATCCAGTGCCTTTGTCCGTCTGCAGCGCTTTAGGTTGTCTCGTTTTCAGAATAGAGCGAAACGCTTCAATCAAAGTGAGTCCCGTTTTATCCTTGAGAGGAACGACCCACGCATATTTTGAAAATACATCAATGACACACACCAGATATCGATAAGGTGTGTTCTGTTTGACTAAGGATTGCATGTCCGCCAAATCCGCCTGCCACTGATGATCGATACCACCCACTTTGGTTTTCCGTCTTGAAAATTTCCGACGGATAGGTTTATGCAAGGTACACTTCTTTTGTCCTTTTAGCCAGGATCGCACTTGATTCAAAGTAATACCATGAGCTCGCACTGTCTTATAGAGACGGCGTATCCCTCCAAAAGGAGCAGGATGTAAGGGATCATAATATATCTTCTGTAACACGGTATCTACCTTGGGGTCCATAGGGTCTAAGTAGTAGTAGTAGGGTCTAGTAGGGTTCCCAATGAGGCTCTGGTTTGATTTGAGTTTTTTCTTGTTTTATAACCTTCTTCCTAGGAGTAGGTTTCTCTGGACCGACAAAACTATCGTAAAATTCATCTTCCCCTGAGTCTGACTCGGGTTGGTGTATCCATGACCATCTCCGTTTATTTCCTACCACTTCTTGTGGCACATTGACTTCTCTTAATCCACGAGAAAACAGTTCCCATCCTTTAGGGCAAGACCCTTTTCTTTGACGAATCACATCATTGACTTAATCTATAATGTTGGATCCTTGTATGGGTTTTCCATCATATTCCAAAACACCTTGTTCATTCCATGACATATGGGGATGATTTTGAAGAAAGTGTAATAAGAGTTGAGTTTTTCGACGCATGGTTTGGGGAACACTTTCAAGAATCCTATCGGCTAGGGTTAGTCTATCGGTAGCTAGAGCTGCTGCTTGAGCTGGTGCTTGAGCTTGAGCTGCTGGAGCTGTTGGAACTGTTGGAGGTGGCATGGTGGGTTCACGCGCTTTTTGATGTGACAATTGAAACTTTTGTAAGACTTGTCCATAGTGTTGTGCCTTTTCTGATTCGGACAAGGATTCATTTTGTAGTACTTCCCCCATTTGTTTCTGTAAATCAGAGGTCTGTGTGACTTGTGGGGGAGGAGGTAAACGTGGTCGCTGTCCTAATTTCCATCGATTCATCTCTTCTAGCATTTTAAACGGGACAATAGCCATTTTCTTCATATTTTTTTCACGAGTTGAGCCACTCCACCACTGAGTGCCCATGCCGCTACAGCTTTAGCAATGACTGGAGCGAGAGCCAATAGTGGAAATAATCCTCCTTTTTGATTTAACACCCATTTCTTTTTTTGAATCGATACTTTTTTATCCGCTAAGGTACGGAGATGTTGACGCTTGGGCTTCAACCTTTGCTTTTGAGAAGGTGATAAGACAACATTGCCTTTTACAACATTGTGACAACACTCGGAGACGCATTGAATCACTTCTTTAGGTGCTTTTTGTATCATCTTTCTTCTCATTCCCTCTGGGGCTTGAGTTAAACCCAACACCAGATGACCGTTCTTGTGTAGGAGTGGTCGCTTTGGAGCCATGATATCAACTGATGCTGTTTCATACATCACTGTTTATATAAAGCATCTAAGGCTTGTTTGGAAGCTTAACTCATCGGTAGGGTTCTCATTAAGTTCACACGTCCTTGTAAGATAGGTTTCAATGCCATCTGTCTTGATAATTGAGATAATTTCAAGGCTGAAAATCGAGTCACAGGGGTATCTGGAGATGATGAACTGATGTACGAAGTAGAACTTTTTGACCCACTTCTGAATCTGCTTCTCGATCTGCTTCTAGATCTGCTTTTGGATCTGCTTGAAGAACTCAAACTGGTTGATCCACAGGTCGAACAGGTACTGCTTGACCCACTAGAAGAACTCAAACTGCTTGATCCACAGGTCGAACAGGTACTGCTTGAAGAACTCAAACTCAAACGGCTTTTTAGCGTCCTGGGAGGAGTTCTCAATGGCGTTCTCATTGGAGTTCTTATAGGAGTTCTCATAGGAGTACTGGTGGCAGGAGGTGACCATCGTGTTGCCGTGTAGATAGGAGAGTTTGATAGTGATTCAGTTCTCAATGGTGATGGACTCTGGATCCTCTTTAAGTGGATCACCTCCCATAGGATCACAATGGGAGGTGATCCACTTAAAGAGGATCCATTTCTAGATAAAGAAGACCCATTGGGTGACAACCCATTTCTAGATAAAGAATATCCTCTGGAACCTCGTCGATGGGTGATAAAACGTTCATCGATAGTGGGTGAAACTGTAAATGCTGGTGTTTTCTTTTTAGGAGAACGTTTCTTTGCAGGAGCTTTCTTTGCAGGTTTTTGTTTAGGAGCTTTTGCTGGAGCTTTCTTTTTAGGAGAACGTTTCTTTGCAGGAGCTCTTTTTGTAGGAGCTCTTTTTGCTGGTTTTTGTTTAGGAGCTCTTTTTGCAGGAGTTCTTTTTGCAGGCGTTTTCTTAGGGCCAAATTTACGAATGGTCTTTTGACCATTCCATCGAAGTAAGCTTCGTATCATCACCCCCTCCAAGAAATCCACTCCCTCCTGGTTTCAATATGAGTTGACGTTTGGTGTCCACATCCACTTGATCATCACCCAACTGCTCTAGTTTATTCTGATGTTTTTGCATAAATTTTTGTGTTTGTTTAGGTAACAGTAATTTCTTTTGTAAAATCACTTTAGCAGCTAACGTAAACCATTTGACCATTTCTTTTAATCCTGATCGTAACAACTGCTCTCGTTGAACAGGATCACGTTCCTGACTCAAATGTTCTAGCGACTGAGCTATGGTGTTCCTTCTGTCTGCCATGATGACTATGATGACTCCATAAGTTCTATCTCCTTTATATATACACCGTCGGACCACGTTCCTCTCCAGTGATCCAATGATGAAAAATATCGGTTCTCAATCGATACGTGTCTGGTGTTTGAGGGTGAAAATCAATCACTAAATACCCATGGGGTGTAGAGATCGCATATTAATAAGCGGGTAACAAGTGTGGCAATTGAATTTGATTCGCCAACACTTTGATTTGTCCTTTATCTCTTGTGTTTTGAAATAAGATCATGTAATGTGCATTTAAACTTAATGTACGACTGGCTTTCGATTGTTGAAACATGTTTTGTGTAATGTAAATGACACTGGCATTACGATGATGACCTTTTCGTGTAAACCATAATTTAATTTTCTCTTCATCTTTATCCCCAAGCATATCATCAAATACAATTAAATGGGGAATGGAGGTATCCTCAGGAATACCCTGTAAGAATTGAATGTGGGGTTCCTGTTCTTGTAACTGAGCATAGGCTGTTTGCCATTCTTTGTAACACCATACGATACGCTCAGGTAACACTTGAAACAGATCCGATTTGTAAGTCAACATCTTTTTGACAAATTGTGTTTTACCAGATCCACAAGGACCTGAGATAAACATATTACAAGAATGCTTAAACAATAAACTGGACTCCATGGCGTGACAATCACAACTAACATCAAGTGAATGAAACAAAAGTATTTTATTGACTTTTTACATACAACAACAGCAGCAACAACTTTTTTTTGTTAATAGACAATAGTTACACTGAAAATAATTTTACATTATGACATGTCAACTTTTTTGTTGTCACTAAATATACAATAGTTACACTGACACACAGTTACAACACTGGCAACAAAAGTCATGAAGTGGTGGTAGTATTTTCTCAGAAAATTCAAACACACATTCTGAATGTCCATATTCACTAAGAAAAGTTATGACTTCGTCCTTGTTCACTACATGGTTCATCCAATCCGTTTCACTAAAGTCTAGTGACACTGTCTGTTAATGAAATGAATTCATCACATGAAGTCCATTTCTAAATTCTTCAAACAGTTCTGGTGTACTCAAACGTTTTTCGAATCCATTCTACACTATGATGACCTTCAGATATTTTCATGCGAAAAGCAAAAATCAATGCTTTTCTTAACATGGTATGCCTAATAATATCAAACTGTTCCATTCTTGAATGGTTTGAATCACTTTCTTGTTATTCACCACGTACGTATTCCAATCGTCTCGATGGATAGCTTTCAAGTCCAAATGTGCACTGATCATCGCCTGATGAATCATCCGGTTAAATAGTTCAAACGTATGCGGATTCAGAATCCAGGCGTGAATGTCCTTGACCGTGTCAAGGTCATCTAGTACAATACTGAATAAGGTCTCTCTATACAACTCAAAATCCAAAATGTAAAATAAACTCACATATCGGGGTCGTCTCGATGGTCTTTCCATAATGGAATATTCCCCGCATTCATGATAAGCCTAGGTACATCCGCATGGAGAGCATCAATGGTTTGTGCTACTTATATGCTAAACCATATGACATTGTCAGTAGGTTGAAATGCATTCGTTAATGCAGATATATCATTCAAAGTGGCATCGTAGATACAAAACACCCATCCAGTCGATATCATGCGATCCAATTTTTGTTGAATTACATTGAACTTTCGTAGCATATGTAATTTCTGACTTACAGTCAAATCCTGGCGTTCACTGACATCCTCTAATAGTCTGTCTACCCGTCCAGGGTCCATACGTTGTAAACTATGAATAGCACCATTGGTCGCCCATGCATGTACTAACTCCATCTTCCATGGTTTAGTGTGAGCCTCTATCACATAACGATAGATTTTAAGTCTTAACTCTATAGGAAGTAACGGTATCCAATCCATACTTGTGTTTGTGTTTGTATTTCTGTTTTGTGTTTGTATGCTTCTACTACTAAGACGACGACTACTACTTCATTATATATAAACAAACAACAAGGTCAAGGTTTTTTTTATCATACCATAAAACAACAGGTCAAGGTCAGTCATGCAGATATCCATAAGGAACAGTCATGTAATCGTCGACGATGATACGTTTGGTATACACAGAACGAAATGTTTTGATTTGTTTCTCACTCGTCACTGTTCTATCTCTATGACGTTTAATCCTGGACGCATATTCAACTACGGTAGAATAGTGTTCTCTGTCTTTCACACAGTCCACCATACTATTGAAATTCACTTGTTGAGTTGCATTATAGTCTAATGTAATGCCTTTCACTTTACACGCCTGATGTCGTTCTCCATTTTCAATGTATTCATAGCCATAGTTTTTTGGACCTAAAGCAACATATTTCACAATACGTCCATGAGGCACTTCATCCGTCCATTTTCCCAAACGACTGGAGACAATAGATACATTGTATTCTTGAGGGTCATAAATGTACATACAACTGTCTGTGTCAAAATAGAGTACCCTTTTCCCCAGAGGTTCAAGTACTATGTACAATTCTAATCGAGCAAAGCCGTCACAAAAGAAGCCACGACAGGATTAGAAGAAGAATGGGGATCAGCTCGATCCATCATGATCGAATTCATACGAATTCATCATGATCAAAACACTCGGCATATTTCACCGACTTTTTAGGATCATTCAGAATCTCATAGAAACGATCCAATTTATGGACATACTCCGTTTTTGGTAACAGGTTGGTTTGAGCATATTTACCCCATAAACAATTCAACATGGTTTTGGCAAAAGCTCTTTTTCCTGGATTTTTTTCCACTTGTTCCAAGCGAATTCCCTCTGCTTCCAAATAATCTTGTTTAAATTTCAATTTATCTTCCTCTGTGTCTACGCCGGGAGGATACCCGCTGGCTTCTTGCTTCATTTTTAAGTATTGGTCAATGTATTGACGGTACACGTCCGTACTCCACTCATCCCAGTGCCATACATGATATATTTTCAACACTTTATACCCTAAAGAAATGGCTTTCGCCAATTCTACATGGGTCCACGTTCCATACAATGCCCGTTCATACAGTGAATGTGTACAATAATCTAACTCCTCTTCCGCACAGGTACGACAGAGAGCAAATACCATTTTGTTATTACAGTGCACAGGTAAGACAGGCATCCATAAATCTTGCGGTGCAAGAACACGGCATTTAATTAATCCTTTGTTATCTCAAGACGGTGTGGATCAATGTGCTCTTGACTCAAAATCATAGGATGACCTAATGGATACTCTCTGTACTTGTTGACATAAGGATACAGGGCACAAATGTCCACGTATTTGATCTCTTGGTCTTTTTCTACTTCATGATACAGTCGGACGGCATTGGTACGGCCTCCGAACAAAGCTTCCCTGGGTTGAATAGGGTCTTGACCCACATAAAATCGTTCTACTCTGGTCTTATACTCAGGGTCCTTTTGAAAACGTTGATCAAATTCACATTCCAACATGACCACTAATGGATACCCTTGTTCTTTCAAATTCTCAAGTCTTTTTTGTGTGTCTTCATAGGCGTGATGCATGCTTTTCAACGTATATGGATTGATGGTACCCCGGTTGGGAAAACAGGTAGGCCACCCATGATACCAACATCCCATGAATTCAAACACGGTGTCTGTCTCTTCACAATACCCATCCACATAATACGGTCCAATTTTAACTTCTCCGCCTCTGTGATTCAAGGCGTGGCGAATATGAATCCCTTCAGTCACAGCAGTCATTTGTAACCAACGTATGCTTTTCATGGAATACCGAGTTTTATTAGGATATCCTGCATCAGAAATCACGGCTAAACTATGAGGTGGCATGGAATTTTTCCGCCAGGCTTTATTACACACTTAGGCTAGCGTGGTCGCTTCCGTAAAGGGGTCAATTTGATCACTGGCTAACAATTGTTGACGAAATTCACCACAACCGCGTCTTAAAATGTCCACATCCGATTTACAGTATTTTTCCATTTCTTTTTGAAAATCAAATTCATCTCCTTTTTTCTCATGGTACCAAGTTAGAAATTGTTGACGTTGCTCTGGCTTCATACTGTCTGGTTTGTAAAAGTGTAGCGGTAAGTAAGGTCCCACATAATCTTGATAGGATAAGGTATTGGCATAAAATGGAAACCATCCTTTAGCTAACTCAGTCAGTCCAAATGTCTTAGGAAAAGCTGAGAGTGGCATACTTAGGAAACTAAGTGAGTCAATTAATCGTTTTCCATGCACTCGTAGCAGAATGATTTTACTTCCATTCATAATCAGTTGTGGTTTAGCTGTCCCGTGGGTAACGACATATCTAAGAATAAACTGGGCATCGTAACCTTGAGCATTGTGAGCAATCACTGTAGATCCTCGATGGATGGGATTGAATAGCCACGTGCAGAATTGTTCCAACGTGTTTTTTCCACGAAATACCATTTGTCTTGCTTCATTCACTTCTTCACAATACTCACATGGATCTTGCACTGACTTACACATACATTCACCGCAGGCGCGTTGCGCTACACAAAAGTTATGTTCTCCAGAATCAAAGCGACACTCAAAGTCAAAAAAGATGAAGGGGACTTCGGGTTGCATGCCTTTTCTATCAGGTGGTACATACGTTGGAATGTAACACTCATGATCTGGTCCCACTATTTTTTCACAATACTTGCATTTCTTTCTCCCTGGGCAAATATGATTTCGTTTTGTTCCAGCAACTTTTCGTCCACATTTTCTACAATTCCACACGGACTCACAGATGGTTTTACGTTGTTTTCCACTTTTTGTTTTGTGACGATCAAAACAGGTTTGACTTCGAAATACTCGATAACAATCAGGACATCGAATGGATTGTTCCACGGGGCATAGGGTGTGGGCATAACACTGGCAAATGTTTTTACATTGATGGACTTCACGGTGATCATAACCCACATCACACCATTCACAATAATAACCCCGTCCAAGAAATCCTGTGATCGATATAATACTATCATAATGATTGTCATGATGAAAAATATTAATCATCCGACTTTTTTCAGTCATCGCTGGTGGTTTGAATAATAATTCATTTCCATAATGTTGTGAATGAATTTCAATGACATAATTGGGATAGAGGTAATCTTGTAACTTGTTGTATTCTTCTATACCGCAAGCACGATCCGATGAAATATCCACTTGTTTTAATAATGCTTCAGCTTCATGTTGTTGTAGATTTTTCTTAGACCGACGTATGAGATTCCATCGTTTCTTCCATTCCGGGGTTTGATTTTGATTCGCTTTACACATACCAACCACAATAGATCTAGCTAAACACATCGAGTCCTTACTATTGTCAATACACACCACTCTTTTCTTTGACTTCACCATGTTAAGTAAGTTTGCTGACTTGAATGTCTTTCTTCCCGAACCTTGTGGCATAGCAATATGTGTAATTTCCATGTGTGCTTCTCCGTCATGAATTTTAAACTCACGGTTGCTCTGTGCCACTCGTTCAATTTCATCCAATACAACATCTCCATTGATACGAGATGCCACATCAAATGGAATATGAATTCCAAATTCCAAATGAGGATGTCGTATGGATACACGAACTCTATCATTGGATCTTACTTGACATGTCCTATAAAGTTGATTCATCATATCATGAAACAGCCGGTTTGTAAATTCAACGAACGATCGTACGGTTGAAATGTCACATCATACACTCTAGACTGCATCTTGAATTTCCTTGATTTTCTTTCCATACGAGACTGTATTTGATAATACTCTCGTACATGCTCCAACTTTGTTCGTTTGGCTGGAGGCTCATGACTGTCACTGTCGGGTTCTTCACACTCCTCTTTTAGATACTATGTTCAAGGTCAAGAGATCTATAAGGTTACATTCAAGGTCGCATTAATAATATGTTTCAAAGCCACATTCAAGGTCGCATTCAAGGTCACTCACATCTTATAAAAGGGACTGCTCCACACCACTCTAGTCATTCTAGTCACTCACAATATGAGCTACAACGATCCAAGAATGGAAAAAGCTGACGATAATAATAGCATTTATCAACAATCTTCTTTGATGTATTCATTAAAGAAAAAAATAAAAGAGTTAAACAGTATAGTGGATCAACTTTGTGAGCAGAAACATGTCACATGGGATCATATACAATGTTATCGTTGTGGAAAGAAAGGACATTATGCGACTATGTGTTCAGAAAACGTAGGTAAAGATGAATGTTTTCATTGTCATGAAAAAGGACATTTCGCAGCGAACTGTCCACAAAAGAATCCTCAAGTACCACCACAAGGAATGAGTGATCAATTCGTTGTGGACACAGCCAACCAAATGGATCCACCACAAAAGAAACGGAAATGCAAAAAGAGAGAGGACAAAAAGAAAATGGACGATATTAACATTTGATGTGTTGGAACAGTGTTGGAACATTGGATGTGATGTGTTCTTGAATCATGTTTTTTAGTTCTTCGTGGTGGATAGTATGTTATATGTTCTTTGTGTGGTGGACAGTATTTGTAAGTTACTTCGTGAATTTTTGTATTTGTTTTTTGCTGATTGTAAGTTATTTTGTTGTAGAAATAAAAACAATGAAAAACAAATAGTTTTTGTTGTAGAGAGAGTAAAACTTATCCTAAACATATGGTGGTCCTAAAAAGGGCCGTTGAAATGTTTTCAATATTTAGCTTCAGCTAAATACAAATACATGTACCGCCAATAATTAGCGCGTAATTCATCATCATAATAGATGGAGAGATCCGGATATAAATTCCCCATTTTGATAGGTACAGCGACACTATCTTCCTCTACAAAGATTTCTTTAGGGGCGCGCAAACAATTTCCCATGTTTTCAAAGGATTGAATGTAGAACACAGACACATACGTTTATATACCCGAAAAGTAGGCCAATCCGATTTTTTCTTGGTTGGTATTAGGATTGAAGAAACACAAAAATGCCGTATAAAAACCACTGTCACTCTCGAAATTCATTTCATCCTACTACAATGTCTAAGCGTACGCTCAGTATTATCAAAGAAAAATATACAGCCTTAGGGCTGTATATTGAGCAGCTTGAAATACAGCTAGAAGAGCTACGTCTTGAGGTTAAGGAGTTGCGGGAGGAGAAGAAGAAGGGCTTTGCGGAAGAGGTGATGGTGGCCAGCTCTGGGGAAGAGGACTGGGGGGATCACCCACAGGAATCAACCCCAGCTGAAAACTGGGAGGAGGATAACGAGCCTCCTTTCAGGTTGGCTTCCACCGCCACAGACAGAGACTTCCGAAAGTGGGACAAGTGGTGTCCCGCTTGTATGGGTAGATGTGGCCAACATCATTAGGTCACTCTACCCAAAAATGGCCCTTTTCATGGCCACCATATTTTTGCGAAAGCACACTTCTTGTGAAATTGTCTTTTTTGTGTCTAAAATTGTCTTTTGCCTTTTTTGTTTCTAAAAAACAAAATCCCACACCAATCTTTATTTTGTCTAAAACATACAAACAACTAAGTCCTGCACACATTCAGTCCAAAACAAAAAATAAAAAAGTCACACCGTATTTTTTTGTCTGTATAGTTTTGTAGGTTGGCTATGATTATGTTTTATTCTGTAGGGTGGCTGTGATCGTGTATCTTTGTTTTACCAGCACTTTTTGGCTGTGATCGTGTATTTTTTGTACGTTTTGCTGTGATCATATTTATTCTGTAGGCTGGCTGTGATAGTGTGTTTTTGTTTATCAGCATTTTTTTTTGGCTGTGATCGTCTATTTTTTGTACGTTTTGCTGTGATTATTTTATTTTTTGACTCACAATTTTTACTGTGACTGTATATTTTTGTAGGTTGGCTATGAGTGCGTTTATTCTGTAGGCTTACTGTGATGGTACAGTTTTTACTTTGTTGGTATTAGGATTGAAGAAACAAAAAACAAACACAAAAACTAACACAAACACTAGCGAACAAAAATATGGACGTGACGTCATTTAACATGTTCTCACAAAGGTTCGCGCTCGTACAAAAATATGTATAAAATGTCAGACGCAGAGCCATTATTTATTATTTAACATGGAGACATACAACATGCCATATGACATTCTGAAAGAAGCGTTAGAATCGTCTGAGTTGATAGGTCAAAATGCTGTTGGACCGGTGTATGGCACTAACCAGCCAAAGTACAGTCAGCCACAGTACAGTCAACCCCAATACAATCAGCCACAGTACAGCCAGCCGAATCTGCAGGGGAATGTACACCCAGTACAGTCCGTGGTGAATGGACAAACTCATGGGCAGTCTAATCCACCGTCTACAGAGATGGCTATGCTACAAGAACTCAAAGGAATCAGGGGAGAAATAAGACAGCTAAAGCAAGTCATGCAACTCCGTCGTGAAATCGAGTTAAAAACAGACAAACTGATTGTGTCTGTACAGTTTGTGACTGACAAATGGGATAGCGAAGAACCCCAAAAAACAGATGAGAAAAAAGACTCTAAAAAACGTAAACATGAGACCACAGAACCAAAGAAATCTGAGAAAAAGAAAACTGACCATGGTCGGGGTCATTATGGTAAAGTCATGAAGAAATAAGACACTGATCAAAGCATCCCAACGGCCCTTTTCAGGGCCACCATGTCATTTCGAAATTGTCTTTTCTTGTGTCAAATCGTCTTTTGTGTCTTTTTTTGTGTGTCGAAAATTGAAAATTGAAAATTCAAAGTCCACAAATTCAGTCCAAACAAATTCAAATTCAAATTAAAAAAAATATGGTACCCCAAAAAACACATTTTCTTGGTACCCAGAAGAAAACAAAAATTGTCCCAAATTTCACAATTTCATCTCTTTTTTCAACACATTTTGGTCTCATTTTCCGAAAATTGGTACCCAGAGTATCGCCCACAATGAGGGAAAGTGGTACCCAGAAGTATACACCTGGTACCCAGGGTATCGCCCATTACTACTGTCAAGTTGCTTAGAGTCCACTTCCTGTACAGCACTCCTCAATAAATTAATCACATTTATACAGTCCTAGATATCACAACAGAATACAACATGTTTAATCTATAACGTGTGATAATTTCACATTCCTGTAATCATTCCTGGTGCTTAATCACGACAGTTTTCTTCCTTAATTGTCATAAATGAATTTTTAGTTTAAAATCTAGTAGTAGCTTGTCTACAAATTAAATTATTACCCACCAGTATTTAAACAGGAAAACGGAAAGGTACGGAATTTAGCATCGTCCCTTAAGTTGGGAACAATTTTATAGGATTTGACTAGGTAGTGTCCCTTTGTTGGCCCCTACCGAATAGTATCGATCGTGTAATTGACTTACTTCCCTTAGTTGTGTCCTACTTGATCAACGCGTCACCCGTCGGGTTGTAAACGACTAGCATCGGGGAAAATCGATAACCAGTATATTGATAACTGATCTAAGATGATACGTGTAATTAACAATTAGTATGTTAAATGGAATTTGAAACTATTATCACAATTACGGCTTATTTGTACAAACAGAACATGACATAAGAAATGAGTTTCATGTAATATTTATTTGTTATTCTAAGCACATTCATAAGTACATACGATACTGAAATACGATGATATTCATGATTATACTTATTTAAGAGCCTATTCAATATTTTTCCAGTAACCTTGAAGCCATTCAATTTCGCATCACACCTTTGCATAACAACAATAAGGTATCATTTTTATTAACAGTTTGACAGCTTATTTCATCATCAATTAGGGTACATTTAATATCACCATAATAACAAATTACCATGTCATATTATTGATCATGAAATCATGATGTCTTTTTATAATAATTAACATTTTTAACATTTAAAAATGTTTATAATAATATGTAACTAAAATTGTGATTGATTTTGATTCAATTAGAAATGGTATAAAGTATTCGCAAATAATATTTCTTCAATAATTCAATCGTATAAAAATTTTGATACTAGCCGTAACCTTTCAATGAAGCTGAACAAAAAAAGCTATCTATCTACTTATGTATATAAGTATATTTATATATACATATATGTTGAATGACGATATACCAAAGGAATAAGTCTAATAAAGTTCTGTTCTGTTCTACATTACATGTATTATTAATACCCTGAGGGCACAATACTGATAAGTGTAAATATCAAAACTTTAATCACCTCTATTCATGATCCTTATCAAATTAACACAGCGGAGGGGGGGGGGGCGACACATCACGGCTGTAGTTTAGTGGTAAAACTGACCTATCTTTGTTTGGTACAACTGTATTTAGCGATGGAGCTTACAGTTCGGTATGGAAAATTAATTTAGTTTAACAAACCGATTCTTTTTACTACACATCCTCATTAATTTGCACTTTTTTAATCATAGCTACTAACTTATCCCGTTTTCGTACTTTAGTTTTAATACCCAAGGCCTTCAACTTTTCTTTTAATTCTTTGTCACACATTTCTTCAATTGGTTTTTCATCTTTTTTCTTTGAATTCTCGAATGTTTCATTAACATGTGATATATCGTTTATAATTCGTTTTCGCTTTTCATTGCACATATTGCTTTTTTCGTTTTCCCAATATTCTATATTCCGTTTAGTATATATATGTCTTTGGGGCATGATTAATTTTGTTGACAAGAACTCTAGACGTTTTCAAGTGAGTAAATCATCCACTGTTTGATTGTGTTTGTTGGTGCGCTTTTGGTGGGTAACTTTTATCTCATCGTTCAATTTTTCAATTGCCAATATTATTAGAATTTTCCAGCTCAAAGTTTGAGTCCTGGAGTTTGGATATAGACTCGTAAAGGTCAGAACATTACCGTAGAAGTTCAAATTTTTCCATGCTAAATTTACCCAAGTTTTGATTTAGATGCCTAACGTTTTCTAACTCATTTCAACTGATACAGAGACACACTCTTGTAAAAAAAGTGCTCGCTTTGAGCCAAAATTTTTCTGTTTTAACACATTTTTCACTTTATAACTTAATGAGCGAAAGCGATTTTCAAGGCGTTCATTTGATACTAATTGAAAGGCAGTCAGCTGAGAGTTAACAACATCTACATATGTAAATTCATGAGATAATTTGGCATCATAAAGTTCTTTCAAAAAGTTTTTAGTGAATGTCAAAGTAAGTACAACATTTCCATGGCTGAAAAAAGATTTAGAAATTGTGGGTGAAACTCTTCCAACAGATATAGCGTCCTGAAATTTAAAATTCAACGATGTAGACAATATGTCAGACATTTTTACAAATTGCATGGTTCAGTGGCACTAACAACCATCCATCTCTTAACAGGTATTTGAATCTTTTTCAGTTTACCTTCTTGACAAACAAACACTCTTTTCATATACACTTTTGGGGTTATTCTTATTGGGAACGTCACACACACTCCCCTACCGTCACGCTGTATGTGATAAAAACAAAATTCATTTAACGGTAGTTCTTCTTCTTCTTCTTCTTCCAAATACTGGCTAACATCAACTATCTGATGACTTTGCCAGGGTACGCATGCAAGGGAAAGTTCAAAAGTAAAAAGTAAAAGAAAAGTTAAGTGACAGCTGGGAGATTAGTGGAGCTGCTGCAGCTGGGCCTTGAAGGCGGCTGCTGTGCTGGCTGACACGACGTCAGGTGGCAAATGGTTCCACTCCTTGGTTGTTCTCGGAAAGAAGTAGTTTTGGCGGTACTGTGTGCGGCTGAATGGTATGGCAAAGGAGTGGCTATGATTGGATCTTGTCTTGTTAGTGGAATCTGAAGGGTCTGGAAGTCTGGATTTATCAATTGAAACTGTGTTATTGACGATTTTGTACAGCATGTTCAAACGTGCTATTCTTCTGCGTTCTTCGAGGTTTGCCAGTTGAGGTCAGCCAGCATTTCTGATACGCTTGATCGGTTATGGTACCGGTTTTTGACAAATCGAGCTGCTCTACGCTGGACCATGTCGAGTCGTTGAATGTCCCCTTTCTCATACGGGTCCCAGACAGTGCAGGCGTACTCGATGGTAGGGCGGACGATGGTTTTGTATGCTGTACCTTTTGTGTGTGTTGACGAGATGTTTAGATTTCTTCTTAGGAAGCTGATGTTTCTGTTGGCCTTATTACATATGTTGTTAATATGCTCGCCCCAGTCTAATTTGCTGTTGATGGTGCATCCTAGATACTTGGCTGATTCAACGTGTTGTAGGACATTTCCATGGAGTGTATAGTCATGGCGGATGGTTTTTCGCTTTCTGGAGATTGACAGTACTTGGCCCTTGTCTGGATGGAAGAGCATCTTCCATTTCTCCTCCCAAGTCGCGAGCTTGTCTATGTCATTCTGGAGTGAGTTGCAATCAGTAGAATTGGCTACGGCTAGGTATGCAATAGTATCATCTGCAAATAGGCGTACTGTTGCTTGGAGGCCATCAGGGATGTCATTTATATAGTAGAGGAAAAGACTGGGGCCGAGGACTGAGCCTTGTGGAACGCCAGATTCTACGGGGACTGCTGTAGATTTGCTGCCATCAAGGACGACTGTTTGCGAGCGATCTTTAAGCCTCTATCCACTTTATTGTCTTGCCTCTGATACCGTAGTAGGCTAGTTTCCTGAGGAGTAGACTGTGGCACACCTTATCGAACGCTTTTGAAAAATCCATGACCAAAACATCTGTTTGTTTTCCTTTCTCCATGTTGCGGGTGATGTCATCGGTGAATTCAAGAAGTTGGGTTTCACACGATTTACCTTTCCGGAATCCATGCTGTAGTGGATAGAGAATGTTGTTAGTTTCGTCATGTGTCATGATGCTGCTAGTGATAATATGTTCCAGGAGTTTACAGCATATGCAGGTTAAGGAGATAGGGTGGTAATTTTCAGGGTTGTATCTATTTCCTTTTTTGTATACTGGTGAGACGTTCGCTTTTCTCCAATCATCAGGTATGGAGCTTGTGTCGAGTGAATGCTGGAAGATTAGAGTCAGAATCGGTGCAATGTCGTCGGCTAGTTCCTTCAAGATGCGGGGGTTGATGTTGTCTGGACCAGAGGCTTTATATGGATTTAGTGTCTGAAGTAGTTTCTTAACTCCGGCGCAGGTAATATTAATGTCAGGTGCTGTTGGATGGTTCTTATCTTGATCAGTATAGTGGCCATTGTTGAATGAGTCATTGGAGATGGACATTGAAGGTGTAAATACGGACTGGAATTGACGATTTAATATATTTGCTTTGGCGGCTGGTTCTGTGTAGAGTTTACCATGTTCCTTGAGTCCATTTATAGATTGGTTGTCTTTTTTCTTGTGCTTTATAAAGGTCCAAAATCGCTTCTGGCTGCTGTGTTCATTGGTGTCTGAAGATTGTGGTGTGACGATCCTATCTACATAGCTCCAGTAGGCTTGTCTCATCTTTTTCTGTGCAGTTTTCTTTGCCTTCTTATACTTCTGTTTATGTAAGGGGTCTTGTGATTTTTTCATTCTCTTATAAAAACGGTCGCGATGCTTGATTAGTTGTTTGACTTCTCTATCAATCCATGGGAACCGGTCTCTTGGTTTTGTAGATTTGTGAGGGATGTGTTTATGGATGCTGTCTTGTAGTGTTGATGTGAAGCGATCCCAGATGCTGTTCATGCTTATGTTGTCCTCAACCATTGATATGATGGCTTTGTGTAGGTCAGACATGTCTGATTTCATACTGTCCCATCTGGCTTTCTTGTATAGTGGAATACTTCTAGGCGTTTGTTTGTGTGTCACTGGGCTCATATCGAACTCCGCGAAGACGATGTCATAGTCCGATATTCCTGGCATGGTGTTGATTTGCGTCATCTTACTAGGTAAGTTGGTGATCACTAGGTCTAGAGTATTTTCATTGCGGGTTGGTACCTCTACAAGCTGAGTGAGACCATTATCATCCAGACAGTCCGAGAGTTGGTAGTGGATGCGTGGGTAACTTGTGTTTGACTTTAGTGTTTTGTCTTTCCAGTTCCAGCCTGGGAGATTGAAGTCGCCGGCGATCAACATGGCAGAGTCTTTTATCTGGGTTGCTCGATGTACAGACTCCTCAAATTGGGTGAGGCTGTCACCATCAGATGTTTTTGGTTAGTAGTAGCTACATAGGAGTAAGGTTTTGGATCCAATGAGGTTTATTTTAGCCCATACAATTTCACAGTCAGTCTGTAGTTCCGGCACATCAATACTGAGTAAACTGTTTTTGATGGCAATGAGGACTCCACCACCAGTTCCGGTTTTGCGGTCATTCCTCCATAATTTGTAATTGTCGGGGAAGACTTGGTTATCTGTAATGGAGGGGTCCAGCCAGGTTTCAGTTGCCATTATAATGTCTGGTTTTGTGCTGTCAATTAGATTTTCAAGTTTGTCTTGTTTCTTCTTTAGGGATTGGCAGTTGACATTCAGAATTCTTAGTGGTTTTTGCTTTGTCATCTGTGGTTTTGTTGGTTTTCTTTCTGGAGTTGATGTGTGGATTGGCTTCATGTGTGTTGTTGCAGTAGGGCTACCGAGATTCATGGTTGACAGTGAAAGTGGAGCATAGTTGTTTGAAGTTGATATAGAGAACGAGTCAAAACAGTGGGTGCTGTAATTCGGGTTGCTGCAGACAATGCAGTCCCATCTGATAGCGCTGTCTTCGTTGAGGATACTATATGTACCGGAGTGTACATCTTGGCAGTTGATGTGGTACCACTGATCGCAGGTGTCACACACAATGGCTCTGTCGTCCCAGGTTACAGGCTGGTCACAGGTACCACACGGGTATATCGTGCTGGCATTATGGATAGGGCCAGGGTTGAGTTGGACATCATTAGCAGTGGCTAACAGTAGGATGGCAAGGTATGAGAGAGAACCTCTAGGTTGACTGCTCTTATTCTTCAAGGTGGATGAGCTGAAGGCATTGTAAACAGAGGTAAGTTGAAGGTGATAGCAATGGATGTCACATACCTTCCTGGCTGTTGTGATGTTGAGGAGGACTGGTAAGTCTTCAAGTACTCTTGGATGTTGTGGTAGGAATCCTAGTACGACAGCAATGTTGAAACAAAGACCCCAAAGTGGCAGTAAACTAGGCCCGGACATTGTTTACAAAACGTGTTATGTACGAGGTAATCTCCCAGAAGTCTCAATCGGAAGTGCTGCTACATCTTGCAGGAATCATACAAAATCGATCAATGTAGATTTGCCGAGCTTTTAATGTGTAGTGAGATGTATATCAATGATGAATAGGTAGTTTCAGACAAGTTTTCGTGCAGGAATCATACTTGGTCAATGGAATGCATGGAGTAACTGAGCTAGGTACGAGGTAGGCGTCCTTGGTAACCGGAAGTTGCCTTGTTCAGCTATCTTGGCTGGAGAAAATTGCTGATCATGGACTATTCGGGCAGAGATCGTCTGACTTCTAGGTTCAGGGGTGTAGCAGGGACTCTCCTATCCATAAATACTTACTCCCAGTGTCAAGAAAGAGTTTGAAAATAAGAAAAAAAGTGAAAAAATCGGTCCGGAAGAAAAGACGTTACTGCAGTTAGTGCATGGAAAGTTCATCTTTTCTCTCTATAATGACTGCAGAATCAGTACAAAAGACATATCTGAACACATCGAGGTCAATCTTGGCAGATACAGTTGATATTTTTGATGTAAGTCTACTTCGTAACGCGTCTTCAAACAAAGATGCAGCGTTCTCAAGTCTATGGCTGATGATGTTAGGTTTCTGGTAATTTTCAAGCAAATGTTTGGGAAGATGGGACTCTGGTTCCCAAGTGGATTCATGAATATGGTAACCAGACCATTTGACTAGATACACTGTACCCTGAAAGAAAAATATAATTACATTTAACCATTTTTCGTCACATCAGCGTAAATACATCATAGTAATGAATCACATTTTTAAAATTTCAATTACATTGAAAACAGTTAAAATAAAATATTACATAACGGTATAGCCCAACTATGCATAGAACCTAAAAGCATTTATGAACGTGCAATGAAAAATTTCACTTCAGCATGATATCTATCGATGTTGAATAACACATGAGATTACTTACCAGGTCTGTTTCTTTTTTCTTTACTAGTCGTTCAACGTTGTATTTGTATAGAAGACTAACAACTTGTTTTCTTTGGTGTACTCGAGGAAGTGAGAAACCCTCGTGCATTTGCTAGTAATCTATGTTCTTTTTACGACGCAAAAATGCCATCATGACACGCAGAATACAATGATTTGTTAATTAATAAGAGGCAATGTGACATATGCACAAAATATATCTTAATGTCAATTTTTGACAGTGTACAAGTCAATTTAAAATGGGTGGTAAAAGGTGTGAATTTGAGGTGTAAAAAGCATTGACACTCTACGTCCTAATCCGTGACAAACTAGACAATATCCTGTATAGATAGAGTAATACTATAACAACAACAATAAGATAATTAACAATGACAAAAATACAATTTTTACACCTTTCCATGCAGGCGCTAATTCTTTGAGCATAATTGTAAATTACTGTTTTTTTGGCATTTCACCGGATCTAGATATAAAACACAAATGGCCAGTATAAGATATATCTATGCTTAATACATTGTACATTTATCCTGATTTATTACCCTGATTGCATGCGACCATAATTTTCCATGCAACTTGCAATACTTACGTACTTACACGAATGGCGCTTACGGAATCAACCGAAACGAACTTGACCCGAAACGTTTATTTCACCAAAACAAGGTGTTAAAAAACTTAAAAAATACGCTCGAAGATCAATATTTATTTCATTTCTATTTGCACCAATAAAAAGATAAATTATTGTCCTAAAAACTGATATGTGGAAAAAAATATGGCATTTCATGTTTTATTTATGAAATATTAAGTTGAAATATGCCTAAGTTGCCGGTTTCTCATTTTTTATATAGAATATATAGCGATATTTTTGTCGTTTCCCTGCCCTCAAAAAGCGCAAAAAATACGCTCGAAGATGAAAATTAATTTTCTAATAAAATATATCATTTGAAAGATTATAAAATTATCTAAAATGTCATATGTGGAAAAAAGTTGGCAAATGATAAATTAAAGCATTTATATCAATTTGAAAGTGAAGTCACTCTATAATCTATATGAATTTATCTAAACGCTGATCGCCAGATATTGGCTTATCAGTTAATTATCAAGGGAGATAATAACATCGATTAATCCAGCTATCGATACAAAATTGTTCCATATGGTAGCCCGATCGTTCATTACAATGTGGTCTATCACACGATTTCTCATATGATTTAGCATCAGTTTTCACAGATCGTAAATTACATTGAGTACGGCAATGACATCATGAAGCTATTAAAACCAGAAAACTGTATTTATTTTCGGACGAAAATTTCGTCTAATTTTTTTCCCCTCATTTTGGGAACATTTCGAATTGTTCCTGTTTGATAATTGTTGTAATGAATTATATATTTACTGCGCATTTTTGTACTTGGAAAATGTACACCAGCAAGGACGCAACTGACAAATTCTAACAGACCATCTGATGTATTATTGAGTCAAAACGCACGCTATTGTTCGTCGGGGAAAACCCTGAACTTGTTGCGCTGACATTCTTCCAGCCAACGAAGCCACCGTTAATCGAAGGCCCGTGATTAATTTCAATTAAAAACATCCCAACATCGATTGTCATCAAAAGCATGTGTGTCGATTTTTTTCACACCTTTCACGGGTCCAGCCAAGTTTGTTTATCGGATATATGTCATCGGGTTAGATTTAAAGATTAAAAAATCCGTACCCGACCGTAGTACGGAACGTAACACGGCGACATTTTAAGATTTGGAACAGTAATAAATTGGCCGTATTTTGGATACGGCCGACCGTAATATCGAGACATCGAGTCAATGAATTAAAAAACAAACAATGCGGGACCTGGAAAAAGTGACCGTAATATGCGGACGACCGAAATTTCGGTGCGACCGTAGAGTGGAATTTTACTGTACATACTTTGGTCTTAATGATACTAGCATTTCAGTCACATACATTTATTTCCCAGTGAAACAAGAAGTTTTAGTCATATTTTTTTAGCACGTGTCTGTCCTTTAATTTCTTCATTCAGTTTATTTTTACTGCTTGTACTGTTTATATTTTTTGATCTTCTCCCTGTGTTTATTCTCTCATTATGAGGACCACAATGGAAATAAGACCTTGTATCTTACTTTATGTATTATAACAGCGACTAGAAGCTGAGAAGCCCGGCCAGCTAGCGCAGTGCTATCGCGTCGGACTGCGTAGGTTCGATCTTCCAGTTGGGATACATGTTCTCCGTAACAAAAATATCTTCCATCAATTATTAAATTTATTCAAGGCCGCGGCCGTGGTCCAATGGTTACTGCGCTGGATTTGTAACCCGGAGATCCGGGTTCGAATCCAGGTCCCGACAGGTCATACCTTTCCATGAAAATTTGACAAAAATGTCTTCTTTCCTCCATATGTGGAGAAGTTGTCGACTCCTTGTGGAAGGGTACGTTAGTACCAGTCGCCGTATATAACTGAAAAATTGTTGGAAAACGGCGTAAACCCCAATCAAACAATAAACTTATTCACATGGGGTAGCTAAGTAGATGGCTGACGTATAAATAACAGGTTAAACGAGCATGACAGATGCTGGTTACTAGACTAAATGAATGTCCGGGGTAACTACATGTAGTTTAGTTCATCTGCCCGCCCCGAATGTGACTGAAAATTGTCGTCGGCGGCGATAAACGAAATACTAATTTATGATAATGAAATAACGTTTCGTAAAAACGAAATAAAAAAGAATGTAGAAGAATGCAGAAGTAGCCAGCGTGAAATTAGCATTCAAAATAATATTGCTTTACAAATAAATATTTCATCAACATAACAGTTTCGTAGAAACAGAACACAGTCGAAGAATCACTTAAAGTCCAATCCGAAAGACAAAAACTAGAAATCTAGAATCTAAAATTGTAATTTTAATTGAAGGAATACATTCTAGACGTATGATATATTTTTCTAGTTTTTAAAATTTTATTTGTCAAACAATCCTGAATATAACTATTGTGTTTATAGTCTTTCCGACAGCAAAGAATTAAAATATAGTATGATTCTACAAAATGAAAATTCATTTAAAAAGATTTTTTTGAGTAATTTATTAGCGTTATTATAATTCATAGTCATCAATCAGGTTTACTAAAACAAAACTGGTTGGCCCCTTTAAGGAGCCGCTAGAGCTAAAATAGAAATACTTTGAAATTCTCGTTATCATGAACTAATGGACGGATCATCACTAAACTTGGTTTGTCATGCAAAGAGGGATAACTCAGGTAGATTTATTGACATAGGACAAAAAGTCTCAGATTTGCTACTATTGTATGAGTGAATTGTGTTTCATGCAAAGCGGTAAATGTAATGTCATAGAGACGTTTATCAATAGTTATACAAATAGTTATACAATAGTTATACAAATAGATAAATTTTAAAATTAACATTTATTCAATGTATTTCAAAATATCACTACGTAGACATGCTGTTTAATACATGTATATTATAAGGGGTACAAATAGTCAACTCGTACAAGGCAAAGGCAAGAATGTACGTTTCAGTATTTCTTACTTGTGCTCACCCTGTCCTCCGCAAGTAACTGCGAACTTCTCAGCATGAATTGTTTGAACTAGTGGTGGATAACGCTATGATACCTAACCAGTTTTCTTGGACTGTATACCAACCAGTGCTGACTTACCCTTCCACAAGGAGCCGGCAACTTCTCCACATATGGAGGAAAATCGACATTTTTGTCAAATTTTCATAGAAGGTTATGACCTGCCGCGACTAAGATTCGAACCCGGATCTCCGGGATACAAATCAAGCGCACTTACCACTGGACCACAGCCGCGACCAATTATTGGTTTAGTGGAGTTTTTTTTACGTTAAAGACATTTATGGAGTCTTCATCAAATAGTGAATTCACAGATTAAGAAGCATTTTATACCTTTACCTTATACATTTGTCCTTATATCTATGAATTGAACCATTAATGTCAATGTTTAATCGTGAATAACAGAACATGATTTTGTATAGATTACACTTAATTAGGAGATACAGTGTTGTTTGATTTATTTCTACAGTGGAACCTCGCTAAACCGGACACTCGCTACATCCTCACAATACCGGACAGTTTTCAAAGTCCCATATAGTCCCACTATATATTGAATGATAAAGGAACCTCACTAAACCGGACACTCACTATTCCGGAAACCGTACGAAATTTTGAGAAAATTTATTGATGGGTAACACGATTCAACCTCACTAAACCGGACAATAATTTTTGAAGCTGCCATAATTTTTCTGTGTATTTGGAATTGAGTGTACCTCGTCGAGTGTTGTGTTTTGACAGTAAAGCTGGCCCAATGGGGCTTGCTGGATTGGTGTCAGATGGATTGCTGATTGATTTATTTATTGTTGGTGTGTGAAAGGACACTAAGACACTAGGACTATCTATATAATGAGTAAACCTGTTCCAAATACAAAAACCCCACAAAACCGGAATTCTCGCCAAACCGGAATTTTTGTTCAGTCCGGACCCTGTTCAGTCCGCATCCAGTGAGGTTCCACTGTACCACCATTTACTAAATTATCATATGGTAGATGTCACATTATGGATAGAAAATCATGGAGCTACAAATTATAATAATTACAAACAGCATCGCAATCGTCATCATTAATTCATTATCATCATCATCATCATCAAGACCACTACAAGTATCATTATTATCATGTCGACCATCATTATTTTCATCATCAACATCTTTATCACGACTATGATAACTATGATTAAGGTGGTCATCTGAAGCTGCATGTATATAATCACGCTCATCACTACAATCATAATTCATGTAATCGTCATCATCGTTGTCGTCAGCATCATCATTATTATCATCATCATCATAAAGGTCAACCTCAGTATCATTATAAACCTCATAACTCGAACATACAAAACTCTTTTACGAAAATAAATCCGACTATTTTTATAATATGCGGAAGATGACTTAATGCATAATGTCTAGTAGGTAAATTATCAAAAATTTCAACGTGCCATTCATGAGAAGAAGCGCACACAAGATTGTGTATAAAGAGGGACGGACAAAAAGACAGATGGACGGACGGACAAAAAGACAGATAGATGGACGGACGGACAAAAAGACAGACTGATGGACAGACGGACAAAAAGATAGATGGACGAACGGACTAAAAGACTGATGGACAGACGGACAAAAAGACAGACTGATGTACAGACAGACGGACAAACAGATAGATGGACGGACGGACAAAAAGACAGACTGATGTACAGACAGACGGACAAACAGATAGATGGACGGACGGACAAAAAGACAGACTGATGTACAGACAGACGGACGTACTTATGAGAGCTACAGTATGGGGTAATTCCCGTTGGTTTTCTTTTGATCTTTTATCCCAACATCAGAAATTTCCTAACGCCACAAGTAAAAATTAACCTCACGATGGCAATTTGTACGAAATGAACCTCATAATGTCAATTTGTACACTAACCCTAACCCCTTAATGTATTTTCTGTTCGGACGGACGGACGGACCGACTGAAACCAATAAATAAACTTACAACTTTGTTTAGCGGGAAGTGTGATTATACAAAATAGAGAGATTTTTTTCGGTAAAATAATGAATATATTAATTAATATTATCACTCTTCTCGTTATGATGATGACGATGATGATGGTGTTGATCGTGTGCTGGTTGTGATTACGATGATGAAAATGACGACGCTGAAGATGATCGTGATGACGGTCGTTATTTATCGTGATGATGAAGGTCGTGGTGGTGATGATGATAATTATGATGATGATAACGAGGATGATAATACATGACGCGTGTGATATATTAGGGCGTATTTTCATTCGTGTTACATATTCGGTTTTGTGATATATACGGCTCAACAAAACTGTCCTGTTAGCTTACGGAAGGTCGGTTGTCAACAGGTGTAAGCCTTGGGTCTTCCTCCACCGTTAAAACTGGAAATATTTCACAGTAATGTTTCAGAAGCATGGTTCTTTCATAATAAAATACTAAAGCAATGTCATAAAAATGAGTTTCGGCAACCAGGTTACATGCTAACTTGTAACCGACCATATGTATAAAGGGAGATAACTCCAGTGGCTTTATTGATATAATTGACGCAAAATGTCAGACTTAGTACTATTGTGCGTGTGAATGGTGTTTCATGTTAAGCGGTAAATATAACATGATACAGACGTGTAATATCAATACTTTAATATATAAAACTTTGATAAATTTTAAATATGACATTTATTTTACGTGATTTGAAATGTCATAACACAGACAGAATGTTTAATACACGGAGTACATAACAGTCCACTTTTACAAGGGCAAAAAATTCAGTTTCGAAAACTGAATAAGTAAATCTTAATCTATCAATTTCTCGTAAAAGAATTATTTAATAACTTGAGTATATAATGAATGCACTGAATTTTTATACAGATTAAGAAGCGCAAAGAGATTACAAAGAGCGGTAATCCATGAACAATTTATGATTTAGCATATAAAATAGACCATTCAAATATACAACAAAACTTTCTTCATACAGTTAATAGTACCCGCTACCCTAGTTACCTCCATTGACGTAATACAGACCAATATGCGTCACGAAATCACGGATATTCGTGTAACACGATAAGGAAAGGTGAACTCGAATATAACATATTATATTTTAACATAATTGACGTATTATTAAAAATACTTTTAACTCAAATTACTATCAATGTGCGTCACGAAATCACGGATATTCGTGTAACACGATAAAGAAAGGTGAACTCGAATATAACATATTATATTATAACATAATTGATGTATTATCAAAAAATACTTTTAACTCAAATTATTATCAATGTGCGTCACGACACGAGCAAAAAGTGAGTTTGTTTGTCACAACTGACATTTTAACTATAGATAGATTAAAAAGTGATAATTTGGAGTTTCCTTCTATGTTCGATGTCTTTGTATTGAAAATGATTGTTACTAAAATTAACTCTTATGACGTCAAACAGACAAATATTTGAGTTTTTAGATACGTAAATACGAGAAAAAATGTTAGTTCGATAATTATATCTGATTTCAACAAAAGATAAATTATTACAGGCGATAAGTGGTGTTTGTTCAATGTTGTTGAAAGAAGTCTCAAATATTTATATAACATTAATTGAAATAAGTTAATAATTCTAAAAGTTAAAAAAAATATTATTAACTACACACTGTATCCCCCTGTCTTAACATCTATACGACAATGTATGCAATAATTATAAACATGCACTTCGTTCGGATATTTGATAGTCAGTGATTAACACGAGAACAATCAACGAAAATACATATACAGAACAGAACAGAGCAACAGAACAGAACGACAGAACAAAACAGAATAGAACAGAACAACAGAACAGAACAACAGAACAGAACAGAACAAAACAACAGAACAGAACAACAGAACAGAACAGAACAGAACAGAACAACAGAACAGAACAGAACAGAACAGAACAACAGAACAGAACACCACAAAAATAAAATAAAGAAAAAATAGAACCGAACAGAACGCCGCAACAATTGAATTTAAAAAAAGAACATTTATTCTTTCTTTTTTCACAATAGTCACCGAAATGGTCACTGGTATATGAAAGTTTTAATTCGTTCAAATAATTATCTTTTTCGTTTTGTTTTTACGTGACAGTGTCACTGGGTTTTAACGCCGTTTTTAAATTTTTCAGTCATAAACGGCGACCGGTTCACCTACCCAGTTTTCACTGGCAACATATGGAAGAAAATCGACATTTTTTGTGAACTTTTCATTGAAAGGTATGACCTGCCACGACCGGGATTTGAACTCGGATTTGAACTCAGATAACAAGTTCGGCGCATTAACCACTGGACCACGGTCACTGCCAATTTTGAAGCGAAGAAAATCAATTTGAATGTTTCATAATTATGATGAATTGATATGACATTAAGTGTTAGGGTTTGTCCAAATTGTATACCTGTATACTTAAACAATCAATCGCACGTCAAAGATACTAAATGCACACAATAAATATCAACAACTAACATTGGCATGAACATATTAAAACGATACGTGGATAAATTACATGTTTACATTAATATCCGTACATATTCCGCGGTGAAACATCCTGTTTTTCAGGGCTTCCTACATTCATCATAACTTACGGACCCTGCTCTGAGTGTATTCTGCACAGTTAAAACAGAACGATGATAATGACTGACGCTTTTATAGTTAATTTCTCGCTTAGAAAAAAAACGCAGTCGGTGTCATTTTTGAATATTGCCGCCAGATTTGAAGTTGAATTTCAAAGCGGTTTTCGGTATTTTGTGGCGGAAATACTTTTCTAGAGAACTGTGTCTAAGAATTTTGTTACATGCATTTTTATGTGCATTTTAACATCCGTATTACATTACATTATACATACATTTGCTTACTACTTAAGACTAATTCAGCTGTAAAAACATGCGCATTAATTTCATTTTTTAAAAGCATTTTTTCTTGTTTCCTCAAGGCTCAAAATCGTTGCCATTGAATTAATGAATAATATTTTTGGCCTATGTAAGCAAATCACAATATGTTTTATTTCTTAATTATCTGTGACATCTCGATTTTACCACAGTATTGTTTGGTTCTTTGATTCTATATAAACACCAGACAAAATGGAAACTCCCGGATGCAATTTTACGTTAACAGATTTGTATGAAGTAAAGCAGACTTTGCAATAAACGGGTTGATGCGGCATACTTTATAATGTATTTTGCCCACATATATCATTACAAGACGCGTCAAATAAATTATTACGTTTACAGTACATGTGCACCCTAACAAGAATGAGAACTTGTCTCAAATATTTTAAGTTAACAAACTATTAAATACTTAATCGTAAGCGAAATCCGTTTTTCGTTTTTGTTTTTATGTGACTTATTGTCACAGAGGTTTAAGCAGTTTTGCTGGACTATATACTAACCAGTACTAACTTACCCTTCCACAAGGAGCCGGCAACTTCTCCACATGTTGAGAAAATCGACATTTTTGTCAAATGTTCATTGAAGGGTATGACCAGCCGCGACCGGGATTCGAACCCGGATCTCCGGGTTACAAGTCCAGCGCTCTAACCACTGGACCACGTCTGCGGCCTGTAATCCAGTTAGTGTACGGAAAATTTCTTGGAAGCTGTTATTGATGCAATTGAACTAATGGAACAACATTCTCAGTTAAACATAGCTTGCAATACTTTGAGATATGTCCGGCTAATCGCTGTGAAGGAAAGTAAAATTTCGTCCAACTCTAACTATGTCAAAACACAAAATCCTATTTTCAAGTCATTCGTAGCGCACAGGGTTTAAATCATGCTAAATTATACTATGTTTAAAAACTATTAATAAATGTTGACTGGACAATGAATGTTGCTTTTTTCAGAGAGAACATGAATATTCAATGATTCTTTTTAAGATTTTAAAGCTTTCCGGCTATGATTGGGTAACTAAAATGCAGATATATGCGTGCCGAAAGAGCAAATGTGTTTAAAGGGAGGTAACTCAAATAGCGACGAGGAACAAAATATAGGTCCGATTGAATGATGTGAATACTTTTAAGTTTGCTGACATCTTATGTCACGTTACACAATTTTTCTGACCAGAATCAACATACAAATGTCTCGTCAAAATATTGTAATACGTTCAATATGCAAGTCATAATGTAGTAGATGCATCTATTGTAACTTTTTTTTTAATACACAAAGTGAACTAAACTCTTCTAAAAATGAAAGCTTGACATTTTGTTGAAGAAATAAGAATTTTCATCCATAATGTACCGACATTAAATATAAAGTATAGCACAGGAATTTAGCTCCCTCCTAAGTTGTTTTATTTGAACAGGGGGGGGGGGCAGACTCCGTGGCCGAGTAGCTATCGTCTCTGTCTAGAAATCACTAACCCTCACCGCTGATAAGGCGGTATTACATACATAGTCAGTGAGTTTTTCAGTGAGTTTTTCAGTGAGTCGGTCAGTCAGTGAGTCAGTCAGTGAGTCAGTGAGTCAGTGAGTGAGTCAGTGAGTGAGTCAGTGAGTGAGTCAGTGAGTCAGTGAGTCAGTGAGTCAGTCAGTGAGTCAGTCAGTGAGTCAGTCAGTGAGTCAGTCAGTGCGTCAGTGAGTCAGTCAGTGAGTCAGTGAGTCAGTCAGTGAGTCAGTGAGTCAGTGAGTCAGTCAGTGAGTCAGTCAGTGAGTCAGTGAGTCAGTCAGTGAGTCAGTCAGTGAGTCAGTCAGTGAGTCAGTCAGTCAGTCAGTCAGTCAGTCAGTCAGTCAGTCAGTCAGTCAGTCAGTCAGTCAGTCAGTCAGTCAGTCAGTCAGTCAGTCAGTCAGTCAGTCAGTCAGTCACATTCAGTCACATTCAGTCAGTCACATTCAGTCAGTCACATTCAGTCACATTTAGTCACATTCAGTCGGTCGTTCAGGTCAGTCAGTCAGTCACATTCAGTCGGTCGTTCAGGTCAGGTCAGTCAGTCACATTCAGTCGGTTGTTCAGGTCAGGTCAGGTCAGGTCAGGTCGGTCGGTCGGTCGGTCGGTCGGTCGGTCGGTCACTCACTCACTCACTCACTCACTCACTCACTCACGCACTCACGCACTCAATCACTCACGCACTCGCGCATTCACGCAATCACTCACGCAATCACGCAATCACTCGCTCACGCAATCACTCGCTCACGCAATCACTCACGCAATCAATTAATCACTCAATCAATCACTCAATCAATCACTCGCTCAACGACTCTTTCACTCACGCAATCACTCATTCATTCACTCACTCACTCAATCAATCACTCACTCACGCAATCAATCAATCGATCAATCACTCTCACACACACACAATCAATCAATCAATCATCAATCAATCGTCAATTGAACCAAAATATAATATCAACATAAAGTTTGTTTTGTATTATTTTTGTACAGATAATGTCTGCGTTTATTAAATGAACTTGTACGATAGTTGGAAACTTTTCGTTGATAATTAAGTAATAATGTCACTGTTTTATCTTCATCACTCTGTTGATTAAAATTGTTCGAGAGATACTGGTCTTAAAAATCATCAAGTCTTATCGCTGAATGAATATTACAGTTCATATGAAAATGAAGTTCTATTACGATAAATCCCGGGGGCTCGCCATTGTACCGACCGGTCTCAATGTGTAATGGAAGAATTCCACACTGAAATTGTGACATTATAGACCGTTTGAGTCTGCTCAGATTCATTTGAACGTACTTTTCCTGATAAGTGTCCACTTTTAATACGTTGCGATGTCTTAATTTAGACACTTTAATAACATTTTCTTTCCATATCTCAGTATGAAAATGATGTACACCAGTTTTTATCAGATTAAGACTAATAACCCTTCAGTTATTGTAATCCATAATGAATACTTGTTTTAACAATTTGTTATTGTCCATCAATATTGACCGATTCCAGTGTCTGATCATGCTAAACCACCAATTTTTCTCACACAAAATAATAAAACAACGAACACTATATATTTTTATGTGACATCTTTCACTGGAATTTAGCGCCGTTTTTCAACAATTTTTCAGTTATATACAGCGGTCGGTTCACCTAACCAGTTTTCATGGACTGTATACTAACCAGTACTTACTTACCCGTCCACAAGGGAGTAAACATTTGACAGTCTGTTTGACAAACAGACAGACAGACGGACGGACGGACGGACGGACGGACTTATTGGTCAACATGATAACTTATTGTAAAAACCTATACTATAGGTCTTTGCGTATAGACAATCTACTACATTCAAAGAATATACAACATATTTTTCTCTTCAAAAGAAACATTTTCATCACTTCTCGTTTACCGATCATATGTAGGTTTAATAACCAAATATAGACAAAATACAGCAATTTAATATTAAAATGTATTTGAATTTTTTAGTATTTACTTATTGTTTAACTCCAATGATCACCGTAAAATCGTATTGTTTAAAAGATGATCATAATTATGATCTGACCAGCATGTATCATAACGGGAAATTATGTTCGGACTGGGCACATGCACAAATAAGCGTGCGAAAAGCATCATTATCATGCAAGTTTGAGCGCTCAAAAACGTATTTATCATGAACTAATTTTTATAGTGATGACATTTTCTGAAAACTGAGAGCTTTAACTTTCATATAATGTAAGAAAAATAAAGATAACAAAAAACATAAAACCCGAGGGCCGTGGAATTCCGACGCTATGGGCACGAGTAATTACATAGCATTTTCTATTCGCTATTTCGATATGCTTAAATGTTGGTTAGAATATACGGTAACAGCCAGTCTAACCGAAGGCAACGGTTATTTTGGCGACTTTAAAGCTAGAACAGTGGGCGAAGACCCCAGGCTCACTAAGTACGAAGGACAATAACATTATCTCACTCTAAGCACTTTTGGTTTAAGTTAGATAAAACAATCCCAGCCTCCAACCTCTTTCAGTAGTTTCCTGATGGAACACAATTTTCAGCAGTCTTGATAAAAAGATAAACTTTTGCGCCAATTTATTTTCAAATAAGGCATTTTTCATACTTTTACTATACAAAGGGTGTTCAAGTTGAGACTACCGTCAATATATTTTGAGTTCGTATTATAGTGATAATAAGGAATGTCAGATATTTGAATCAGCCTTGACATTTTATGTCACAATTCCAGCTCTTAGTCATGGAAATGATAAAATGCTAATATAGTACAATCCCTACAAAACCGGACCCCACCGGACTGATACAAAAGTCCGGTTTTCTAAGATTATAGAAAAGACAAAATTGGACTTAAATATCGTCTGATTTTTCTAGAATTCCGGTGTTTAGGGAGTCCGGTTTTCAGGGGGTTTACTGTACAACGTGATGCGTCAATCTGAAAATTACACATACATTTCACAACTCAAGACAGGAAAATATGTTTATATAATAAATACATTAAGTGGGATATTTATACCACACATTTTACATACTTGATAATACATGTTTATTAGTTATTATTTGTGACTGGAGGCAAATATCTTATGAACTTAATTTTAAAGTTGACATAACGGGTAAAACATATATGACTTTAGCACATACAATCAAACCTGTGTTTGCGGCCACCTCCGAATAAAGACCACCCTGTGAATAAAGGTATTTCTTCAAATTGACTTCCAAATAAAGGTAATCTGTCAATAAAGGCCACATTTTGTCTTTCCCAACGGTAGCCTTCGTTAACAGGATTGACTGTAGCTATATTAAGATGTTGTTGCTCAAATTTTGATACACCTAGAGTTCTCAGAACATGCCATGTTGAACAGTACAAAATTTAATGTAGATAAATTCCTAGGAAAGAGTGCATTGTCGGTGTTACCAAGTTAGACTGTTTCCCGTTAATGAGACAATAGATACAGAGACATGACACTTTACATCTTCCTACTTGAATTTGATTTAATAAACTCCCTAGATTATCAAGATACAGTAAAACCTCGTTATCTCGAGGAGTCATCGGAACAGACTAACTGATCTAGATAAACGCGGTGCTCGTAATAACGAGGTATTTGTTTGTTTGTTGAAAATAATACACAGCTAAGAACAAACATTGACGGGACATTAAAAACTCCGCGAGATAAGTCGGGTGATATTGATGCTCGTAATAACGAAGTTTTACTGTATCTGTATCAGACTAAAATGTGTTTTATACATGTCGGGTGTCTTAACTGGTTATTTAATGTAGAGATTTGGTAATAAAAATACTTTTATAGTCAACATCTTTACAACTTGCACTTTTGTCCCATGGAAATGTTTTAGCTAAGAAACTTTAGAACCTCTTTCAGCATTACTTTGTTCTAATTTTATATAAACAAAATACGAATCCGATGCTAACAATTTGCGCACCCATAACTCACTGACAATGATTGTCAAAAGTTCATCAGCCTCGGCCCAGTATTTCATGTATAATTATCCTCTCCAAATACTCTCAAGTCGCAGATTTCACCCAGTGATATGTTTACATATCAACCGTAAGTAGTGTGGCTGGAATATACCTTATCAAATGTTGGATGCATCAGCTTGTAGTGATTGTAGGAATATGGGCCACTTTCAACAGCCTTGTTGTTTGGGTGAACTCTTTATCGACGCGGTTGAGTGTCCGCCTACAGTGCTAAAGGTCTTGGACTCGATCCCCGGTTGGGACCATGGATTTTGCTCGCTAAAAGCGTTCATACGAACAAATCACATAAACCAGACATGATATTACAACAATATAACGTTTTTCCACATTCAGTGTATTCACAGTGAATGGGTCTCTAATATGTTATATGTATTTGTAAACACAGATGAAATGTTTCTATCACCCATCAGTTATAAATTAACAAGCCCTTAGCAAGATTGTATAATAGTGTTGTCAGATGTAATAGTTTAAGAATCTAAAGTCTGTTGTGTGTGTACATATATTCACGCATATACACAAAATGATACCAGTATCAGACAGTACTAAATATCACCAGTACAATAAATAAAGTATATTAGCTAATATAGAAGGTTTGTATATCTAAGTTTGATGTAACCACGACATTTTAAGAGTAACAACCTCAAGGTTACCGTTTTCTACTGACTTTATTGTAGTAATCTTAAGTATGATGTTTATACATTAACATTTTGATATTAAATTTACGCATATTCCTTTCATGTTTCTTATATACGCGGTTATTGATTATATTCAAACATTAGCAGTGTCTTTGTCGGGCAGTTATCTCCCTTTGTCCTACGAGAGTTATCAAACTCGAGTAAAATCTTCGAAATTAATTGATAACGAAGATTTTATACTTAAAACTTTCTGCATTTCAAAGACTCGCTGTAAACTTTTCATGTTATTATGTTCTAACAAATTGAGATATCTCAGACTAAAATGCGTATACAAAGTTTTGAAGCCAAATAAAGTACAACTGAATCTGTAAAGCATTGGAGGCCATGTGGCAGATGAACATAAATTTCGTCCGTGATGTCCGTCATATACAACATTTTGAATTATGAATTTATTAATTCATTCTATGGATACTTAAACCCGATGGCAAAATATTTTTTCTTAACCTCCAAACAATATCTTAAAATAAAATTTGAAATTTGAAAACTGAAAAAAATACGAACAAAATACTTCATAATCTTAAAAAATAGTGCTTGTGAAGTTAATCGTGTGAGTGGACATAACATTGTAAAAGTTAAGTGCAGTGTTCAAGAAAATCCACCTACTTCATCAAATTTATCCTAAAATAATCCAATAGATATTCCATATCCACTATTTCAAACTCGAACAATTTATTTCCTGCTCACAAAAGTATAACGCACTAAGCACAGTCAATGCACAATCAAGCAGTACAAACACTTTATACTAAGCACAACAGTAAAAACGCTGGAGAACTACACTTTCCACTCGAACGTACAAGGAAACACATAAGACCACAAGACCTCAATTCAGTTCACATGTTATGATATGCTTGATTGCCCTGAAATTCAATGGTAAATTAGTTAACTGTGGAAGGAAGTACAAAACACAATTAATTAAGTACTGATTGTAACGTACAAATCACAATTAATTAAGAACTGGCAAATATATACAAATCTTAAGTAATTAGGTACAAAACAAAAGCAATTAGGTACAAAACACAAGACATTAGGTCCAAAACACAAGTAATCAGGTACAAAACACAAGTAATTAGGTACAAAACACAAGTAATCAGGTACAAAACACAAGTAATTAAGTACAAAAACAAAAGCAATTAGGTACAAAACACAAGTAATTAGGTACAAAACAAAAGCAATTAGGTACAAAACACAAGACATTAGGTCCAAAACACAAGTAATTAGGTACAAAACAAAAGCAATTAGGTACAAAACACAAGACATTAGGTCCAAAACACAAGTAATTAGGTACAAAACACAAGTAATCAGGTACAAAACACAAGTAATTAAGTACAAAACACAATTAATAGGTACAAAACACAAGTAATTAGGTACAAAACACAAGTAATCAGGTACAAAACACAAGTAATTAAGTACAAAAACAAGTAATTAGATACAAAACAAAAGTAATTAAGTACAAAAAAACAAGTAATTAAGTACAAACACAATTAATAGGTACAAAACACAAGTAATTAGGTACAAAACACAAGTAAATAAGTACAAAACACAAGTAATTAAGTACAAAACACAAGTAATTAGATACAAAACAAAAGTAATTAAGTACAAAACACAAGTAATTATGTACAAAACAAAAGTAATTAAGTACAAAACACAAGTAATTAGATACAAAACACAAGTAAATAGGAACAAAACACAAGTAATTAAGTACAAAACACAAGTAATTAGATACAAAACAAAAGTAATTAAGTACAAAACACTACTGGCAAATCTGTACAAAATACAAGTCATTAAGAACTAGTGATTAAGTATAAAGCACATGTAAATACGAATAAGTATTAGTAATTAAGACATATAAGTATATATCAGTAATTAATGAGAGGGCATAATAAATAAATCATTGTTAACAATGACACTTCGACCATAAAGCAAAGTTTGGTAAAATATGAACAGGTAAACTTGTTTATGTTAGCAAGTTTCAATATCTATGTATATCGTTGCTGCTCTATAAAACCACGTAAGTCAATTTTGCGTGATTTTTTTTTCAAAGTTGGAAAGGTGGGTTCATACTACACATTCTGCGAAAATCCTGGACCTTTTAGCCAATTGGAAAGTTGTTTTATGACCATGTGACAAAATCCTGTATATTCCTTGGTTGATATTTTTTTATAACCGCGTATATAATTGTGTAGGTCAGAGTGATGTTTGTGCGTACTATTTTTAATGGATTTTAACGCGCAAAGTAAGTTATTTGTAAGTTATTTATTTTGCTTATTAATGTAGTTTTATATGCCTGTTAATGAATTAACGTTAAAGCATGCATTTACAAGCAAAAAGTCCTAAAATATTCGAAATAAACAATGTCAGTCGTATTTCTGTTCGGATTTTCACTCGGGAAAATGACATAATATGCTTATTTTAATAACAAAAAAATGCTGTAATATGGTTAATCTGTTGAATCTAATCAAGTTAATATGTTGAATCTTAGATGGTTTGGGTTAAATGAAGGTTTTTTGAATATTTTAAACGTGATTTTCGTTCACACGTTCGGGGGTTGCTTGTTTCAAAGTGTACGCGGTTTTCGAATTAACCTATTTGTTAAATAACCATGATTTTATAGAGAGGCATGCTTTTTCTTTGATATACAAAGCCTAATTTACTGCACAATCTTATCACAAAGTCACATGATGCAAAGTGCTGATTGGCATGATAAAATTCTGCCTTTCTACTGCATTGATATCAAAATAATTTTAGATGCGTGGTAATAAGTTTCTAGCACTTTTCTGTCTGTTGCAGATGTGAATTACCAGATGGAATGGACATTTACTTTCGTTTCCTACTGAAATCATCGTCAAAATACTCTCAGAAATACCAACCACTCATCTTTTAAAGTCTGTACACAGAACGTGTAAACGATTGAATGAAATAGTGGAACAAAATAGTGTCTTATGGAGGGACATAGATTTTGAAAGTGAATTTGTAGCAAATTTTGACATTCTTAAACGAATCCTAAAACATTCTTCGGGATTTGAACAACTTATCATACCGTATGCTCAAGTATCATGTCCAACGTTTGAAATTGACCATTTATTTGTTACGCACTTACAAATGGCATAAAAGTAACATTTCAACACTGTGTTTCCTACAGTTTTCCCGAACCTTCAGATTTTAAACATTTCTCAATACAAAAATTTGGTTGATGCCGATTTTCACGTTATATCAAAATGCAAAAGCGTAGATCAATTATATATGTATTTATCTTACACAACTGTTGAACCAGCCACTGTGGTAAACATATGTTCGACTTTAGAACTGATTGTGTTGGACCTGTCGGGCATAGAGGTAACTGTAAAACAGTGTGACACAATTATAAAGCCATGTATGATCTATTTACGAGTACAGTTCGGAGTGAGCGAAACAGATGATGCAGTTAAAGCACTGACTGATAAAGAGATTGTTCAATTAAACGACTTGTTACAGTAACGCAGAATAACTGAAAATGTATTCGAGGGGAAAACAACTAGTGCAATTAGCGTTACTACGGTTAGCGAAAAAACAAGAAACGGACATGAATGTCAAAATAGATCAGAATAACAATACCGACGACGTAATTTTTCCGCTGAAGAATTGGAAGACAATGTACCACCAACTAAAGTACAGGATTTGAATGAAACGACAAACATAGGACAAAACTCACGCTAGAGTCAATTACTAATATAGAGAGTATATTAAGATGTGACAAAGATGACGAAATTTTAAATTATGAAGGAGATATTGGTGATAGATCATCCCACACAAACGAAATTGATAAAACTTACGTGAGTGAAAACGCAATAAGCAGTGACGATTTTGACACAGACGATTCAGTAAAGGATACAGATTGGAAAGTACAGACGTACAGAAAACGTAATAAATGTACACAATCGTCTGATCACGATTCTGACGTCAGTATTCCTAAAAAAGCTAATAAAAGATTCAAGCGAAGGTGAACACAGAATTGTCAAAACCAATCTAGTAAGGGCAACATTGTAGACCAAGAAATGCAAAGCATTGCAAATGATTTTAGAAACCAAAGAAATGGGAGCGAATCTTTAGATACTGATAAAGGTCTATTAATTGACGATGAAACGTTACTTGCCGTGAAAAAGATAACAACTGACAAAGAACACGTTTATGATAATGAAATGGAAAGTATGGTAGATAACGAACAATTAAGTATTGCACGTCAAGTTGAAATAACAACTGTAGAGATGGAACGAAGCATTGAAGCGAACGCAATTTATTATAAAACGAAATTAGCATCCCACAATTTTTACGTCGTACGATTTAAGAACTAAAGATGTTAAAATTTATTTCTGGCACGAAGGCGAAGGAGGACTGACGGCAAATTCGTTTGCTTCCTGTATTGATGATCATCTTACTAACACATTATTCAAGCTAGGTGTTGATGAAATTATTCTGTTTAGCGATGGCTGCGTCATCAAAACCGCAGCGCTACTTAAGCAAATACACTACTTAGACTAGTCGTGTGTCATAATATTGTAATAATACAAAACTTTCTGGAAAAGACCATGCACAGATGGAGGTAGACTCCACTCACAGCACAATTGAACGTCGAATCAAATTAATACCTATCTATGCTTCCACGAACTATGTCGAAATCATGAAAAGTGTTAGGGGAGCACACCCTTATGTAGTCGAGCACGTGTATCACACGTTTTTCAAGGATTGCAGTTGCTTAAAATTCTATGATACGATACGCCCAGGTATCAAGGTTGGTTCCCGGTAGTTACCGATAGTCGTAGCCTAAAGTACAAACCTGATGGGAAGATACAGTACAAGATTTCTTATGCTGATGAATACATAGATTTACCTAAACGTAAGAAATGCGACGGAGCCGAACGGGCGCGAAGTGAGTACATCGTTGTAAACAGGTCCACTACAAATAAAAAATCTAAATATGAACACTTACAACAATTGACGGCTGTTATCCCTAAAGGCTACCATCCATTATATGATACCCTTAAATATTCATAATGCACCTTGTACATGTCAGGAGAGCATCATGTAACGAGATTTGACGAGTGTGACTGTACTGAATGTATAATGTTGATGTTGGTCATTTAGTCAGAAAAAAGAATATCAGTTTAAGACTTGACATAAATCACTGATGTTTAATGTTCCGCATTGTTTTCAGTTTGGTGCTTATAATACTAATATTGTTGTTGTAAATAGATATTGAAATTCTAGTATCAGACGTAAAATATCTTGCAAAATTTTTTTGATCTCTTGCTTTGAATATAACTTTAGTTGGCGTTAGTATTGTAATGTGTATAACAACTCTAATTTTGATCAAACAGGGAGTTTGTTGAGCAAATTTGAACACTTTAATGATATTCTTGTTTTTATTTTGTTTCTTTTGCAGAAAAGAGTTCTGTCTCATATGTTTGAATTAAGTCGCTATTGTATAATCATATCATTGGCAGTTCAATTCAATCATTGTTGTTTCGCTTGAATACATTGGAAAGTTATTGTATTCGTGATTCACAGTCAGAATTACGGATAAAGGTTTGAAGTTTCAGTTAAATAAAGTTCATTTTAATAGACAAACATTTTAATGTATTTTAACACGAATAGACAGATGTTATTCAATATTACATATATGAAAAAATGCGTAAGACAATTTCGTCAAAATGAATCAGAAAACCGCGCAAGTGCGTATTTCAAAAACCGCGTAAGCCAAAATTGATTCAAAATTTCAAAGAAAGAACGCGTAAGTCTCCGTTCGGCTTTACTACTACAGCCATTGAAAAATCCAGTATCACAAATTGAGGATACACTAACAACAAACAATGCGCGTATAACGGATAAAATCTGACGTTTAATAAAACAATTATAAAGTTGTTTTCGTCTCCTAAAAAGAAGCCAAATTGACTTACGCGGTTTCCGCAGAGTAGCGACGATATATCGAAGTAAGAAAGTGTACTTACGTATAATAGAGAATAAGAAAAAACGCACTTCTCCACACAGAATTATCTAAACGTAAGTCTATAAAATGTCTACTATCACTACAGTTGATTTTCTAAATCTGAAAATAATATCAAATCAATAAATCATTCAGTTATAAATAACTGGGTGCAAGTGCTAAAATGATTGTACGTAAATGTTAGTCATTATTTACAAGTAGAAGATTGTTAGTACACTGACCCAAAATGAATACGTTACACTTCATATATTTCAATATAGTTTTGGTTAGTGTACATATTATTGTGTTACCCATGTTTCTCATGATTTTATTGTGGATAATGATTATACAATTGTTTTCAAAATTCTAATTCATTCAAGCGGGAAAAACGCTTTTCTTACGTATGTGTAGAGTAACAAGTGCTTAACCTACATGTTTTACGACAAGTTATCTTTAGCAACTCAGCACTGATAAAAATCCAAATTGTTAAAATGGACAAATCACTATTTATGATGCTATGATGAAATTCAGAGAAATCAGGCGATGTTTACGTTCCGAGCAGAATCTACGGCGATCAAGTTTTCACGCCAACTTTGCTGTTCCAGACAAGTTATTCAAAATTTTACGAATTGTTACAATATTACTGGGCGAAAACCGGACGAAAACTGGACATTTACCGTTACGTACTGTTCGCTGTTTCATGCAGATTCGCTTACATTATCATTTGAATCCTCCTAGTCAACAACCACTGATACGATGTAGGCTTGTGGTGGTTCACATGTGTGAAGTTAACAACACTAAGACACACTGACAATGTTCTTATGTCATTTATTTTAAGTGACGATGTAAATATATTAAAACATCAATTACTATGTCAATCTACCCATAGATAAGGCAAATACAGTCAAATACTCAACATACAAAAGATCCCCCCGCTTACATTATTATTTTGTACCAGCAACCATTACTGTTTGGCGTTGGGGGTTATTTCCCAAACGATCATAAATCAGTTGCGTTCTCATTCCTGCTCGTCATCCATACTCTGACCATACTTTAACAGCTCGTCATAGAGCTGCTAGACTCTTATGGACATGACGGTATTTACTTGTAACCAGTGGCATTATGTTTTGTTTTCCGATGAGTCGAAGTTCAGTCAGATGTCAGACACAGCACGTGTCTACCGCCATAATAATGAAAGATTTGTCATATACTCTATTAGGGAGAGAAACATATTTGATGGTGACAGTATTATGTTATAGTATGGGATTATGGGAATCGCAAAACTGATCTGGTCCTCATCCAACAAAACCTTATCAATGTTTTAAACAATTCAATGATTCCATTCATTCCATATAAAGGACCTGGTATTTTTCGACGTTACAATGAAATGCCTAACGCGGCACGTATAACAACACACAATCCCGTGGTAAAAATATTTTAACGTCTTGCCGTGGCCCGCTGTATCCCCGGACTAGAATCTCATAGAACACATTTGGGATGAGTTAGGTCATAGAGCCAAGTCCAATAATTCAAATTGACATCGTAAATGAGCTCCGGAATGGAATTTCTTCGGAATGGCAACAAAGACGCTCATGCAACGTTGGGTAAATTCAATGTGGTTACGTATTCTCCAATGTATAAGTTAAATGGAGGTCACACCGGTAACTGATACTTTTTATAATACCATTTTCAGAGGGGCCGCGGCCGTTGTCCAGTGGTAAGTGCGCTGGACTCGTTACCCGGAGATCCGTGTTCGAATACCGGTCGCGTCAGGTCATACCCTTTTATTAAAGTTTGACAAACATGTAGATTTTCCTCCATATGTGGAGAAGTTGCCAGCTCCTTGTGGAAGGATAAGTTAGTACTGGTTAGTAAACAGTCCAGGAAAACTGGTTAGGTTAACCGGTCGCCGTATATGACTGATAAATTGTTGCAAAAACGGCATTAAACCCCAGTGACAATACGTCACATAAAAACAAACAAACAAACAAACAAACAAACAAAAACAAACAAACAAACAAACAAACAAACAAACAAACAATCAATCAATCAATCAAACTATCAAACTATCAAACAAACAATCAAACAAACAAAACTCCCGACGAGAGGACGCCGTCAATGTCTGACCATTCATTCGATTATGAGAATATTCTATTATTAAAATTCAGTACCATCCCTAGTATATACTGACAAATACCATAACTACATTACAACTGAACATAGATAAGATAAATGATAAATATAAACTAACCTCATGTATATGAAGAGAAATACAAGAAAAATCCGTCATCCATTTTGTCACAAGGGCATTGCTTCTCTATAAATCGATCTGGTCATGCTGCGTTGGCAGTGAGCACGCCAAATTCCAACTTGCCCATGAATATGAAACGCCGGGACTGTCGTAATTAACCTGGAAAATGGTTACATACCATTCTGTATCTACGTACATGTATACAGGAACAATCATTGGAACTATTATAATAGAGTTCATACGATTAACCGACCGACTTTAGCCAGTATGCGAATGGCATGAGACGAGATATTTCATTACATGTAAATCTCGTTTTCCACTTGAAACAGGCGCGTCAAAACATGACTGTACGTTAAACCTAAATTAGGCAAAAAAAGGTTTGTTTTCGGTCACCCGACCGACCCAATATTTTACCTGCCGACTCATAACCATCCAAATCTTAGTGATATATTGTAATTTTCACAACTCATTAATACTTCAGTGTTGCCAATATATGTAAAAAAAAAAATAAAATAAATCGATCATACTTTTCTGCATGTAACCAGAAACAAACCTTTTTTTTATTTTGGCCTTATCCTATCGTGTGTAAAATTCAATTGACTGATACATACCAAACAAGCTAGACACACACAAGGGCAAGTTAATGCCAAACTCACTATATCTTAAAATTCGTCTTTCAGCAAAAAACAGGTGAGATTTGTGCCCGTGGGACACACATCAATTTAATGACAACACGCAACATGGTTTTAAAGTGAAAAAAGTTAGTTCAGATGTACACAGAACATTCACAAAATATATATTCGAGAGTTTCATCACTGATAATGAGACTTCATATCTACCAAGTCACACACATTTTCAGTCTGAATCACGTATGAGTATCTAGAACACACGCAATTTCAAAATTCTGCCTAAAATTAATTATTTTTTTACTTATAAATGATTTACATAAACTTTGGAATATTGTCGTCTGCTACCGAGAATCTCTCTGAAAACCTTTAAACACCAACATTCAGGAGCTTCCGGTCCCTGTACCCCCACTCAGGGATTTGATCTGGACCCACCATGGGCCTTGTGCCCGCTTCCCTGACTCCCTAGTTTTAAAATCATACTCCTGGAATTATCTGACTCTATATAGGTATGAGGCTTGGGTTCATTATCAAACCATTTCCATGTTGTATAAATATATTTACAAGCGTTACAGTCAGTTTATTCTGACTCAATCATGGTCTTACTACATAAATTACAACATTTTGTTTTTGATTTGTACGTCATTATTATGCAAAAAGTTCCCAATTACCGCTAACCCGACCGACTATTTTTTCTTCTGCCGACCTTAGACTTTATTTCGGTCAATTTTGTTCTGGCCAACATTTTTTCTTTTCATTTGATTTAAACTACAAACTAAAAATATTCGAAAAAGTTTCAACGATCCTATAATTTGGTGGTAAGTTGAAACCAGGTATATTTTTTTACCTTATTATCTAAGTATCATCTTATTCTTATGATTTTTAAACATGTATATTTTGACTGAACGAAACGACATGTCGTCCGCTTGCATTAGTTAATCCTACTCTCTATTATCCGTCAATGAAATTCCATAGTTACAACCGATTGTTTACAAACGTCACATGTTCTGCGTGATTTCAGTGGTTATACAAATTCTCCGAACATAAACATTTGATGATACAGTATAACTCTAAAATGAAGACGACTGTCCAGACCTATTGTTTTATTTCTTTGTTAAAGTACTTTAATGTGTCCAAACAGATTACTGACTGTAACTAACAGTTTTACTGAATTTATTTTGTTTTTATGTGACTTATTTCACTAGGGCTTAACGTTAATATTTCTAGTACTTTGATTGATGTGTATACAACCATTCCGTGGAAGGGTAAGTTAGTACTGGTTAGTATACAGTCCAGGAAGACTGGTTAGGCGAACCGGTCGTCGTACATAAATGAAAAATTATTGAAAAACGTCGTTAAAACCCCCAGTGACAAAGTCACATAAAACAAACAAACACAATACAATCGAATTTCAAAATTATCATTATGTAATAGGAATTATCGTATGACGTAAACGATTAATTAGATCCATAGAAACTGAGCTTAAGTTCACGTGTTTTCTCGTGTTTCTTGATATATATGTAAATACTGACGCATATTGCTTTACAAAATTGCCATTGTCATTTAATTATATAATTGACCAATTATTTGCTGACGTCAATATATAACAACAACATGTATTTATAGTATAAAAGTGGATGATAATAATACACGTGTTAATACAATATAAAGAAATGTTTTTCTAAATCACAAAAGAACAGACAGCTTATGATTTTACTCACTAGAAACACGTGTCCTGTTTTGAGGTCAATCACACTTCAAATAGAGCAATTATAGGAATTTCGCAACAAGATTATGTCTAGACATAGTCTGGTATTTACAATGATCCATATTTAGGTTCATAAATATTCGGGACCGAGAAATAAGTGACCGTAATATACGGACGACCGTAATTTCGGTGCGACCATAGAGTGGAACTTTACTCTAAACAGCTTTAACAAAATGTCTAAGATCAAAGCACTGGGAGCACGTTTTGTTTTTCTTTGATTTTATTGCATAATGTCACCTACATGTAATTATTTTTGCAGTTTTGAAGACGACGATGATAATAATGATAACAAAGTAGTGATGTAAAAAATCCAACAAAATCATAACAATGGACAATACGTGTGTTCACTTTCATGATATGGAAGACAAGAAAAACTTATTTATCATCACGATAATACCCAGACACACACAGCTGAGTGTATCCAACTGGAATTGACCTTGTTTGGATTCCAAAGAATCCCCATCCGCCCTATTCGCCGGATTTAGCTCCCCTTGACTGCGCATATTTCCCTAATACTGAAAAACTACGCGGCCGGAAATTAGGGGAAATTCCAGAAATTATATAAATCTGTACTGTCGTTCAACGAGTCACCTAGTGCACTGTGATTTGCCGATGCATTTTCAAAGATGCAAATCATGTTACACGATTAAACATGTTTGTCCATGTTTGAACATATTCGTTAAATAACTAATCATGTTGTCTGAATGTGTTTAATGGAAATGTTTAACCATGAAACATGATTAAGTAATTATTATACAATAATCCTATTTTTTTATGAATGAAATCAAATTTTGTTGCTATGTTTAGCAAAACAAGTAATTACAGACTGAAAAAATAGTGTAATGTTGTCTAAAATGATAACTGATTATAACATGTTCAAACATGTTTGAAGATCAACCTGAGTTTAAATCTAATAGTTAACAGTGTTTCATTGTCATACATGATCATCAGAAAGACAAAGACACATTATGCCATAAATTTAAAATCTACATGCTTTGTTTTAACATTCATATTTCATTCAAACCCATACACCAATAATGCGTCTACATGCTGTTTTTTTTCTGCTGACCTTGTGGGGAAAAACATCACAGAGATTAAAATTAGTCCTAGATAAAAACAGTATATTTTATCCAGTCACTTCTTACGATCCTCAATGTAAAGCACACTTTTAATGTTATAATTATAAATAATTGCTTATTTATTATCTTTTATTAAAATGACAATTTATATAATATGCTGAATAAAACATTCTTCGTAACTATTATGTTTTGTGCTTAGTGGATGTTCTTTTTTAATATGTACTGATTAAACTGAATATTTTGTTAGAATTGTTAAAAATTTAAGTGTTTAGTTTATTATTGTTAATCATTCGGTGGCTATATAGTAAAAATGATATTTATATTGATTATCCTGTATTATGTTATAATATGTTACAGTTACAAATAAAGAATTTATCATTAATATCAATATTATTTTAGTTAACATTTTTTCTAATATTTTAATTAGTGACCTAGTTTTTGAGCCCAAAAGATCCAGATCAAAATGGGAGTCTAGAATGAGGAAGCCTCATATTCTTGCCAAGTTTCATCAAAATAGGATCAATACTGACTTCTATAGTGTTAACAACCAAAAAGTAAGACAAACCAACAGAGAGACTCAAATATACCCCCTCTCAAACTTGGTTTGCTGGGGTATAAATATTAGATCTTTTTTGGGATTGTCAGTTCAAATCAAACACATAATTTGTAATGTATGCCTTACACAGCTTGTGTTTATGATCACTTGAAAACAGATTTTCCATACAAATTTGGCACACGACTTATATAACAACCTACAGCTTGACTAGGATTGATAACAAACAGTTCCGCCTTTAGTTCACTTGCAGAAATAACATCAAGTTCATTTGCATCCTGTACTTTAAGTAAGTGATGCCCAACGTCAGGAAAGGGATGTATAGGATCTAATAAATCTAATTGGTTCCCGACACCATATTTTTTATTTTGCACAGCATCTTCCACAAAGTATTTTACAGAAAAAATAACTCCATTTCCACAAAGAAAAGTGTGACAGTTCTTCCTTTTCATGCGCTTATATTCCTTTGAATGCAGGACTGTTCCCTGTTGAGCTATTCTGTATGAAACCTTACATACTGTTTTGTATGCACCAATTTTTTCAAGATAGTTTTGTGTCTCCTTTGAGATGAACTTTCCTTCAAGATCAGCCAGTGCTTTTGTTGCACCACAAATTTCTCCTGTTGAAGTCCTATCTGGACAAACTTTTGAGAAATAACTACTCCAAACAGGATCCCCCTTCATTTTCTCCGGTACTCGACTGTTCCTTATGTAAAAATCTCTCAATTTGTTATTGATAACCTGGCAAGTGACATCCCCAGTTCCATGAACTGATTTCAAAATTTCGGCATTATTATCTTCGACACCAAAACAGCTCCAGTACTACAAGGGCCCCCATAATCGCACATAATGCACAAGATGCATCCCAATATTGTGTACATTAAGTCCACATGAGCTTTGCCCATACAAGTTGGAGAAAGTCTGGTAAAAGTGATCAAGTAACCACTCTGCACGAGTTAGTTCATCTTCAGTGATCGAATCCCCAAACAGGAGGTAAATGCCTTCGGAAAGCATACAGAAATGTTCCAGATATTTCTCTGAAAGGATACCTTTCAAACATGGGAAGGTATAACATAGTAACCATATCTGCAACTCAGTGGCTTTTAGATTATTATAGTGTTTCTCAAGATCTCTCGGCAGCCTCTGAATACAGCTTGAAGGGTTAATGCTTTTCAGCCTTTCACTTATAACTCGTAAAGACTTCCCAACAAAATAGGGCTGAGAAGACTGTGTTGGTGAAACCCACAGGTAAAGTAAGGTTTTGGTCACACCCATGAAAACTCCATGCATGTAGTCTTGTGTCACTCCATTTACTACATCAAACCAGGGCATTGAAATGAATCCTGATGGACCACATATCCCTTTTACTCTGTTTGTTCGACTTGCTGAAGGACCTTTTACACACTTGAAATCATCTGAATTTCTAAGGGGTGGCTTCTGATCAGGTGATCTATATTGATGCGACTTTCTGTGGCCTCTCCCTCGTTTCACTGTCTCACCTGGCTCTTCACTAGTTACACATCCATAAGCACCATTGTGCATTGTCATTCCTGTAGCATATGCTTTGGTCTGTAAATCCATAGTAGCTAGACAGACACAAAGTTTCACTTTTTTTCCACCATCTTTTGTTACAATGTTTATACCACTGTCATACAGATCTTTTAGATAATTTCCAATTGACTTAAAGTATTCCAAAAAGGGGGGGGGGCTGAGCTTCCTTGCCAAATACCAGCTAACTGTGTATTTCCTCTACAAAATCTATGAGAAACTGACAGTTCATTATTTGAGATAAACACTGGCCACAGCTTAACTTTGCTGGAATTATAGAGTGGTATCCCATCAGTGTTTAGAATTCCACTTATATTGTAAGGATATGACAGGAAATTGCCATTTTCATACAAGTCCTGATAAGCTATTCCTTGGTATATATCTGACATAATTTAACTCTTTTGTTTAGTTTTCTTTTTATTACCTAAAATTTCTTCCAATACACCATCTCTTTCTAGTAAAAGTTTCAACTGAAAGCCAATGTCACAAATCGTGAAGGAAGTGCGAGGTTTACGTTTCTTCTCTAGCTCTTTGGTAGAATCACCAATATATCTAAGCCCTTGACACCTGTCTGTAGAACACTGAAAAGCATCAGGATCATCTGGGAAACTTTGTAGACAGGATTCACAGGAATGGATGACCTTATATGCTGACTGGCCAACTCCTGCATATATTTTCTTGAATGTTAAGTCATTCAGCACTTCAGAGTCTGGGTTGAGGGCTTTAATTAGGCTTAACAATGACTCAGACGATGCTTTTGAACAATCATAATGACGTGTATATGCAGCAATTCCATATGAGAACAACTCAGTGTCATTATTAACTTGTTTGCTATCTGCATTGTTTTCAGTTTCATCATCACTAACAACAGAGTCACTAAAAGTATCACTTAAAGATGAATCAATATGGCTATCTGACAACTCACTGGAATCTGACGAGTCACTTTCTGAATCAGAGTGTTCACTGGCATTTACATTTTGAAAGTTATCAGGTGCTTTACATTTACTGCTGTTCTCAAAACATGAAGACTTGTGTTCTTGGAAAGCTGATACTGCTGCAGAACAACTTTCACTGCTGCCATATCCAATGTTGACTTCATCCATCACTTTGAATGCTCTGGATCCTGACATCTCCATCGCTTGTTCTTGTCTGACTAATGCATTGCCAGCACCATCAGACTGTACAGGATCAGACCTTTTCTGCCTCATTAAAGTTCTTCTAGGAATTTTCACAGAGCTGTCATACTTATACAATTTCTTCACTGGTTTCAGAGGACCTATAGAAAAGAATTGCCCTTTATTAGTATAATAACTAATAAGTCTTAGGCATAAACAACTAGAGCTATCATTAAATGTGCTTAATACCCTAGCAAATCACTATATAACAGTTTTTAAGTTTTCACAGGAACAAATATTTTTGTCCAAATTTTGATTATTTCCATTACCATGGCAACCACAATTTTTACTCCAGAGTGAACAGAAAAGCATGTGCATAATTTACATCTTCCCACCTATTCACACATCAAGATTCATCAACCTAGCTTAAATAATTTTCAAGTTATTGCACGAACAAATATTTTTGGACAAATTATGGCAATTTCCTTTGCCATAGCAACCACAATTTTGACCCCATGGAAAAAAAAACAAAATAACAAGCATAATCTACATGTTGCTATCTATTCACAGTTTCATCAACCTGAAATGGGAGAGTACTTTGCATCACAAACTTGTTCTGTATGTATTTATGCGGACAGATCGACCGACCACCAAACAACAGAGTGACTGAAATATTTCTAACTTTGCTAACTTCATTTGCAGGGCTACTACCCTTAGACTACAGAAACAAACATCAAAACAAAATGCACAGCAGTGTACATGGTGAGAATAGAATGTCACAGGATCTCACCCTGAATTATTCAGGCTATTGGTTGTTGAGAAAAAGAACCACAAAATGTACTTGTCTAGTGATATAATCATTTGCACACTGTCATTATACTAGTGTTAATACTTTATCAATATTAAATGAAACAATATATATTGTCAGAACTTACTATAACTATGAAGCAAATGAAGGTGCTGCAAGACTCTTTCCTTTGATGACAGAATCTTGCTACAAACAAGACACAAGAACTTTCCATCATCTGTTCGTTTGAAGCTGTTGTTCTTATCCATCCTTCTCTCAGACATGGCTGGTCTGTTAAAAAATAAATACAAGATAGTCATCTTCAAAACATGCGTTATATTCTAACAAGAGGCCCAAGATGAACCTTAATCGCTCACCTGAGTACCCTGACTGGCTGTGACATGACTTAAGACAATTTTTTTTATTTTTAACCCTGGCGGCCATCTTTTGTAGGGGGGCAGAACCTTTGGGCAATTATAGTAGAGGGTCACCAAACATTCCTGTGAAGTTTAATCAAAATTCAGACTATCAGCTGCGTCCTATAATTATATAAAATACTACATTTTAGGCCTTGGGTTCTACATATTCACTATTTCTGGGAGATTTTTAGAAAGTGTGTTCTTTGATACTGCCTCCAGAACAGGCAGTGTGTGACAAAGATCCAAGACCAAGTTAGATTTGGTCTTCAAGATACAGAAATTGGTGGGATCAGTCTATATATAATGGTATAAAAGCTTAAAATGAATATAGCTGTCAGTAAAGTAAGTTTTTATTGCAATACTTTGAACTCTAAGCAGTCTTGGACTATAAGTTTGTTTTTTCTTTATATAAAACAGCATGAAATGCTGGTGGCGGCCGTGGTCCAGTAGTAAGTGCGCTTGACTTGCAACCCACAGATCCGGGTTCGAATCCCAGTCTCAGCAGGTCATACCCTTCTATGAAAATTTGACAAAAAATGTTGATTTTCCTCCTTATGTGTAGAAGTTGCCGGCTCCTTGTGGAAGGATAAATTGGTACTGGTTAGTATAGGCCAGGAAAACTAGTTAGGTGAACCAGTTGCCGTATATAACTGAAAAGTTGTTCAAAAACCGCGTAAAACCCCAGTGACAATGAAACAAAAAATGAAACAAGAGTACAAAATGTCCTATATTTAGCCTAATTGTCCTCTATTTATTGTTAAAATTGTGGAAATGTCCTATATTTGTCCTAAAATTTGAAAAAAAGTTGGGTTGACAGCCTGAAAACTGGTCCAGCGGTTCTGGAGATGTTGGTTTAAAGATTGTTCTATTTTAAGCCCTGGTGGCCATCTTGTTCAGCAGAGCATTTGGGAAATTTTAGTAGAGGACCACCCAACGATCATTCCTGTAAAATTTAATCAAAATTGGCCCAGTAGTTATGTAGGAGATAGCGTTTGAAGCCAAATGTTGATGACACACGACAACAAAATTCAACAATCAGAAAAGCTCACCATGAGCACTTTGTGCTCAGGTTAGCTAAAAAACACAATAAACTATTCTCTTCCTATTTGAACTACTTTGTTTGTGGAGTGTAAAAGTGACATTTGAAGAGTTTGTTCAAGCAGTCTTTGAAATATTACAGTTGATCATGACCTTTTGGCCTATTTCTCAGGTGAGCGATCTAAGACCTCAGGGCTCTCGTGACATTGTTATGTGTTCAATTACAAAAAAATACATACCATCAATATTTTATTTCATCATAGCTAATAAAACCATCTTAAGCTTAAATCTTCCATTCATAATTTTGAAAGACAATCTAGTATTTTCATATCCTCTTTTAAGCTGGTACATACTACAATAGAGCAGTGTTTTGCAACCGGTCTGCCTTCAAAGTTTTTATGTGTCAGTTACAAGTTTAAATCATTGTGTCAGATGTGATTAAGAATGTTTGTCTAACAGAAATATTGACGCGTATACTGTGAATTATTATTTTGCGAAATAAACATCTTTTGTTCTTCAAAGCATCATAACTTTCGTTTTACATTTGGCTCTTTCATTTGGTTGTCCGTGGATGAAAACAATATTTCGCCAACCCTGAACAATTTTAGAAAACATACTTACGAAAAGAAAGCTGGTGACTTCGGAGCAGTTTTCACACTCAGTGACTCACGCGGCCATTTTGAAATGTTCTATGTTGCGTTGTAAAGTTGTGTAACAGAATTTTCGAATTTGTAAAATGGCTTTTCTTCAAACATAATCAGTCATTACTAAGCTCCATATTGCATCATAAAAACCTATCGTACCCTGCATTTCATGGAAGATCTATGTATACCCGATATTTGAAAAACAATACCGGATCTTTTCGCATTTTTCGCCAGCTTTTCACGGATATTTGACGCATCACGTGATCAACAGCGCCATCAAATCAGGGTGTTATTTAAAGCATCCAATCAAATTTCGGAATGTATTCTTTCCGTAACAGAAGTTTCTGGGCGGACAAGTCTGAAAATGTCGGCAAATAAAGTTTTAGTTTATTGGACAGCAGAAAAAAATGGTCAATCGTGAGTCTGCAGTGAGGGGAAAAGTTGTACCGGGAAACCGAACACACACCAAATTCCTCGGCAAGCTTTATCCTTCGTTGATCGTAGCAAGTAAGTGATTTTTTCCCTGATTTTGAATTTATTAAAAGATGCATAAATTTTGCAATCAAACAGTGTGCATTCATTGTAAACAAATAGCAGCATGTATTTGAAAGATGGATTTTCAATAAGCTTTGCGCAAAATTTCATTTATGTATACACCAGGATGACTCTGATATTGACGGATTTCCAACTTCGTATTTTTATTTCATATTGATAAAAGGTTAGATTAGATTGAACTGATCAATACATGTATGCATACATTGAATACTCCTTCTGCGCATGAGGGGCTAGGTTTCATTTTAACCCACCAGTTAATTGTTACCATCACCACCAAACCACCACTTGGGCAGAGCCGGGGGAGAATAGACCCGTGTTTTCTGTTGTCAAAACACGTTTTGCAATAGTGACAAATATAGCAGTGGATATGATTACACAATCAGACTCTGAGTCTGTTGTGTGTTAGTGAGAGTTAGAGTTGATTTATTTGATTTATTTTTATTTTGGATTTAGTTTTAAATCCTTGTGTGGCTGATCATATGGTGTTTTTTTTTCTTTTTACTATTAACATGGATGACAAACAACAGTTTCAGTAATTCTTATTTTATTGTTTAGTCTGGATTATAGAATGGAATATGACTATAAATTTATACAGAACAAATAAGATGAATAAATTTCAAATATATAGCATATAGAATGTTGTCTTCATCGTTATCTAGGTCAATGTCAAGTATAGTCAGGGTACTTTGATGAGCGATTTAGACTCATCTTGGGCCTATTGCAAATGAAAGCTAAAGTTGATAAAATAAACCTTCAATTCTACTGTTTCAGAGGATGACCAGAGTGAAATTTCAAAGTCAGAAGAATCATTAAAAATGTCTCCAGGCCTGTATGAATGAAGAGGATCCTGAGGATTTTGAAGCATTCGAAAAGTGTGTACTACAGTACATTAACGATAAAGAATTTGAATGCCAGGTTTGCATGCCATTTCAATAAAAATGCCAATCCCAGTACCCTGCAGTCAGGCACTGAATAAGTCAGCAATTCTAACGTCACACTAACCTGCATTATAAGTTTTAATAACACCATTTACCTAGCTGCTTGTACATAATTTATAATAAGAAACAAAGTAAGACTTTATAGATTTTATGAAAGTGAACACTGCCCAAGTCGGCCTTTAGTGCCCTGCCCAGTATCATGTGTGCCTGCTTTTTTTCAGACTTGATACAACACTACACTTGTAAAGTGCTCTAGTGAGACTGACCAATAGCTTGCGCTTCATCTTAAGATTTATTTTTAATTTGAAATTTTACTACTTGATATTTGGGAAAAATAGAAGTGACTTTGCATTGGGTATTGGGCCATTTGCTTTGGGAACGGGCCTATTTTCCGGAGTTGCAGAAACGCTAGGAAAACCTCTGAGTCCATGCATTCAGTTTTGCGATCTATATGAACTCTGGTCAGCAATATCATTATCATAGTGCTCTTGTTGTTTCTAGAAAACCAACTTAACAAACAATGCTTAGAGAGAACAACAGTACAGGAGACTTCTGGCACAGAGATGCTGCAGAAAATCAGGTGAGTGGTTTGTGTTTAAGGCCTAAAAAAGGTTATTTACTCTAATCTGACCGATCCACCATTTTTACTGCGACCCAATTTTTTTACTGGCTCCTGAGGACTATAATATTCATTTTTAATAATCATGATATTGAAAAAAAGTAGCTAAAATTATTATTCATTATTGTGCTTAAGTTATATGCTGAAAACTTCATGTGTGCGATAAAAGTTTGGTACATAAGCTAAATGTAACAGCGTCAAACAAAATTGCAAGTGGACATGCCTCATTGTCATTGGTCGACACAATACCACCGCAATGTGTCAAGGATGTCGTTCGTATTCATGAGCTAGCCAATCACAAGGCGCCTTCATTATTGACTGTATGCTTGTACTTGACTACATGAACAGTTGCAGTTCATGCTAAAATGAATGTCATCTTTTCCCAAACAATTTCTTTGCTGAATGTAAATATACAAGAATGAATATTTTACGGGTTTCCCTTAGTCACAGAACTGACTTCAGGAGATGATGAAACCAGTGCATCCACCAGTGAATCAAAGAGACTGTAAGACCTAAAAAATGATTTATTGTTTCCTGTAAAATGCTTAAAAAGGGTGACGTCGGTAGCTGTCAGACGTATTGCATCAATTTTTAGCCCACAATATTAAAAAGGGCATAATTCCATTTAAGACGTCACTATGGGCTATGTTTTTTAGTTCACTAGAGCACGAAGTGCTCATGGTGAGTTTTAAGGATCAGTGAATGTCCATCGTGTGTCATTCGTCGTGCGTCAACTTTTGCTTTAAACAACAACTCCTAAACCACGCATCAAATTTTCATGAAACTTATCAGGAATGATCAATGGGTGACCCTCTACAAAAGTTGTATAAATGGTTCCGGTCCGTTGCATAAGTAGGTCACAGGGGCTAAATAGGGGGTTTTCAAAGTGCAATTTTTAAAAATCTTTTCTGAAACCATAATAGCTAGAGCTTACATATTTGGTATGTAGCATGGTCTAGTGACCTTCTACAGAAGTTACATAAATCATGCCCCTGGGGTCAATACTGGCCACGCTCCAGGGCTAAATCCCTTCTATTGACTTATAATTGGAAAAATTGAAAGTGTGTTTTCTTTGCAAGGAATACACAGATTTAGACCACAGTTAACACAAATGATCATTGGATGGTCCTTAATGTATGGTATGGAATTTTTCCGGTTGGTCTCTTAAGTAGGTCACAGCTGTTGAGTGTGCCTAAAAACCAACCAATCTTCAAATTCACGCATTATCTGTTTTAATATGTTTAATGGCACATAATGAATACTTTAATTTTTACAGTGCTCCCCAAGTCACAGAACTAGAGTCCACAGATACAGATCTGGAGTCCATACGAGAAGACGACAATGGATCCATCGTTGTATCAGATAGACGGTAAGACTTGATATTTATTATTCTGTTTCCTGTAATATGCTGTAAGAAAGTGAGCTATTCAATTGTTATGCTGGTAGTCTGGCGTTGTGCATCAACTTTTAGCCTGAGGACTGAAAATAGAAAACAAATCTTTAAATGACATCTACTCCTAAACCACCAAGCTAAAATTACATAAAAATAACGTAGATGTTGCTTGGGCGTCACTGCTAAAATTGTTCAATTGTTCTGCATGTCTAGCCACCATGGGTAAAAACATAAAAAACTTTAAATAGCATTGTGTCTAAATCTGCAATTCCAATTTTGATGTAACTTCAGTTTATAGAAATGATCATTTGGTGATCTTTTACCAAAATCAAAATTCTTCTGCTCGCCTGAAAATTCTAATTTCACTACTATTAACATTGTATGAATATCAGAGCAGTTCAGGTTGTGATTCACTGTGGTTTTGTGCCTAATTGTACCTAACTGTTTCTGTTCTGATTTGCTATTTCAGAGCCCAAGAAGTGTCAAAAGCTTGCTCAGCAGACTCAGCAACGCCAGGGGAACTTGTGACCTCAAAACATAAAGACTTGTCTGACAATCAGTAGGTATTTTGTTCTCTGACAAATGGTTCATGTACATACTTTTATTATCTTAACTTTATATATATATCAGGATGGGTGGTGAGTTTTAGAAAACAACTGAGTGCCCCTGTATTTTATAGAACATTTCCAAGCATTTAGTGGGTTTGAAGACAAAATTAGTTTTTCACCTGAGCATTTATTCTGATAGGAAGTAATACACGTACCTTTTTCTACTGCTTTTTCCTTAAACTGGCAGTGGCTGACACGATGTTGCACTTTTTCAGATATGTAACACTAGCTCAGCTAGATACAATTTTGGACGGGCATGTTCGCCGGTCGGAATTGAGAAAACTGAAGAGAAAACTAGAAACAACTCCCGTGACAAAACATGACAGTGAAGAAGAACTTGATACACTTATTTCACGCCAGAAGGACGATATGAGGCTGTAGAAGCCGGGCTACGAAAATTGTTCACGGTGGAAGAAATTAACAGTTCCACAGGAAAGAAGGCCAATAGATACACCCCAGCAAAACCCAAGTTTGACCCGGAGCGTTTTAATCTTATGTCCAAACTAGTGGAGAAACATTTCAATATTTCTCATAAAGAAATTGTGCTTAAAACTCTGGCAGTAAAGAGAAAGTTTGCTGTTAAAATAGTTTAGTGGATGATAATCAAACTTTATACTTAGAATACATTTATGTGTTTCATTATACCCCCGCACAACAAAGTTGTGGGTGGGTATACTGGTTTCAGCTTGTCCGTCTGTCTGTCCGTCCGTAGGTGGAATCTTGTGTGCCCTTCTCCGAAACAGCTTATTGGATTTTCATAAAACTTGACCAACACATTAGGCATTAGGTCTACATGTGCATATTATAAAAAAATATTCAGACCTATTTTCACGGAGTTATGCCCCTTTTTATTTGTCGTTAGACAAAATCTTGTGTGCGCATCTTCTCCAAAACGGTTTGTTTGATGTTTATAAAACATTACCTGTGTATTAGACATTAAGTCTTCTTGCGCATATTTTACAAAATAATTATTTGGATTTATTTGCACTGAGTTATGCCCCTTTTTTATCTGTGTATAGACAAAGTCTTGTGTGCACTTCTTCAAATTGCTTGTTCCAAGTCATTTAGCTTGCATAAAGTGTGTAAGCTGCAGTTTGACAGTGTTGTTTTGATATCTTACCTAATAATCCTATTTAAAATAATATTTCATTAAAATGAAATTTAGCAATAATTGTTACTATTTCTTAAAATTGTTAGCCATACATGTTATGATGATTGTTTTTATACCTGTTTAAACATTTCAAGCACATGTTCTAATATATTCAAAACATGTTCAAAACACATTCAAATCATGTTTCAACATGTCCAAAAACCATGATAAAACATGTTTTAATGACGATTATTCAGATACTGATCAAACATGTTCAAACATGATTATCAACCATGTCAAAGCAACATATTTAAATGTGTTCAGAAAATGTTCTTTGATATCATGAAACATGATTGACCACAATCATCTTTGATCATGTTGGATCATGGTGCCATTTCACGCACATGTTCTAATATGTTCAAACATGTTCAAAAGACAGTATATCATGTTTCAACATGTCCAACAAACATGATAAAACATGTTTTAAACATGATAAAACATGTTTCAGTCATGTTGTTTTCGCTAGGGTGAGAAAACCAATTAAAGACTCGCGGATATTTGAAATTTTTGATATTTAATTTTTGAAAAAATCTGCGAATTCTTCGATCAGAGAGCTGTCACTGTCACTAGCAGGAAGTGGATTTTCAGACTAAGTTCCAGTCAGTTCTGAAATAATCTTATACAATTGTTTCGTATCGCCCTTTGAATTTATAATGTTCTGGCTCATAATTTGTTTCTTTTCACAACTAATGGCATAGGTATACTTATTTCGAGCTTCTTTAGATAATCTAAACTGCTCAGGTGTTTTATACTTCCTCAATGTTCTTTCTAGCTTACGCAAGGAACGCTTAAGAATAACAATTTCATCATTAAACCAGGGTTTAAGATTTCTACAAATCTTTGTTTTCTCCACTAAAGGGGCATGTTTATCAATAATAGTTTTAATTTCACTTTCAAAAATATTCACATAAGAATCAACATCATCTTGTTCGATATAAAGATTTCTTAAATCATTAGTAAATTCACAACTGTCAATTTTCTTGAAGTTTCTGAATAAATAGATTTGCTGACAATATTTTCCTTTGGCACATTGAAAACAACTATTACTACACAATGGTCTGATATAAAAAGTACAGCTTCACAGTGTACAATGCAAACACCATTTGATACTTCAGTTAGAACCAAATCTAAGCAATTACCATCAAAATGAGTATTAAACTTAACATGCTGTTGAAGACCCATAGAAAAGACACAATTGTTGAAATCTATTGTGGCATTAGAATCATTCTGAATGTGTAGATTGAAATCACAATTGATCATCAAATTAGAATATTGCGGAAAAATATCCTCCATTAACTGTGAAGTGTCATTATTGAACTGATTAATCGTAGCCATAGCTAGGGGTCTATATATACCAACAATATGCAATGTAATCATTTTAAAGATTAATCTCCATATTCCAAACTCAAAACTTCTGATTATTACATTCTTAATGTTCAAGACTTTTATTGTATTTCTCGCAGTTACAGCGATACAACAACCAATTTTATTTTGCCTATTCGCAACATACAGTTTATAACCAGTTTGATTCAGATCAGATGTCTCATACAGATGCTGTTTCTCATCGGAGAACCAAGTTTCAGTGAGTAAAGCAGACGCAATGTTTGGATCTCTCAAATACTGACAAATTGGAATGTCATAGCATCATGAGTTATCAATACGCCAGACTGTCTCACGAAACGTTGGACACTCATCTAATATTTCGTCAATGAAACACCAAATGTACACCAGTCACATTTCACGTCAGAATTTATTCATTAAATAAATTTCTTCCAAACACTACCCCTAAATCAACCACCTGTTCATACACCGTGTTCACAGCTTACCATCAACACTCAATGTCAAACAAAAATAATAGAAAATCAACTATTGAAAGTAGCAAGTTTCAATGTGATTACTCAGGTTTTTTTTCAAATTAATTTTCACAGAAAATATTATCCGAATGCTCGAAACTTCGGACCTAACCACGTGTACAACTTTAATTCTATGAAAGAATCTTCCAAAATAACAACTGGAAACCTTATTAAAGATAGTACTCGTGACATGAAATTATCGAAATAACAACATATTAAGATATCAATCCTCAGTAATACATTGTTCGAAATTTCTTAATTTGATAAGATTCACACTGTATATTGTTTATAACATTATGAGAATTTTGTTTCCCAGTTTGATATAAATAAAGTCATAGTTTTTTCTGTTTCTAAAAGAAACTCAATTTCATTCGGTAATTTTTTTCAACGTGGAAATAAACTAAATAATACATCAAGAAAATGAAAGCATTTGCTTCCATAATTTCATTGAATAAAACTCTGTTAATACATATCCAATACAAAAAGAAAAGCTGATATAACGAACGTACATTTATTGGTTTGTTTGTAAATAAATTGATATATTCCGATGATGATTTGATCTAATTTGATTTTTGAAAGCGATTTCGTTTCTTTTTGTATTGACTATACAGTAAAACCTCGATAACAAGGAAAAAGTCAATTAAAACATATTACAATGGAGTGCGAGAGAAATAATGTGATCACATATGACTTTATATCGACGTGGTGTTCAGGGAAAATATTTCACTCGACTCAAAAACAACTGATAACAATAAATCAAAAACATTGTAAGAATGTAATTACTACTATGTAGAACATTAACCTCATTTTGACAATCGGATATGCTGTAGGTTTCCGGTGGTAGGGGAGATACCTTAGGACTAAACCGGAAATAAAATTAAAATGCCTTATCCTACAGAAATTTAGTAGAATTTAAATAAAAAATATAATAGCGATGTTGTTACACGTAATGCTATTCTATTACTTATGAAGCATAAAATTAATATTAAAATATCTAAATAATAAATAGTATACATTCATAATACTTTATCAATGTAACAACAACTAATAATTAAAGTTTAAGGGAAGAGGCATCCGTGGTCGAGTGGTTACGGTTTCTGACTGGTAATTATTAGCCATTCACGCTGTGGTTATTCTACCTGCGACCTAATGTCATATGAGAGGAAGCTGTCCAATTTGTTCAAAGCAGGTCGAAGGTTCTACCTAATCTATCTAATATGAAAACTCTTATCTTTAGATTAAAAAAAGGCCGTAAAAATGAGTTGTCACAATAATAGTTCATCATTTTCAATATATTATCAATACGAAAACAAACTCGCATTTGTTGTTATTACGTTTTGAATGTAATTATGTACGTAAATCGGTACATTAAACTGTTCATTTAAATAAATATAATTTTTACAAAATGATGACTGTTTGTCTTTGTATTGAATACATGTACACAGAAAAACTTAAACATTAAGACCATCATTAATTGTCTATTACACAAAGTGGTCTTAATGTTGAAGTAGTATACTTATAAGAGAAGTTTTAATGTTGTTAGTACAATGTGATAAACGATTGTTAACGAGAACAGTGAATGTTACGGTGCAAGGTCGATATTATCCTTGCCTACCTTGAGTTCAGATGGTTGATTTTGTATAAAAATCCGAATTTATGAATAAAAACACAATATTCCGTCACAATTATGTAGAAACGCACATATTAATTCCACAGCATAACGAATACAATAACACTTTAAACACAAATTTAGCAAGCTTTTAACATTGAAACATTACTTTTACTCCAAAATGAATAGAAAACACTGCATTCCTGAACCGGACTCCTGAACCAGATCTTGCAGATTCGAATCAAGGCAGCAGCTATGGAAAGTGGTTGATTAAAGTTGTAATAACTTCTATCGGCACTGACTTTCTCCGCTAATCTAATTATGTACATCCTGTTACATACAAACGTTTTGGGAAGAAGCCTTAAATTTATCAATAACTTGGATTATGTTGCATTACATATCATGATGAAAAGTCAAAAGACACCCTGGTGTCCTAGGCAAAGTTCGGTGTTCCACGGCTCTCCCAGATATCCGTATTGTTGTCGTAGCAATTAACGGATCCAATCCAGAATATGTTATCATGGGAACGATTTGTACCGGCACAAGGAACTGTAGATCAATAGTGTGATACCAACAACTGAAAATTACATAAAAAGAAATATTCATATTACCGTTTAGATAATTTATTATGTATAGAAATATGAAATTATGACCAGAACTAGCTGATTAGATTGCGGAAACGACCATGAAACATGGAAACTGCAACCTTACAAGACTATGTATCCTATAAGAATGATATGATTGCTTTGAAGACATTAAAAAATTACTAGCCATAATTCGATGATAATTACACAGTAGCTCTGTGTTGAAAGATGTAGTCAATGAACTCAGGAGTTTGAAACAGACAAAGGGCAATAGTCCTACTAATATTACAAAGTCAACTAACCAGGCAAACGAACGAGATACGATCCAAAATGGCTTTAACTCGGGTAATATGCCTCACGGGGCTAGACCTTATTGCTCACACCAAAGTTGAAATAGACTTTATCATTCGTCCCCCTGTATAACTGATATTTGTAGCAACCGTCATGTAAATTTCCAATCACCACTCAATGTAGCTGGTGTCTATCATAGTATCGATTATCAACCACCTACCTATGCAGTTAATGGCTTTGGTGGGGAATGTGAAGGTCACCAACCGTTACCACACTATGACACTCACAGGCATTATGAGGTCACTAATATAAAAATGGAACCGTTTACCGGGAAGGAAGAGTGGAAGGTTTGGATAGACAGGTTTGAGGCTATCACACAGCGCTATGATTGGCCTGATGGTCTGATGGTCAAGTTGCAGAATTTGTGTTTTCACAACTAGAACCTGCTGTCCTGTCTAACTATAGAAATCTTATGGATGAAATGAATAATATGTACAGGGTAATTGAAACACCAAGGTCATTTGAAGTGGAGTACCATAAGGAACCCGATACATTGATGCGGCGGTCTTTCATGAAATGAAATATGAGATGGAATCGCAATGGGGCAAAGACGAGCATGTGATAAAGTTAACGATAAAGTTAGCTATATGACAGCAAAGAAGGTGTAACAGCACAAGAGATAATCAGGTTCAGCGAACCTGATACCAAAAGTGATTTCGGAGATACTACAGGCAAGGACAGTCATAAAAAAGCTTGCGAAAATCCTACAGAAACTATAGTTAATGGAGAAAAATAAACAGAATGGTTATCGAAGTCCTCAAAATAAAACAAAACAAGAGGGCCATGATGGCCCTGCATCGCTCACCAGAATAAATATTAATTAACTTGATACTAAAAAGGTAATAAAGGTACACTTATGCGCAAATAATGGGGAACAATAATAAACTTGATAAAGGACCATCATTGATTGATTGATTGGTGTTTTACGGTGCTTTTAACACCAACTAGGCTATATCGCACCCACAGCAGAATTTGTTAATTAATTAATAATGTTAATTATATTTTACGGTATAGATTAACTGCCTTTAAAAACTGAATAATACACATAGATGGAGTGTTTGTGAACAGGTCTTTGAGTGATCTTGCATTGAAATACTGGTTCCGGATTGGGGTATATTCGTGGCAGTCTAGAAGAAAATGTTCTACAGTGAAAGGTTCGTTGCATGATATGAAAAATGGTTGATCTTCTCGGTTAAGTTTGTATGAATGTGTAATTCGAGTGTGTCCGACAAGGCACCTTGTAATAACAACTTGGCCGCGGCGAGTTAAAAGAGGGAAAGATCTTGATAATTGGACATGAGAAAGGATGGCATGGAGTTTGCTATTTGTCCTTTTTATCCCATTGAGATTGCCATTTGGACTTGATAAGTAAATTAATAGATGGCTGAAAAATCGCTGTTGGGTAACGTGATTGCAACTGGTTGAATATTAAGAGCTTCTTTTGCCAAAGTATCAACTGTTTCATTTCCTCGAATACCTATGTGGCTAGGTATCCAGCAAAATTTTACACATTTTGATAGTAAAATATCATGTAAGCGAATGAGTAAATGTTGAATCAAGACATTATTGCTTTTGCGATTTTTAATTGCTTGAAGAACAGAAAGAGAATCTGAGAAAATTAGAAATTTGTCTGCACTGTATTGAGAAATGTATGATAATGACAAGTCGATGGCTTTTGTTTCTGCTGCAAAAATTGATGCCTTCTCTGGGAGGCCCATCCGAGAAATAAAGTTGTGTGCGAAGGCAGCACAACCAGCCTTGTTGCCGTATTTTGAACGGTCAGTATAGATATTGATAAAATCATGATGTGTTTCTATAATTTTGGAAAATTCGTCTTTATATAATTCAGATGAGTTAGGAGATTTTTTTGCTTTGGATAGGTCAGTATTTACCTATGATTGTGTCCATGGAGCTATATTTTGTGTAAGGTTTTGTGCAACGTTATGTGTTAAGTTTGAGAGCTTCTAAGTCGCATTCTAATCGTAAATCAATTGGTTTTATTTCTTTTTCTTTGTTTTGAAATTGCTCTTTGCTATTAGGGTTGAATATTTTTTCCAATTATTAAACTAAAACAAAAACACAAGTTTTACCTTGCCTTTCTTTTAGCTTGGACCTATGTGGTAGTGGATGTGGAATTCATCTTCTACATTTTCACTAAACATTTTAAAAGTTTTATATGTCATTCACTATATACGGATCAAAACTATTTTGAAAAAAAATATATCTTGTGCTTGTCTCTATTGAAATTAAGTTAAAATTTCTACTTATATTTAGAGCAAAAATCAAGTTTTAGATATTTTCCTGTCTTTCTTTGATTTGTACAACTGTATGGCCTCAGAAAATTCAGCCTTTTCAATTTTTATGGTGATTAATGTATTCATTGACTTTTCCTGCATTCTATTCTTCTATTTATTTTTATTCCATTCTGACACATTTCTATAATTATGATCAATTTTCACTGGTAAAAATTAAGTTCAGTTCGTTTTTAATTAAATTTACGTTCAGAAAGTAATAATGACGCAGAATGACAATCGGTTGCAGACACTTTCTAGTGATTCTTTCTTCGTGCGGCAGCCATATTAACTTACTTTCACTGCACATGCGCATTGGATAAGAATTGCAAGTTTATTCTCCGGACTCAATTCTTTTGGAAAGTGTACTCAAACTTTCGTTTCTTGCCGTCTGGAACTGACTGTTCAAACGATGCGTCTTGTTCCTCCGTTAAACTTTCTTCTGAAGGACTGTTTCGTTAGTTCCATTGTTCTTTTTTTAAGAAACTCTGTTTTAATTTGAGTTGATTCGACATTTTATGGCATGAAACAATGACCTTCTACACACGTGCTTTGATTCATGACGTCAAATATTGCGTAGTCAACACGAGGTAGGTTGACATCATAGCAACTCGGCCGATTCCGTAACCTCGATTATGCCTGAATATTCAGTAGGTCTAAAAATAGGTTGCGCAATATTGATCTGAATTGGGACTGAAAGTGTACGGATTTACATTTCGGGTCTGCAGGTATCCGGCGATTTTTATACGCACAGAAACGCACAGAAAATTTTGCGCCATAAATTGACAACATGCGTGGAATGTGGCCCATTGATTTCTTTTATTAGCGCCAATTAGTTAGACAATGCGTGATTTTACCAATCCCGCATCCTAGATTCAACTCTGAAGCTATTTTAAGGTATTTCTATGTTCAGCTCTAGCAGCCAATAATTAGGGCCAACCATTTTTATCACTATCTAAAGATGCTTAAAACCAAGTTTGGTAACGGTCAATTCATAGAATCATGAGAAAAAGTCATTTTAAAGTATTTCTATTTTTAGTTTTATTTGAGTAAACTTGAGAGAGGACCATCTAAGGATGCTACAGACCAAGTTTGGTGATGATCCATCCATAGGTTCATGAGGAGAAGACGTTTTAAGGTATTTCTTTTTTTTGCTCTAGCGGCCCCTAATAGAGGCCAACTATTATTTTTCGCAAATCTGATAGAACACTATCTAAAGATGCTAAAAACCAAGTTTGGTAATAATCCATCCATAGAAACATGAGAAAATGTCATTTTAAGGTATTTCTATTTTTAGCTCTAGCGGCCCCTAAAAGGTGATGACTATATTTATTTAAGCAAACCTGAGAGGGGACTATCTAAGGATGCTACAGATGGGGTGTACATTAAGGGATTTATTGAAGGTAGCCCGGCGGTGTTCCCTGCGGACACTGTGGCGTCTAAAACAGTGATTTTGTCACGGGTTTACCAGGAAAAAGAGGAAAACTACCAGCTTAAGGGCAGCTAATGGGAAACCCATTGTTGATTGGGGCGAGGCCCAAATTAACATAACATTAGGTAACCTAAAGGTTGTCAAGTGGACTGGGGTGGCCGAAATTGAGGACCACGTCCTGTTAGGTGATGATGTGTTGGATTGTGGTGTTCAGTGAAAACAAATTATTGCTAGATTGGGAAGTGATTCCTTGTTTTCAAGTGAAGGAGCCTGAAGTGGTCAGACAGGCTACGGTGGTCGAAACTTTCACTATTCCGGGTCGGTTGGAAGCTGTAGTAGATGTCTTCGAAACAAGACATGAAAGTGATGATCAAGATCAGAGAATGGACTATGTTATTGAACCAACAGATGCCTCTAAGGACCGCTATCAGTTATTGATGGCAACGTTCCTAGTGAACATTAACAGTAGAACTACATGTAAAGTCAGAGTACACAATCTGTTCACCTCAGATGTCGTTTAATGCAAGATGCCGTGATAGGTAGTGAGGAGAAAATCGATAGAATAACCAGTATAATTGTACATGAAGAGGATGAGAATGAAAGTGGCAACCTTAGTAGGATACTAAGGCTGAATACAGTTGAGACAAAGTCGCAAAGTACACCAACACCAAAATACTGAATGATTTTGTTGCACACTGGGGTTGTCCCCTTTCTGTTCATACTGCCTAAGGTTCGGCATTTGAAAGTAAATTCTTTAAAGAACTTTGCCAAATGTTGCAAATAAGAACATCGAGAACAAGTGCTCGAAACGCAAGGTGTAATGGTCACGCTAGCGTTATAACCGCACACTCCTCAAAATGATTCGAGCCCTCTTAGTGGGTGAACAAGAAACTAAAACCTTGGTTGCTTGGCTGGGGCATATCGGTGCACACCGAGTGCAGCCACCGGTCTGTAATCAAATCTGCTTTGCATTGGTCGTGAAATCCGAATTCCTGTCGACTTGATGTTCAACCATGATAGTGCCATGACCAGACAACTCCAGAATGAAGGTCAATATGTGCAACAATTAAGATCGCACATGATACGAGCCCATGAAGTGGCCACAGATCATCGTTCAGCAAGTGGAAAAAGAAGCATGGACATGATGCCAAGTTGTCCTTCTATCAGTACTCAGTTGATGATGTAGTCTGGTGTTTGCATGAAACAAGGAAACCGGGTATACCGCCAAAGCTTGAGAAAGCTTACAATTGACCGCTCGTAAAAGTTGCGTAAAACAGAATCAAGATTAACAGTGTTAACGTTCAATGTATTTTGTAATTGTTTGATTATGTGATGTTTGAGCTCTGTTGAACTCATATATTAATAAACAATGTTACACATGGAAGACTTGCTTCTATTGTAAAGTTTGAAAGAACAGAAGTGTAAGATGATATAACAAAAAGCACTGCTTTGTTGGTAAAATTGACTAACAATAAATATATAAGGAAATACAAATCACAGACAGAGCAGAATTCGAAAGTAAACTGACCGGTGATTTCATTTTTAGTGGTGTTTCATGGAGTATCGACAACTAATGGTCATGTAGCGCGCATCAAAATGATAATGATAAAGATAACAACGACAAGCCACTTAATAAGATAATGTAAAAATGAGAATGAAGGAGATATGAATTAGCTAAAAATCCGACGGTTGGAATGATAAGGGTGCATAAAAGTTTGAAAAGTTAACAAAGAGTGTATAAAAAAATTATCACAGTTTATTGTAAAGTCCGATTTCCTTTATGTAGGTGATAATTACCTCAGGTGAAATAGTCCTAAAAAGGGTGTTTAAGTTTTCAGCATAAAAATGTTTGGTTACGGATAGGTTGAAGATCGATGCAATCAATAAGAGAATGTTTGATAGAATATGATGCATTACATGGAATACATTCTGGCATCTCTAGTGAGAAGCCAAGAATGGGTTAAACGAGAATATCCAATTCTGCATCTAGTGAATATGACCTCTTCCCCACGAATGGACCTGTAAGAGGGGTACCATTCGCCTAGGGTTGGTTTGACACAGTGACGTTTGATGTTAATGTCGGCATCCCGTTGGGATTGCAAAGAAGACCGGATGAGGCTAAAAATTGCAGATTTAAAATCAGTATAAGGGATGTTGACATTTGAAATTGATAATTTCAGGGCAGATTTAACAAGTGCATCAGCTCTATCATTACCTTTAATACCCATGTGACCAGAGATCCAGCAAAAAATACAAATCCTTTGAATGTACTGAGTCGAGAGATTCGCTCAGGGGTATCACAGACAATGGGACTTTCCAAGTTCATATTGTGTAAAGTTTGTAAGGTAGACAATGAGTCTGAGAAAATGACGAAATGATTATGACTTGATTCTTCAGCGAGATCGAGGGCAAGATCAATGGCTTTCATCTCGCTGAGAAAATAGATGACTTGTCTGGAAGACGGCATTTTTTAATTTCATTTCCAGATACTGCTGCAGCTGCAACAATATCCCCGTCTTTAGAGCAATCAGTATAAATTGACTGATGTGAATAATAATGCCCTTTGAGTTCATGATATTTAGTTTGGAAAGTGTTTTTGTCTGTATCTGACTTTTTGTCACCGGCGAATTCGAAGAGAAACTCCGCTGACATAAGGGTCCAGTTTGTAGTATGTGGAACTTTGTACTCTGCAATGGATTCCATATCAACATGGAGATCCTCAACGAATTGAGACATACGAATACCAAGTGGTGGAACTACATTTGGTCTCCGTTCAAACAGATTTTTAAAAAAAGGGTTAAAACAATATGATGTGTAGGGTTAAAAGGATTAAATTTGAGTTTTAAAATATACTGAGCAGCAAGTTTTGCCGTCTAAAATAAAGGGAAGTTTCGTTTGCCTCAACATAGTGGCTGTTTACAGGGAAGTTCTAAATGCCCTAAGGACTAGTCATAGACCTTGATTATGTATAGAATCAAGGAGTTTTAAGTAAGATTTCCTGGCTGATCCATATACAATGGATCCATAATCCAGTTTTGAACGAACAAGAGATCAATATAGACGTAAAAGAACTTTTCTGTCAGCTCCCCAATCAGGTTGAGCGACAAATTCATAAGGTTTAGAGCCTACTGGCACTCCTTTTTAAGTGCTTTCCTATGGGGAAGGAATGTAAGTTTGGAGTCAAATATCACTCCGAGTGATATCCAGATGAAGGCTTGGTTCTGGATGTAAACGGCGAAGATTGCAAAAATGTATACAGTTGGTTTTTAATTTTGAAAACTTAAAGCCATTTTCGTCAGACCAAGTTTGAAGTTTATTAAGACAGTGTTGTATCTGTCTTTCAATTATGTTCATGTTTCTAGATTTAAACATATAATAAAATCACCTACATAGAGGGAACAACCTACTCCAGGATTAATAGCTTTAACTATGCTTTTGATTTTGATACTGAATAAAGTGACCGACAGGATACAGCCCTGCGGTACACCTATTTCTTGTGCGTGTGGATCTGAAAGACTGTTACCAACACGGACTCAATACACGATCATTTAAAAAAAACGCAATAAAGAGTGGAAGACGGCCTCTGAGACCAAACCCATGAAGATCTTTTAATATGCCATATTTCCATGTCGTGTCATATGCACTTTCAAGGTCAAAGAATACAGTCACTGCATGTTGTTTGATTATAAAAGCCTCTTTCAGAAAAGTTTCGAGGCGTACAAGGTGGTCAACTGTACCACATTGGCGACGGAAACCACTCTGTACATTGACAATACGATTATTAGATTCTAAGAACCATACAAGTCTGTCGTTTACCATTCTTTCCAGTGTTTTACTTATGTAACTGGTGAGGGCTATTGGGCGATAATTATCAGGATTACTGGAATCCTTACCCGGTTTCGGTATTGGGATTACCAATGCTTTTTTGACAAAAAATTGTCTTCCATACCCCATATTAAAAATCTAAAACAAAAATGTTTTTTATATTCAACCCTAATAGCAAAGAGCAAATTCAAAACAAAGAAAAAGAAATACGATTGGAAGGCGACTTAGAAGCTCTCAAACTTGACCCATATAGCGTTGCACAAAACTTAACACAAAGTAAAGCTCCATGGACACAATCATGTCCAGAGGTAAATACTGATCTATCCAAAACAAAAAAAATCTCCTAACTCATCTGAATTATATAAAGATGAATTTTCCAAAATTATAGAAACACATCATGATTTTATCAATATTTATACTGACGGCTCAAAAGACGGCAACAAGGTTGGTTGTACTGCCTTCGCACACAACTTTATTTCTCGGATCGGCCTTCCAGAGAAGGCATCAATTTTTACAGCAGAAACAAAAGCCATCGACTTGGCATTATCATACATGTCTCAACACAGTGCAGACAAATTTCTAATTTTCGCAGATTCTCTTTCTGTTTTTCAAGCAATTAAAAATCGCAAAACCAATAATGTCTTGATTCAACATTTACTCATTCGCTTACATGATATTTTACCATCAAAATGTGTAAAATTTTGCTGGATACCAAGCCACAGTTGATACTCCATGCCATCCTTTCTTATGTCCAATTATCAAGATCTTTCCCTCTTTTAACTCGCCGCGATCAAGTCATTATTTCGAGGTGCCATATCGGACACACTCGAATAACACATTCATACAAACTTAACCGAGAAAATCAACCATTTTGCATATATGCAACGAACCATTCACTGTAAAACATTTTCTTCTAGACTGCCACGAATATACCCTAACCCGGAACCAGTATTTCAACGCAAGTTCACTCAAAGACCTGTTCACAAATACTCCATCTATGCTTATTATTCAGGCAATTAATCTGTACCGTAAAATATAATTAAACATAATTCATTAATTAACAAAGTCTGTTGTAGGTGCAATTTAGCCTAGTTGGTGTTAAAAGCACCGTAAAACACTAATCAATCAATCAATCAATCTATAAAAACCAATGCTTCTCTCCTGGAAGAAGGGAATTCACCATATTTCCAAATATTGTTAAAAAATTCAAGTAAAAGGGAAAGAGTATGGACAGGAAGGTGCTTCAGAAATTGATAATGGACTTTGTCCGGGCCAGGTGAAGATCGTTTGCCTTGTTAAGGGCATATTTTAATTCTTTCATTGAGAAAAGTTTATTGTACTTTTCTTGGTTCTTGGTAGAGAAATTAATTTTTTTCTCTCTTCTTTGGTCTTGTGCGCCTGAAACTTTTCTGAATAATTTTCAGAGGAACACTTTTTGCTAAATGTAGTAGCTAGTGTCTCCGCAATTTCTTGCGCAGAGTTAATATCATTGTTGTTAACAGACAAAAGATTAATTGGAGAACAATCTTTCCCATTAACTTTTCGGATCATATTCAAAGTTTTTTTGGATGGAGGTTCTACTATTGAGTTTCGATTTTGGATAGCCCTTTTACAATCTTCATTATACCAAGGCTTATCAGGGTTTTTGGAATTTATCGAAGTCTGGGGGATAGAATCTTCCGCTGCCTCTATTAGCAGGGAAGTAAAAAGTTCAGACGGATCCTCTCTACTGTCTAACTTTTCACGAGTAATATTCTGCTCTCAAAGGAGCTGGAATTTTTCCCAATTGACTTTTGATAGTTTCCATCGCTTGGGGCGGTCATAATTTAATATTTGTTGATGAGATACAGATGGGAATGTGGTCACTTCCAAAAGTGTCATCTCCAACTTTCCATGTAAAATCTGTGAGCAACGTTGGACTACACAGAGATAGATCAATAGAAGAGAAGGATCCTGTTGCAGGATGTAGATAAGTTTTTGTATTGGCATCATTCATAATTGCCAAATCGTTAAAATCTATAATATTTTCAATTTGGGTTCCTCTGTGGTTGGTACCATCAGAGCCCCATATAATGTTATGACTATTAAACTCTCCTGCTAGTATGTATGGTGCAGGAAGTTTTGTTATAAAATTTTCACTAACTAGTTTGCTTGGTGGTAAATAAATAGAACATAAAGTAATATCTTTGTGTAAGGACATCCTCACAGCAACAGCTTGAATAGTTGTATTTAAAGGTATTTGTTTGTGAGGAATATTATTATTTGCAATAATAGATGCTCCACCTTGAGCTTTATTGCCCTTGGTATAGATTTCATTATATAAAGAATGAGATTTGAATGATACATGATATCATTCTGTTTTAAGAACCTTTCCTGGAGACAAACTGCAACAGGTTTATACTGATTGATTAAAAGTGATATTTCATCACAATGGCCCTCAGGCCTCGACAATTCCATTGAATAATATTATTTAACGCCATGGTGGTAAATAAGTGTTAAAAATGGGACTACGCCTAATCTTCAATATCCTCAAACTCTGAGACGATAATCCCGTCACTCTCGTCACTCAGACTCTCGAATCTGTTAGACAGAGATGTAGTTCGTTCTTTTTGTATTGTTTTCTTTTTAGCCGATTTTTCTTGGTTTAGATGAGGAGGGTTTTGATATAGAAGGGGAGCGTTTAGTTGCAGAGGGGCGGATTTAGATGAGGAGGAAGACTTTTTTGTGTGGAGGGTGTTTTTAATGTTTGTTTTGTTGCGTTATTTGTTTTTTGATGGTTTTATGGGAGTTGGAGCAGAGGTTGCAGTTAGACACAGGCTGTTTCTGTGCACTTGTAGTATTGTTTTGAAGGGGAGGATAAAGAGGAAAGTGAATGGACCAGACTTTTAAGAGTGATTTCATGCCTTCAATTAAATGTGCAGTCAAGTAATTACGTAACTCTCTCGTGTTTTTTCGCGAAGATTTGTCCAAAATATCCAAAATGTTTTCAGAAACTTTCATAGATCCATTCAAGTAATCAGATATCCTCATCCAGGTTGATCAATTTTGCCACTGGTGGAGAAGTAAGTATTGCCACTGAAAAAAGTTTGTTAAATTGCCATCCAAGAGTTTCTTTGATCCCATGTCAAAAAGTAAGGTGAAAACTGTAAAAGGCGTTAAGTCAGTAGTTGTTAATACAAAACAGAAAGAGGTTATAATTGGTAATGAGGAAATGTATATAAGATTGCTGGCTATCAATAGCTTTAAGAAAGTACTTCTATAGCAGGTTATGGCATTTGAAAATGCACATGTGCCTATCAGTTTGTTTGATGATAATAGTCTTAGGATGTCAAACAAAAAATCAGACGTCATGGAGAAACTAGAGTCACTACCTGAGTCTTATTCTATCCTAAAAGACCTCCCTAATGATGGTGTTGATGCTATTGTGTTTGATGCAATTGCTGCAATGTAGATGCTTCAGCCTGTGGCTTCATCTGTTAAACCAACATTCTCTGATCTAGCTGAAGTCTACTGGTCATACATATTAAGCAAGGGTAAGAATATAAAAACATTCCATGTTGTATATGACCGTTATTTTAAAACTAGTCTCAAAACTAACAAGGCGAAAACGTGGGAAAGGATCTTATTTTCCCTCACATGTATGACCCAACATGACAGCTCAAGATTATATAAATATCTTGGCAAGTTCTAGTGGCAAACAGGAATTGTCATGGTTTTATACAACCTACATTTGTGAGAATGCTCATTAACTGGTACCCCCTTAAAGTTGTACAGTGGTCAGTGGTGGTCTTAAAAACAAGGCTGTGCAAATAGAGCCATACTGTATTTCATATGTACATGCACTGGAGTCTATCAAAGAAGAGGCAGATACACGCATCTTGCTGCATATAAAATACAGTTGTAATGTATCTGGGGCTCGGAAAGTAGTTATATTCAGTCTGGATACAGATGTCCTGATACTTCTGGTACACCACTATTTTAATCTTGGAATTCAGGAGTTGTTCTTTAAGACTGGCAGAGCAGGGGTTTACGCTAATTACGCTTACAGTTTAGTTTAGGTTAGTTTACGCTTACATCCCAGCGCATGGCATTATAGAAAGCCTTACTTTAGAGCAACACAGTATTTTGTTGACAGTATATTGTCTAGTGTGACACTTGTAGTACTTTCTTTGGGGTTGGGAAAAAGAAAGTATTTAATGTCTTACTTACATCTGCCGAAGATTTACAAAAGTTGGTATTTGTTGGCAGTGAACTAATTTTACCAGATCATATCAGAACAGAATGTGCAAGATTTGTTGGCTTATTGTATGGTTCAATTCAGTGCACATCTCTTAACAAATTAAGAACTGAAAAGGAACAAGAGTATAAAACCTAAAAAAAATTCCACCTACAGTAGTTTCCTGTCACTTTTGTTGCGTTGCACATACCAACTCTTGATATGGAAGGGGCGTCTGGAAACACAATCTGAGCCACCAAATCCTGTAGATTATGGGTACTATCTAGACAATGAATCTGGTTTGTATAAACCCCAGTTGACGAGCCAGCCTTGTGCACCACCAGAGCTTTTGAGTGACTTAGTGTGCAAATGTGTAGACATTTGTGAGAAAGAGTGTGTATGCTTAGCAAATGAACAACCAGGCACAGTTGCATGTGAGTGTAAGTCGGTAGTAGATGGTGAAATGTTTGTATGTTCACTGCATTGGCACTTATAGATGATTAACATATATATTATGCGGAAGTTTTCGCCAGTTTATTGTACAAAGCTGTTTGTGTAAATTGTTGAAAATTGTTTTAACCACTTTACTAACAATTTCAAGAAGTATTAAATCAATCACATTGCTTCCATGTACATTCCTTTTTTCATATCAAATATTCTTTGATATAATGAATAAAATGCGATTTTGATGGTCAAAGTATGATTTTTGTGAATTTTTCACATTTGACCTCGAATGTGACCTTAACCTAGATTCTCATAATAAAGCTTACTATTTCTTTCCCCAGAGTTAAGGATATATTTATTGTTTAATACCTTCTTTCAGATAACATTTTCAACATACTAATGACATAGCTTCCTGGCAGGCAAGAAAATAGGTGCAAAATTAATTATATGCGATTTTGACGATTTGTAGCCGTCATATTGGAAGTCTTCTAGGTATCCCTGGTAACAGCGGGATTAATTAACTTCTGAAATTATGAGCAAATAACTGTTTTTATATTAATATCATATATTCATAGATATTATGTAATTATATTGAAATCCCAATAATATGTGTGGACAGAGTATGATTTTTTGTGATTTTTCTCACATTTGACCTTGAGTATGGCCATGACCTTGATGCAAAATAAAGATTAAAATTTCTTTTAATGTACTTTAGGACGTATTTGTTGTGTATTATCTTCTGTCTGAACATTTTTCACCTACTCATGATATATCTTTCCCTACAGACATAATGATAAATGCAAAATTAATCATAAGAGATTTTCAGGATACATGGCGGCCATTTTGGAAGTCATCTTGTGTGTCTCCATGGTAGCAATGAGATTGATTAACTTCTGAAATTATGAGCGCAGAAACTGTTTGTTACATTCATGCCATATGTTCATTGAACCATGCATTTTAACGTTAAAATAATAAGTGATGTGTGGTCAGTGTATGATTTAAATAATATGATATTAAATAAAGATTAAAATGTGTCATGAGTTTGCTACTTTGTTTGTGACTAATATTAATTAATTGTTTGATTCTATTTACTATTGTTTTAAATTTAACAACAACATGTTTTATATTTATCGCATTTTCTCGGCCTGCACCAACATGACAGGGTTAATAAACACATTGCGATAAACGTCTTGACGAACATTTTGGTATATAATAGCCTTTGTTCAATTTTAGTGCTAACCTACCCATTGAAATACGCATTTTTTCTTTCAATTGTCACTCTAGTATAAGCACATTAGGACGTCCAGTACGCTTACTATCTGAAACGCTACCATCTTTCCTCTATCTAGTCTTCCACTGTGCAACCCAACCGCGAGATTTACCAAGAAGTTTGGTAATTTCCCGTTCTGAGTACCCAGCATTAAACAAAGTCACCGCTTTCAGTCTAAGCTGAGAATTTTACAGATTTTGAAGTTCACCACTTTTTGATAAAAACGCTGACATAGCTAGTGTTTACACAATTACTAAGGGTGACATTATGATGTCACGCACAAGCATTCTCACAAGAGATAGTATTAAATTCACACAGAAAGAAAGGGAAAGGATAGTACTATAGTCATACCAAATCTTAAAGCTGTGCATTGAATATTAGGTATAATATTGAACAGAAACAAATGTCTATGGACTTTACACCCTTTAGATATGCTCTGAATATAAATGATTACAAACACCTTATTTATGTACAGATCATAGTCACACGTCTATAGACTTTGAGACACACTATTATGGACATAATCCTAGCCACTTAGGACATGTAGAAATATTCTTCATATGAATGATCACAAACACTACTTATTGCATGTAATTGGTTTCTTTTATTTCATTGCAACCATAGTGATACAAAGCATTGCCTCATAGTTCCTTTTTCTAATTGACCAGATTCGGTCATGGACTGTAGAGTTAAGGCCCTTTAAATGGTCAAAATATTTGTTTGTGTTGACTTACATTAGAAAAAAATAGTCTTTTAAATAAGCATTTCAATTTTATGCCCAATTCCACCAATGGGGTTGCAGTGTAATAGCTTAGCCCCAGGTAAATGAACATTGTAGTATGCGTCATTATTGACAAAATAACTAATTTTGTATATCAATTACTCATGGACAAAATACAACCATCTTTGTCCGAATGATGTTGCATGGTGTTGAGGAACGTTTTTTATACATATATTAGTAGAGAAACTGAAGAAAAGACCGGCAACATTAAAGTGTTTAAAAGAATATATTGAATGGGCTACGAGAGAGCACCAATTAGCTGAAAACCTTACAGATACCAGAAGCACCGATCGTGATGGTATGGAAAACATGTCCGAATGGATTGAAGAGCCTTCAGCCCTGGTAGAAACTGTCAACACTGATCTCTCTGCTAGTCAAAGTGTTTCGGGTTGTGGTGAAATAAATGATGGTATTGAAAACCAAATGTCAGAATGGATTGAAGAGCCTTCAGCCCTGGTAGAAACTGTCAACACTGATCTCTCTGCTAGTCAAAGTGTTTCGGGTTGTGGTGAAATAAATGATGGTATTGAAAACCAAATGTCAGAATGGATTGAAGAGCCTTCAGCCCTGGTAGAAACTGTCAACATTGATCTCTCTGCTAGTCCAAATGTATCGGATTGTGGTGATATGTCAGAATGCAATACAGAGCATTCAGTGATTGTAGAAACTGTCAACACTGATCTCTCTGCTAGTCTAAGTGTTTCCGATTGTGGTGACATAAATAATAGTAAGAAAAACAACATGTCAGAATCAACTGAAGAGACTGCAGTCTTGAGCACAGCAGAACATTCTACCAATGAGGATTCAGATTCAGAGTATGTGGAATGTTCTGATCTTGAGGAATGCACTGATGTTGGGGCATCAGCTGTTAATAGCCCTTGGTTGGATGAAAAGTACAAAAGTTGTGACTTAAATATCCCTAATATATTCATAAGAAAACTTAGGAAAAGTGCACACAGCTCAAAAGCACAGGCAGCACGAAAAAGGTCTTCAAATAAGAGGGTGTATGAAAATCTTTTAAAAGAATCTTTATTTTATCAGCTCACCTTATCTAGCATAAAAAAATTGCTGAAAGGGAGCTGTTATCTGTCATCATGCAACATCAACAGTTTTCTTTCATTTGCCATTCCTTACTTGATTTTTACTATTATTAGGATCGTCTTTGTGTTCCAATCTGATATTCTTTTGAACATTTCATTGAACTTGACCACTTGCATTTTTCTTCAGCAACATTGGCAACCATTTTTATTTGAGCAAATCCGATAAAAGTCTATCTAAGAATGTTACAGACCAAGTTTGATGATGATCCATCCATTGGTTCATGAGAAGATGATTAAAGGTTTTTCTATTTTTAGCTCTAGTGACCCCTAAAAGGGGCCAACAGGTATAATATGAGCAAATTGCATTTAGAACATCAAAAGGCTTCTACACAGCAAATTTGAAGTAAATCTGAGTGGTAGTTTCCGAGGAGAAAACCATTGTTGACACCAGACCCGGGACGCCGGAGCATCCACCTACCACTCCTAACAGCTCACCCTGAACCTTTGGTTCTGGTGAGCTAACAAAAAATTACCAACTTTTATAAAAAAAAAATTGAGCAAATTGATTGTTGGGGGTGACAGGAAAGAGGTCTAAAAGGCCTAATGTTTAACTTTATAGACGTAATGTCTAACTTTATAGACCTGATGTCTAATTTTATAGACCTGATGTCTAAATTTATAGACCTGATGTCTAACTTCATAGACCTTATGTTATGGACCTGATGTTTAACCTAACAGACATGGTAATTACTAACATGAATACAACTGTTGAAAAATCATCTACTGCTTCAGTTAAATACTGAAATGTGTAGTTTTTGAATTAAGTAATTGTCTCCCTTTGTGTTTGTATTTTATGTGTTATTTATGGATTATCTCCTTTTATATATGTATTGTACAGGTAAATGTATGTATTGTACCATAATTACTTACCTGTGAACTAATGTCATGGGTCATTGGTCATGTTATGGTCAGTGATTTGGGTTGTAAAAATACTAGTTTTGGGCAGTCTTTGTCAAACTGTCAAAGCGATAATATGTATATTTCCTTGTGATTCAGTTGTGAAGGAAAGTTAGAACTTTATATTAACATTGACATATTGACGAAAGGGCGGGAAGAGCTTTACATTCATTCCACAAATTTGTGTTGGAAAGTTCATTGATTTATGCTGAATAGATTGATAGAAAGAATCCAGTTTATGTCTTTTTTTCATTGGTACCCTGGTCTTCCATTAAACAAATGAAAAACTGAACCCCACATTAATTAACACAGCTATTGGACTGTCTCGGCCAAATTAGAACCCCCCCCCCGCCCCACATACATACACACCCACAGCAGTTGTCACATAAACAGTACATGCGCATATTCAATTACGGCGCCTTTCGTCAGATAAAAATTGGAAGTTAAGTTCTAATTTTCAAGTTGAATTTGTACCCACTTACAAAAATTTGCCAGTGGCAAAAAAAGTTAAATTCAAGGCCTGATTTGGCCATACTCAATTGTTTACAAAATAATTCTATTTCAAAATATATGAAAAGAAGAAATCAATACTTAGAACAAAAGTGTTAAGTGTATAGTTATTGGGACAATATTACAGCATCATAAGTTTTCAAATATGCTTGAGATAAGTTAGCAAGTGAACTTAGCATAGAATGATAATAACCATACACAGTCAAACCTGTGAACAAAGGCTACCCTAGGGGAAAGACAAAATGTGGCCTTTATTGACAGGTGGTCTTAATTTGGAGGTCAGTTTGTTCTAAGTAATCAATAATGGTTTTTCAAAGAATGACCTTTATTCAAATGTGGCCTTTATTTGAAGGTGGCCACAAACACAGGTTAGACTGTACAATCGAACCTCTCTCATCTAATCTGTAATCCTCACCAAACCGAACTTGTCAGCTGGTCCCAATATTTTTACCATGCATTTAATGCAAAAATACCTTTATAATCTGAAACCTTTGTACACTGAAAATTTCTCTATTCCACACATTTTTGTCCGTCTGAAAAAAAATCAGATTAGAAAGGTTCTACAGTAAACAGAATCTAACTAATTTATAAAACTGTGTGATAATTGCCCATTAATCAGAATTAAAATATGTACCTTTGGCATTCTGTTTAATTAACTTCTATTATTCATATCTAACTGTAGTATATAATTCATTAATTTCATCAATTCATTATTGCTGTCTTAATCTTCATCTTTCTTCAGAAGTAAGCACATACAGCCCTGAAACCATAATATATACATGTAGATTGTAATTAATACATACATGTAGATTGTAAATAATACGTACATGTAGATTGTAAGTAATACATACATGTAGATTGTAAATAAAGGGAAATTTTCACTTTACACATATTTATTCAAACAATCGTCCATTGGTGTAGCTAGCATTATAATCATAGTCATTGGGGTGGCCAAGGTCTCTTAACTCACTTGATTACCAAACTCACATTGATACAATCACCAATTTATGTATTATACTGAACATTTTTATCACACCCCTGTTTAATTCTAAAGTAGTGAATCGTGAAATTCTCAAGAATTTGTCCACCAAAAGGGTAAATAATAATAATAATAAGGAGACAGTATTGTCCATTATGTTATTGGCTCAACGACAACGATATTGTAGGGTTACAGTTTTCCCCACCCACTCCATTAATCCTTTAATCGCATTAATCTCTTAAATGTGAACATGACATGTTGGATTTTCAGCTGCAAACCATTACTACCTGGTAAAACTTAGTTAATCATCATACGTACTTTATCAGTATTTTCATTCTATTTACAGCCACACTTCATTTCTTAATACTCTGAGTCAGCCATTTTGAATTTATAACATGTGACCTGATGACATCACAAATCATCCAGTTATGACATCATTCTGGGAATCATATGCTTTATTTACGTTGAGTCGTGGGCATTTCTTAAAATAGATCTGTGACGTATGATGACGTCACCCGAACAAGCATTGGATTACATGATAAGCTTAACTTACCTGTTCTCTGCGCTAATATCAACTTTCATGTCTCCCTTAAGGTCTGTTACCAATACTTATAGTAATTCTTTGTGTGCATCACTTTTCATTTACATTTATGCTGCTCTTTCTTGAGTCGTAAGTTATAATTATGTGAATAGTATTGTGTAGACAAGAAATTTAAATCTATTAAAAATCAACTGAACAAGATTTAAACGGAAACAATATAAGTAAATACGTTTGTAGTGACGTCTTTAATGTGATTAAGTATAAATTTATTAATATATTTTGTGACTTAATAGTCTTAATTAGCAGCAGTGTGGACAAAGAAAATAACCATGTCTTCTCACAACCCTGACCGAAGAACAGAACCTTAGATGGCACCAGTGCATACAATTAGTGCATTCTGCGCCCTTAACAAGAACAATTTCGTTGCACTCTGTAAGTCCTGGAGGTGAGAACATATTACAAACGCAGCATTTTTTTTCATATCACTAACAAATTCTGAGTAGGAATTATAATTTTCAACATGAATACTTTTGCATGCTTTTGCCTTACCACTAGTTGATGGCTGTGGGGACTTTTGTTCATGTTGTGGTTCCATCTTTTTTTTTCAGTTTCAAGTTTTTTTAGTTGTTGGTTTCTTTTTAATAAGTGCAAATTCCTCAACCTCCTTGACAATTTCAGCAGTAATGCACTTTCACCCAAGTTTTGGCCTTCTTATTGCGTTCTTTACTTTTGGAGTTGTTACTTTTGGTGCACTTTCATTCAATTTCTGTGACAGAAGTTCCTGCATGGTAAGTGAAGGTTCTTCAGTGTTCTTTTTTTTCTTTGGGAACGATTTAGAGGGAAGTAAGAGTTCAACTGGAACTACACTGTTATCAACAGGTGAAATTCCACATTTTTTACATGCAGCAACAATAATCGTCGGTGTCATAGATTTGAGATAAGCTTTACTGGACAAAGCAGCAATATCATACCTAGAAATGAATTGACCACGTTGTTTTGCCATGAACAGGTTACATTCACTATAATAACATGCTTTAAAAGGGGCAAAGCAGCCAACATCTAGTGGTTGTAAAGCATGTGACTCATGTGGGGGCAAGACAAATAATATGATATTGTGTTCAAGAGCCCACTTCATAATATCTAAGTTTACATGGGATGCATGACCATCATAAATCAATAGGACAGGGTCATTATTGTCACCAGAACCTTTCTGAATATATTTCAAGAAGTGGTTGTAAAGGTATTTCATTAGCACCTGGCCATTGGACCATCCGGTTTCAGTCATCTCAGAATCAGAATTTGGGGCAGCAGCTTTCATAGGTTCATCAATTCTCAACTTTCCTTTGAAGACATAAAAAGGGGGTAAAGCTATTCCTGCAGCATTCACACAAGTAATTAAAGTAGAAGTTGTAGAGTTAGGTGAAGTCACAGTCTGAACTTTCACTGAAGACTTTCCAGCTATTACTTTAGATGGTCTGTCCTCTGGCTGAAGTCCAGTTTCATCCAAGTTATAAATTAGATGAGGCTTTGTCTTTAGATTATTCTCATTCAGTACTTTAAGTAAATTAGAGAAGTATGAACCAATAATTTCTTGCGTAAGTGCAGAGGCCCTTGTAGAAGATAAAGCTTTAGGTTTGATTACTTTCAAACGGTTGTCCCATCTTTTTAAAAAAGCATAATACAATTTATCACTCAGACTGAGATTTTCCTAACTTAATGGCCATATTTCAGTCGCTAAAACTGAGATCTATTTAACCCATAACTAATTTTGGCTAACTCTTCAAGATAGTCATCTAGTGACTGTTCTTCTACATCTGAGAACAGAGATGTTTTTCCCAACACAGACTGAATATTAACATTTCCAAGACCTCGGCCTCTTAAAGTTTGTACAGGAACTCCAAACACTCGTGTTGCTCTCTTTTTTAACGAGAACATTCTCATTTTTAGCAGCATTGTATGCTTCATTAGTGACTCTCTGGTGTATTGCTTAAATTTCCTAATAGTTTCCTTTGGGCATAACTGGAAAAAAGTCAGATGAAAAAATAAAGCAACAGGTTTAAACGTTAGTTTCCATGAATAAAAGATAAGTCATTAAATTGATGCTAATAAAATGCAAAGTAGCGTAAGAGCGTCATTGGTTTTATATGGGATGCTATCGATAGTTCAGTGAGATATTATTATTGTACACACTATAGTCGCGTATGCATAACGCGCCGGAAACAAGCAACCTGTCATTGCAGGCGACAAACAATGTAACTAAACGGGAGGAAAACAGCTCAAAGAACGAGGATATTATGCTAATAATAATTTTTCTGGAAGAACTATTAATAAAATTTAAATAAATTCAAACCTTTGCTGGTAATTACCGGTTTACGACGCATTTTGTCACAGGATCGTGAATATAATGCTTCTCGACAAGTTTTCGGATAGAACGTTTGTGCACGCGATCATTCCTTCCTTAGAAATTCGCGTGTTTTACTTACCCACGACTCAAGGAAAAGCCTTGACTTAAGGAAAACATTCTCTAAATTTCGGACAAAAGTTTCGTCTAAGGTTTATTTCCTCCTTTTTTGGGGAATATTTTGGATTGTTCCCGTTTGACAAGTGTTGTAATGAATTATATATTTATTATGTATTTTGTACTTGAAAGTTATACATCAGAAAGGATGCAACTGATAAATTTTAACAGACCATATGTTGTATTTTTGCGCCAACACGCACGTTTTTGTTGGTCAGGGAAAACTCTGAATTTGTTGCATAAACTTTCTACCAGCAAACGATGGAACATTTCTAGCAACAATACCTTGCCCATTAAGTGAAATGTGGTAATATTTTTCTACATAATAATGCAGCTACACCATATGATGGATGGCTATGATTCAAGTTTGAAACAATATAACTGTCACATGGTTTAACTCAACTCTCCATGGACCATTTTGTAGAAGTTCTATTTATTTCATTGAATATTTATAAAACACTTCACAAGAATTTACATAACAGGGTCAAATACATATTATATTTAAATACAATACACGCATGAATTCTTTCTTCAATTTAAACTTCAATTTAACCCACGTTTAATGGTTTAACGGAAATTTCACTGTCTCTCAACTCATCGATATAACCACCGAAACTAGACCAGTTGGCATCGACATAAACGATATCTTTCTAAGAAAATTAAGTTTGACTGTAGTCAACAGTGACTCCCAGATTTTCTGATAAAACAGAAGCCCCGGCATCTGGGTTACCGACAACATTTTCAGTGAAAACAGATTATCTCGAGTCATCATAGACAAGATATTCTCGATTACATGTTTCACAGACTATAACAGACATACAGCAATTCGACAGACATGATGCGTTCTTACTTTTATTCAAGTATCCTATATTAAGTTTTCTGGGAAATCTCCTTCTGCGAATTATTCAAACGTTGCTCCATTGCAGCAAACTTATTGGCATGGAGCTTTTCTAATCGCGAAATTATGGCGTTTTTGTCGGCCATGTTGCACGAGTACAAATTCTACCCTGAAAATTGGACTATATCAGTCGGTGTCGTCTAGTAGAATGATTCAAACTGACCAAATCTAGCCAAATTATCGAAGCACGTGAAAATCGTCCTCATCGTACACATTTTCACCCTTTGTAATACGTTACGCGTAAAGACAAACATTTTACGCTATTCTGTACTGCTCATCTGCCACTAACTGTTATTCAGATATCTTAAGTTATGTATTACAATGGATATTATTCCAGCGACTGGAAGTGGGGACGAAGTAACAATATCGGAACATTACTATTTGTGCAACAATTATCAGATATGCATAAGATATGTGTTTAGTTAATTTCTTATTCAAAGCTAGAGCCGTTGTTGTACATTTTGAATTTGGGTCCCAATTATGTGCATTTTCCATGCAGCATTTTTACATAATGTAAATCTGTCATAAACAAGAAGGTCATGATGGTCCTTTTTCGCTCACCTGAGTAAAGATGCGCAACTGTGATTTTTCTGTGATTTGATCTGGTGACCTAGTTTTAAACCCGAGTTGACCTATTTTCACGATATCATTAATATAAAAAATATTCTTACAAGATCTGAGGAAGATCTAACCAAAATTGTGACTTCTAGAATGTTAACAAGGTTTTTCAGTGATTTGGCCAAGTGACCTACTTTTTACTCCAGATGAACCATGTTCTAACATGTTCACGACATCATTGAAACAGACATTCTGACATGGTCTGGGGAAGATCTAACCAAAATTGTGACTTCTAGAATGTTAACAAGGTTTTTCAGTGATTTGGCCAAGTGACCTACTTTTTACTCCAGATGAACCATGTTCTAACATGTTCACGACATCATTGAAACAGACATTCTGACATGGTCTGGGGAAGATCTAACCAAAATTGTGACTTCTAGAATGTTAACAAGGTTTTTCAGTGATTTGGCCTAGTGACCTAGTTTTTTTACCCCAGATGACCCATGTTCGGACGTGTCCAAAATATCATTAAGACAAATATTCAGGCAAAGTTTGGTGACGATCCAATCAAAACTGTGGCCTATAGTGGGTTAACAAAGCACGTGCTCAGGTGAGCTAAAAAGGGACATAGATTGTACATTATTAAATTATCATTAATATATCATTGTTTACACAGGTTTTCACTACACACTAAAAACTGACGGCAAAAAATGGCTTGGCTGATGATAATTTGAAGAGTCAAAATAATTTCCTTTGGTACAAATTCTCAGAGAAGTTTTATTTTACTAATTTCAAGAGTCAAAATGCTGTTTTAAGGATCAAATGATTGCCCTGTTACATGATAGCTGATTAAAAATAGACCATACATAATGTTTTTCATTTTTAATTAATTTGTACATATAATTAGTTTAAAGGAAGCAATTATTGCGTATTTATAAACGTACATTAGGAAAAACTTCAATTCTTGACGCCAGACAACGGACGCCGGAGCATCCATCCACCCATCATAACAGCTCACCCTAAACCTTCGGTTCTGGTGAGCCAAAAATCTACCTTCTGAGCTAGATGTCCAGACGGCTAAAATATCGCAAATATCTATTACACAATTAAATCCACGATTTTAACCCATAAACTGAATAGTACATGTACTAGTAATTAAGGAAGCTGTCTACGAGAGTGACTCAAACCGCTAGTCAAACTTGTTTCACAATTAATTTATGAATGATATGGTCATAAACATAGAACCACTGTTTAATTACAGTGCAATCTCTCCAATGCAACACCCTTCGGGAGAAGCAAACTTATGTTGTTGATGAGAGGTTGTTGCTCTAAAGATGTTAAATTAATGGTTAAATCGTACAATGGGAAACAATCAAGAGAGGTTGATGTTCAAAAGAGGGTCGCTCTGGAAAAGTTGCACAGTAGAATTAAAATGTGAGTCAACGCGGAAATTAACATACAAACTAGCTAAAGAACTGTGCACGTGGCCTGATTATTACCCCGGCTTATCACATAACCTGCGATCCAGGAGTGCCGTAAACCCGTGCCGGAAATATCGCTCGGCACTGCCAAATCACTACATTTGCATATTTTGTATTACTACGCTACTACGATATTTGTACACATGGTCGTCTTTCGATTCGTAATGATTTTAATAATGAATAAAATGATGTTTGAGTAAATAAAATAACTATTTTATGTCTTTTATCTTGCATTTTATCGCCAAACGATTAATTGAAACATGCACTACTTTTTTGCGCACAGTAGTGAACAGTCTACACTATACGTCGTGTATATAGGTCATCCTATAGTCTGTTTCATTTTCTGTGGTCGTTTTTACGGTTATGTGATAAATAGAATCTTACATTCGTGCTAATCCTTTAACAGTTAAAGAGAGGATCTTGAATGAGTGCTCATTCCTTACCATTTTTATTAAACTCGTTGACAAGAACAATATGACGCTCGGCAGAGCCTCGTGTCATATTATCAATTCGTTTAATAAAAATGGTCAGGAATGAGCACTCATTCAAGATCCTCTCTTTAACTGTTAACTTTATGTATACATACAACATCAAACAATTATCTAACAATAAAACAATGGGTCTGATGTGTTTTACATTTCCGGGTTCCTAAATATTCTTTAATACGTTAGCCAGACGCATTAACAACATATTTGAAGTCACAGCAGGCACCGGTGTCCTTAACAACCGTCTAAAGCACTCCAGTCAAACAATAAAAAAAAACTAATCTATTAAAGAGTTGAACTTAAACATATTTAAACGATATTTTGAAATTCTAACATGTGATCTAGTGTACACGCGCGTTATGCGTCATCCAGGCTATACAAAACTAATATCGATTTACATTTACATGAAGTATCCAATATTTGACGATATATTTTATATATTGATTTACTTAAAATAAACTTATAAATCAAAGTGTATTCGTATAAAGGACATTTACAATCAAATAAAAAATATCGGGAATGGGTAAGTACATTTCTAAATTGTCTCAACAGATTCGTATCAATTTTCAGTGATTATTTATAACATATAAAAACATTATAGTTCAGTTTGTTTGTATACATAAAGCACCGCGATTTCAAGATTCTCTCTCATATATACACACACGATGTTAATAACCTGTTCTCAATATTTCTGATAGAAAAGTATTATGGGGCATTTTTAAACTGACTTTTAAGTATAAATTATACCCATATTGAATAACTTGTTCGTGTAATGAAAGAAATCGCTCTACTTTATACTAAAACCTCTCTAATCCGAATACGCCCGCTGGTCCTGACCTTTTTATTTTGTATTTCATGCCAAACAACTTTTGGAATCCGGAACCTTTTTGTTCCGAAAATTTCTCTAATCCGAATATTTTTGTCTGTCCGAGCAAGTTCGGATTAGAAAAATCTACTGATGTGATATGAAAAGTGTGACTTCTGACATCAGTCTCTATGTTTGACTTTGGTGACGTAAAAATAATTAACAGGTGTACGTATATACACTAAACCCCAGTCAAACTAGTCGAGATATTTTTTTTAATTGGCCCCGTCCCGCTCAAGAGTTTAAACCCTCCATGATAACCAACAGATACTGTCTTAAGAATGAGGTATCATTATCAAGTTAAACTATTCAGGAACTATTGATAAATCGGTTTTAAAAATAAAAATAAGTGGTCGATATAATGAGGTGGACTTTTTAATGAAGTGATCGCTGACTGAAGCTTAACTGTTCCCTACATGATTACATGCTGCTTGGACTGAAGTTGAAAATGAATGCATTAAAAACTCGACAAACCCGTCCAATGAGATCAGCCCGTATTAAACGAGCTATGTTATTTCCTTACGTAGTCTAATCATGCAGAAAATCTTTTATGTGAAGTTGGTCTTAACGCTAATATTACATTTTGTTATAGGGAAAACAAATTATAGATTTTTTTTCTAAATACTCTATCATTTAAACAATGAATTCAATGGACTTCGAAAGATAAAACACTGATAAAACTTAGACTTATTAAATGCAAAAATTTCAAAAGGGTCAAAGTTTATTTCACTGCTTGACTTACGTGTACTCAATTGTAGATTTTGTTTTGTTTGATTCAACGATAAAAAATAGATTTAAGGCCAGAGTGGAGCTGCGAGCAAAATCTGACAAGCATACTTGAAAAATCTCATCTCAGTTATTGGGGATCATAGGGGATAAATTAAATTTCAGTTCTGAATGTTGCTTGAGAAACGAAACTTTAGAAATGGTCCGCGAAGGATCTCCCATAAACCTCTGAAAATGACTTAAGGACAGTTTAAAATACCATTTTTGATTTATGCCCCCACATTAAATCCGATTACCTTCCCTACTATCCAGGTACATAAACTTATTACGTTCTGAAGTTTCAACGTAAGTATACAGTCCTAAGTATTTGTGAGTAGTTCACAGTACAGTGAACTAGAGTCTAAATTCTTCCATTAATATATTTGATCATGCATATATGTATAGGGTAAGGAATACTAGTTGTGACATTCTGAAGATTCATTTTATTCTTATTTTGATCATTCGCCATTTCACTATTTTATATCTCGATATTTCACTATTTTATATTTCGATATTTCACTATTTTACATTTCGATATTTCGCTATTTTATATTTTCATACATCGCTATTTCTTATTTTAGTATTTCGCTATTTTTTATTTCAGTATTTCGCTATTTCTACTTTCTTGCTTCATATTTTATCAAAACTGAACTTTCATAACTCACAGAACTTTTGAAGCGTTTAATAATAAATAAAGAAACTCGAGGTTGACTTAGAATAGTATTCGGGTACTATTTAATTTCGGCTAAACAATTGACTGGATCCCGGGTAAGAGGGTTAAGTGTCATTTATAAATATCATTTTTTTGTTAATATTTAATGATTATCAAAAAAAGAATATACAAAACTTAAATTCAAACTTAACAAAAGGATATCTCAACGCTACATATGTTGTCTATTTCTCTGAAGACCCGAGCACGTGGTATAGAAAGAGCAAACACTGTTATATTGTCTGAACCCTCGGCAAGACAAATCGATCTCTTTGCATGCATTGGGTACAATTACATTGTGCTTCTAAATCGATATTTTGCGTCGCTATGCAAGCAATCGGGTGACGTCAGATCCAAATACAGTCTTTTTCATTGTATTTTACAAACACATTTCAAAATACTTCCTATTTTGATTTGACATTCACTAAACAACACTGTCTGTATATCTAATTATCATAAATCATTTAAGTTTAAAACTATTCTGTGAAAAAGTTGTTGCTTTTATAAGTCAGAAAATTTAGAGAAAAGGTATTTAAAGAAAAAAAATATCAAAAAACACGCGCAGATTCCAGTGTTATTTTTAATGTTAAAAAAGATACAGGGTTTCGAGATCCGTCTAAATCATTCGAACCAGAAATTATTTTTGTTTTGAGAAAAAAATTCATTTTATAAAGTTTTGGTTCATGATAAAAACACTTGCGAAGGAGAATAAACTTGGTTATGCTATTTTTAGCCTAAATAAAACAAGAGCTCCAGACAGCAGCGCCAACGCTCGCCTCAATCTCCATCCAGAGTTGTCTTTCGTTATCCTTCACTTACATCTCAGTCAACGTCGCTTTTGTTTCTCTAAATGTACATTTGTTGTCATAATTTTACACAATTACCTTTGACTTCTGCGTTTCATTTCCATTTGTAACTTAATTCGTAACTTTGTGACCTAATTACCAAAAATAAACAAATAATCTCCGTCGAAAAATAGTGCGTTAGATAGATAAAATAATTTCTCTGATTTCTGGTAAATCATAACATCTTTTGTCTCGAACGTATTGTGCAAAAGAAATTGCTTCACTTAGTAGTAAATTTTGTACCGTTTGTGGCTTTATTTCGTGTTTTACAAGAATCTTGAAAGACGCCGAGACGTTGACAGAGATGTATGGGAGAGATAACGAACGACAACTCTGGATAGAGATTGCGCTCGCCTGTTTTACAACATTCTACCAAATAATAGTTAGAAGGGGTATAACTTCAAAAATAAAGCTTTTGGAATACTGTTCTTTGTTTTGAAACTGCGTCTTGTCATGATAATCAAGTACTCCAAGTGTCGTGTTGGTAACTTTAAACGTGAGTAATGGGCTACATAAAAGTTTTTGCGCGACAATGACGGTGCCGCAGCGATCATAATAGCTCAACTTTTTCATCGAAACGGACGAGCTAAAAATCTTTTAATGGTAAACAAGTCTTGTGATAATAACTTAGACACTTGATGAAATGAAGCTTAACCAAAAAGTAATTTATAAAAAAAGTCTATATTAAAGATAGGTAGGTTACATAGATAAGTACATTTGTACTAGTAATTGTATGTTTAGCTATATGTGAACCAGGGTCCGAGGTTATAAAGCTAGAAATTAGTCTCAAAGCTAAAACTGCATTTTCGTTCTCAATCGAAACCTGATTAATTTACTTGTTTGTTATATGCGTTAGTCAATATTTTATCAATCGATTAGTATACAAAATTCTGTTTGAACAGAAATGTAATCTTGTTATAAAAATGGGATTTGAGCAGGGAGGCCTATCTCTGGTTTTACAGCATTGGACCAAGACTTAGTCAGGTGTCACTGATAATATTGAAACAATAAAGACCGCATTTATCACACGCCTGCACTCAGATTTAAACATATTCAGTAATATCTCATTTAGTAACCGCTTCAATTAAGAACATCTCGATAGAATCACATATTACTGAAATGGTTTCCGACTTTTTTTATGTTACAACTTGATAAAGAATCGACAATCTCATTATAAGACCTTTTTGTTCCAAAACTTGCTTTTAATATCGAAGTTTACCTATATTACGATTCGGAATAAAGCACAGGCATCGATCCATTACTCAAAACTTGTGAAACCTAAGATGCTTTCAATTATTAATATTTTATGATATTTAATGACACGCATACAGTGTACGCTCGTATTTAATTTGTTGTGTATTGATTTTCACGCATTCACCAGAAACAATGCAATTTCTCGCTGCATTAATTATATGTTTTGAAACTGAGGCTGTGGTCATTTACTATTAAACAAAATCGATATTTCCCTATGAATTCGCTATAATTATTCATGAATCGCTCTTTTCTGTGAAACAAAATGTATTATATAGTTAGACCAGAAAAATAGACGTGTTTACGGTTAACAGACCGACCCTGTTCTTAAGCGCCGATATAGCATAAAATTTTGACCCCGTTGAAAATGATTATTGATCGATTTTCATCGTCAAAAATTGACCCTTACCGTTAAATAATGACCCTATCATGTGCGAAAATTTGACCTCAATTAAAAAATGATTAGCCTTTGTAAGGCTACTTTTCATGCGCTATGAGTACAATTATGCAGTTTTTCTTCCACAATAGTATTCAATGTTATTTCAAATGTTCTTAAAAATGCATCATGAAAGATTTACTTAAAAAAACGGTGATGCATTGTATTAAAGTCCTTTGTTTCAACAGTCGCTGAGTGTTTAAGAGATAATATATTTTTGTGTGTAAATATCTAAAACGAATTAAAATAGTGCACCTTTTCACTTCGACTTACATTTAAAGATCTTAATGTCAGTTTCCGAAGCGTGTGACGGGAATCCTGGAAAACATCACTACTTTTGAATTCCGAAAAAGAGCTATTGGAGTCCAATTTCGGCACCTTTGTCTACTTTCTTCACAAGATGCGCCGCATTAATTTACATAAAAACTTTTGATCTATTTAAAAATCAGCAACAAAATAAGGTCATTGGGTGCCAACACCCCCGTCATCGTATGATATCAGCATATTTAAGAGGGTAGCTTGAATATCCTTATTTGGACCATAAAGTACGCCCCCCCAAGGCCAAATTCTGAATCCGCCCCAGTTGTGTATCAACTCTTACGTACCTTGTGGCTTTAACATTTTCATGTATTGTTTGTGTATTTTCTATAATTCATATTTAACTGATGGCAAGTTATTTATCGCCGACCAGTGAAAATCAATCAAAACTTAAACAATACAATTGCAACGTTCATTTCTCAGAGTTCTGTGCAAAGGCATTGGACGCAGCACATCGGGGTTAACGTCATCACATGCATGCGCACTCATTTGCATAACGTGTGGAAGTCGGTTTTTTAATTTCAATGTTTACGCTACCAAATATAGAATTTTTTATGCTGTATTGTCACCGTTTGATACTTAGATCGATGCAACCCATCATTTTAGGGAAACGAACGGGATGGTACACAGTATGTAGAAAAGTAATTTGTTGATACTCGGACTGGAATGAATGGGGTGACATCCCATGACCCCTCGTTCACAGTATAGAAAATAGACACGAACAAAGCGGTGCCTATGGGAAACGAAATGTATATAAACTGTGTTAAACATTACTTTACGAAAGCTACGCTCCTTTTGGCACTAATTCTCTTATTCGTTTATCTAGGGTTTTAGTTATCGTTAAAAATTGATCCCAGGATTTATCAAAATTTAACACTGATCAATATTTAACATTCTTTTTTATCAAAATTTAATGCTGAAAACCTGTCGGGGTCGATTTTCAACGTTGATAAATGACTCTTGGTGTATTTTTTACGGGTTCAAAATTTTATGCTACACCGACCCTAAAGTTTCTAAAGACAAAATTATTTAGGGATAAACCGTACCTCGTATCCTCACAAAAATATAATGTTAAGGAAAATAAGAGAAAAGGGAAGTTTTTTTCGAAATACCCACCATAATTTATTTGGTCAAGTAACAATAAACATGACCTTTTCCCTAGCCTTATGAAACTCTTATTAAGTCTTGTTAGGAGATTTCTCTGGAACCCAACGCGTCTGATTGGCTCTATGTACAATATTAAAATGGACAAATGAAAAGCTGTATTCCGATATTTCTATTTATAGAAGACTGTCTAGAGACCAGTCTCTAATACAAAGCCTGTGATTGGTTCATTCCGAGCTCAGTCAATCAACAAATCGCAGTAGAATTTGAAAATCAGTCTGCTTGACTTTTTGCCAAATGCGTAACTCAGAAACAACCAATCAGGTTCTTTAGTTTTGTGCGTGACGTACAATCACTTACAACTTAAAACTAAGGCTGAAACACTTCATTGGTTTCTAAATTTTTCTCTCCTAATATTTAGCTCAGAACGCCAAAGAGGACATTTGTCGAGCATGAAAGCGCAATAATAACATGAGGTCAACAAAGGCGGATACGTATTGTTTCGTTTTATATGATAGACACACTTAAACCACGCCTATGGGGTGTATACAACTGTCTTTCTGATACTCTAAGATACTAAGTATTCAGTTTTCAGTTGCGCATGGGTCTATATATTTATTCATTAATTAAAGATATAATAAAACAATGCAGAGTTGTCTCCCTTATAGAACTCATGATATGTATTTCATTCAACAAAACTAATTTGATTTTTTGATAAATTCATTCTAGCTTTCATCTATTCAGCACGAACCTTTCTTTTCTGTTTTAGGGGACAATAAATGGGCGGTGAAATATAAATCTCCCTTAACTAAGGGGCCTGCGCAAAAAGCTACCACAGAGCAAGCAAGCAAAAAGAAAACAGCATTGTACGTTGGGCAGCCGCAAAACATATTTTGTCGGGGAGCAAGATTTGATGGTGTTTCAAAACTTCAAATACACGTAAGTTGGATATGAATTTGTTTAAACACTGTTATAGTAATTTGGTTAAAGTGAGGAATCAGATAAAGTGAAGTAACTATTTTTGCCGAACAAGCCTACATGTATGTTATTGCAATAGATTTAGCGAATCTCGATATAATGGATGAAAATAATCAGGTCCTTTGCAACTGACTGCATTTTACTACAACAGTGTTCTACTGTATATAAATACAATGAACCATATTTCACTATAACAGTGTTCTACTGTATATAAATACAATGAATAATATTTCACTATAACAGTATTCTACTGTATATAAATACAATGAACCGTAAGTAGTATAGTTTTGAGCGAGTCTAGGCCACCTGGCGGTGTTCAGATTTTCACTCACTTCGTTCGCTCAAATCCTCCTAAACTCGCTCAAAACTATACTACTCGCCATGAAATTGTATTTTTTGTTTGACCAAATAGAATATGGAGTGTGTTAAGTGGCACAATCAAGAAAATAAACACATGTGGAACAACATGAATATTATTTTGAAAAGAATGTACCTAATTAAAAATCATTTCTTTAAAAATGAGATCCCAAAATCCCAAATTATTCAAAGATCTTATTACTGAAATAGATATTGATGATATTGATGAACATGATATAACCAAATATATAAACTTGTTAAAAGATAAAATAGTTATTAATGAGTTCCCAATAAAAATAAAAATAACAATAACAAGTGAATTTTTAACTCCTATGTCATTTGATATAATAGAAAGTCATTACTCTCATCCTGCACAAGTTATCCTATCACAAAATAATATATCCAAATTTTATAAAGATCTAATAGATAAATTCGAAGCTTGGATAGATAAATTTCAAGAACGAGGATCTGGATTTGTTTTTAGAAATATCAAAAGTGTAAAAGTCAAATTATATAAATACAGTATCCAGAAAGCATCATCTTATATCCCTCTCAAATTCAAATCAAGCAATATCATCAATGTTAAAAATACAAATGATAACAAATGTTTTCTTTGGTCCATATTGGCAAAACTATATCCCGCCAATGATCACAAATACAGAGTGAGTAATTACAAAGATTATGAAAATTGTATTGTTATGACTGGCATTGATTATCCTGTTAAAATAAAAAATATCCCAAAAGTTGAAAATCAAAATAACATAAGTATTAATGTATTTGCTTTGGAGGATCAAAAAAACAAAAATTCCATATATCCAATATATATAAGTTCAAGAACACAAGATCCAATAATTGACTTGTTATATATTGAAGATAACGAAAATACACATTATTGCTTGATCAAAGATTTAGATAGTTTTAGATGTACTAACTCCAGACATAAATCATTCACATGTAGAAATTGTTTACAAGGATTTCAAAGAAAAGAAACTTTAACAAAACATAAAGAAATATGTTATGATAATGAATATTGCAGAATGATAATGCCGGATGATAATATTCTTAAATTCAAAAATCATCATTTTAAAAATAAATTGCCCTTTGTTATATATTGCGATTTTGAATCTAATAATATCCCAATAAAGTCATCTCAACCAAATCCCGATCAATCATACGTAAATCCAATATTTAAACAAGAAATAAATAGTTATGGAATATATGTTAAATCTGATTGTCCACAAATATATGAATCACAATACTTTTCTTATGTTGGCATTAATGCAATAGAGAAATATATGAAAAAGGTAATGAAGATATTCAAAGAAATAAATTATAATATAAATCTTAATGAACACAAAAAGCCAAAATTAAATGCATGTGAAAGAAAAGACTTCCAAGAAGCAACTAATTGTTATATATGTGGAATTGAATTTGCGACATCCCCTCCGATAATAAAAAAACTTGGAACAACAAATGTTGATAACTTTGAATCCGTGAATATGCGAAATATAAGATTAAGAGAACAAATTGATAAATCTAAATTACAATATATTGTTGAAAATCCAGAACAGTTTAAATTGGGAAGTAGAAATATCAAAGGCACAAAATTAGATAATGATTCACAATTGATGCTATTAGAAGATTACCTAGATGCAACTAACGAACATGGAGAGTGCATTATGTCATATCATCAACGTAATGGATTTGGGAGATATTGGACTAATGAAAAATTAGGATTGCAAAATATGAGCAGAAAAATCAGACATACATTATGTAAAAATAATATGATAGATCTTGATATGAAAAATGCACATCCAACTTTACTATCATCTTATTGTCACAAAAATAATATTCCATGTGGGGCATTAGATTACTATATCAACAATAGAGAAGAATTACTTGCACAATATGGTGCAGCAAAAAAATTAGATAGAGACAATTCGAAAAAAGACTTGTTAGCTATATTGAATGGGCGAGAAGTTGATATCAAACATGAGCCCGAGTGGTTCACTGATTATTACAATGGGATGAGAGGAATAATAGATAAAGTTTGTGAATTGAATCCATCACTAGTTGAACTTGCGAGACAACAAAAAAAATCAGATTATAATATCAAAGGTTCCGCAGTCAATTTAATGTTATGTGATATGGAGAATACTGCATTGATGGCGGCATTTGATTATCTAATATCCCAAGGTGTTGAAGTTGGTGCATTGGTATTTGATGGCCTGATGATTTATAAATCAAACATAGAGACTGAAGAATTGTTACTCGGATGTTCAAGGGCTGTAAAAGATAAAACAGGGACTGATATAATATTTACAGAAAAGGAAATGGATGAAGATTACAAAATACCTACTGAAGTGTTAAAGCCTAGAACTAAAATACGTGAACATTGTCACTATACTGGAAAATATCGAGGAGCAGCATGCCAATCTTGTAATACTAAAGAAGGTAAAGCAACAAAAATAATCCCTGTATTCTTTCACAATGGTTCAAATTATGATTTCCACTTTTTAATTGAAGAATTGATGAAGTATGAAGATGAGTACAACAAAGTAAAACTTCTGTCTAAAAATTCAGAAGAATATATTTCAATAGATTATGGGTCATATTATAAAAAGTTAAGATTCTTGGATTCTTATAGATTTATGTCTAAAGGCCTTGCAGATTTAGCAAAGTCAATGAATAATTTCCCAATATTAGAAAGTGAATTTAAATCAATTAGATTATTAAAACAAAAAGGCTTCTATCCATACGAATATGTAAATTCAACTTGTCGATTAAACGAAACTAAATTACCACCAATAGAAAAGTTTTATTCAACACTTAGACAAGAAGGTATAACACAAGAAGATTATGAACATGCGCAAAAGGTATGGAAAAAATATAAATGTAAAACTTTAGGAGATTACCACAAGTTATATTTAAAAACTGATGTATTGATATTAGCAGATGCATTTGAAAACTTTAGAAACTTCTTCTTAGAATATCATCAAATTGATCCATGCTATTGTTACTCAGCTCCAGGACTTACATGGCAATGTGGTCTAAAGTACACAAATATAGAATTAGAACTATTAACAGATTATGACATGTTGCTCATGTTCGAGAAAGGTATTCGTGGTGGCTTTAGCGGTGTATTAGGTCCACGACATGTTAAAGCATTTAACAAATACACTCCTAATTATTTTGATGATGGTGTTAGAATATTAGACAATAATGAAATGCAAGAAGCACTTAACATACTTAAAGATGGTGGTAATCTAAATAAGTTCCTTGAAGAAAAATATTTATTATATCTTGATGCAAATAACTTATATGGTTGGGCAATGTCACAAGATTTACCAACTAAAGATTTTAAGTGGGAAGAAGATCCAAATTATTATTTGAATATTCCAAATGGAAGAGGTTGTATAATAGAATGTGATTTAGAATATCCAAATAATTGTAAATTTAAAACTAGAAACTATCCATTGGCACCAGAAAAGATGAAAGTAAATAAAGATGAAATGTCGGATTATCAATTGGAACTATTGGGAGATCGTCCAATAAGCAATGAAGAAAAGCTGTTCTTAACATTATATGATAAAAAGAAATATATTGTTCACCATAGTATTTTAAAAGATTATATTGAACTAGGGATGAAAGTTACCAAAGTATACAGAACAATATCTTTTGATGAATCAAATTGGCTATCCAAATATATAAACTTCAATACTGAACAAAGAACAAAATCAAAATCTGCATTTGAGAAAGATTTGTGGAAGTTAATGAACAATAGCTTTTACGGTAAGACATTAGAAAACATTAGAGGTAGAAGTGAGATTATACTATCTTCCAATAGAGATATAGTAAGAAGGTATATAAACAAGCCAAATTTTAAAGACTCAATAATATTTAATGATAATTTAGTTGCTATAATCAACAATGTTACTTCTGTTAAATTTAATAAGCCTATTTATTTGGGAATGTCCATATTAGATTATTCCAAAAAATTAATGTATCAATTTTACTATAATATTGTAAATGAGTTATGGCCAAAAAATAAACTTGTTGCAAGTGATTCAGTTTTAGGTAATACGCCATTAATATTAAGATATAAAGGTAAAGTATATATTGATAAGATAGAAAATATTACTGATGAATATGAATACTCAAATGGCAAATTTTATCATAAACCAAATTACAATATTGAAGTTTGGACAAGTAATGGATTTTCAAAGATAAAAACTGTAATTAAGCATGAGACAAATAAAGAAATATTTAGAGTTGTTACATCATTGGGATTTGTTGATGTTACCGAGGATCATTCTTTGATTAAAGATAATGGTGAAATTATCAAACCTGGAGACTTAACATATAGTACAAACCTTTTATTCAATGATAATTATAAAGAAAATTTAAATCCACCACTAAAACGAGATTTCTTAGAATTAGAACCAACAACCCCAGAACAGAAAAGAGCATTTATCGAAGGATTCTTTTTAGCAGATGGAAGCAGTGGAATTTATGGAACACAATATTCTTGGAATTTAAGTAATCAAGATTTGGATCTTTTGGATAAATGTTTAGAATGGTGTAGAGAAATTTACCCAATGACCGATTTTAAAATAATCGATTGCATGAGATCATCCAGTGTTTATAGAATTATTCCGAAGGGAAATATTAAAGTAATGGCAGAAAAATTTGAAAAATTTTATACTGAAAAAAAAGAAAAATACATTCCATACAAAATCCTCAATAAAGACTACAATTACAGATTATTCTTCTTTCGTGGATTTTATCAAGGTGATGGTTGCAAGAAGGGAAAGGATAGTTGCTTTGGTTTTGCACAAAAATCTAAAATTACATTTTCATGTCTGCATTATCTTATAACATCTCTAGGTTATAATAGTAACATTAATACCTGTAATACTAGACCTAATATATTTTACTTATACATAACCAAAAAAGAACAAGTTGCTAATGTAAAAAAGATAATACCATTGGGGAAACAAGAAAAAATTGTTTATGATTTATCTACTGAAACTGGAAATTTTAATTGTGGATTTCCTTTAATCGTGAAAAATACCGATTCCGTTTTCATATCAATTAAAACTAAAGATATTTACGAAGATATGAAACAAATAAAAGATCATTTAGATACATCAGATTATCCCAAAGATCATCCTTTATATTCAGAAAAAAATAAAAAAGTGATTGGTAAATTTAAAGATGAGTTGAACGGTCAAATTATGAATGAAATAGTTTACTTGAGGAGCAAGGCATATTCTTTTACATATTTGGACCATGCCCAAAACACAAAAGAGGAAAAGAAACTAAAAGGAATAAGCAAGGTGACAATTAAAAAAAATATAAATTTTGACGATTACAAAGATTGTCTATTTGATAATAAAACTAAAATGAATATAATGTATACATTGAACTCAGATAAACATAATATGTACATTAATAAAGTTAATAAAAAAAGTATAACACCATATGATGATAAGAGATATATACATGACAACGGAATAGATACTTCACCATATGGACAATTTCCATGTAATAAATCCAGTTAATGCCATGCCACCAACAATAAATGCAATCTCTCTATTTTTCTGGTCTTCTGACGGCGTATAAAAATCACTTAATGTAGGTTTAGGTGGTAAATCTGGCAATTGTTTGCCTGTGATATAATAATATTGTTTCATTGCTTCATCAGCGTTATCAAATTCATTCATAGCATGATGTTCTTTTTTCAGTTGTTCATTAATAAAATCTAATCTTTGTGTTCTTTTTTCATTCCATTCAATCTGGGCCTCTTCTAATTGTTCCATTGCTTTATTATGTCTTTTTCTCTCTTCGTCACTATTTCTACCCATATGCGAAAATAAAAAATTACTGCCAGAAAAGGCCAATGCATTCACAACAGCCCCACCAACCATCATTGCTACTGCACTTGCCATTTTAAAAGGCGTTTATTTCATAATATCAGCTGGAATAATTCCCTGTCTAACTAACATATCTTTTGTTGATATTGCGAGTAATATATCGGTGGTCAACATTCCAATATCCGCCATATTGAAATCTACTTTCGTAGGTGGTTTTCTAAATATTTTTCTGCTTAGTTCCGAATACCCAACTGTTAATATACTTAACACTGCCGAATGATAAAACATATTTGCTATTTGTTTTCCGTCTATTTGCGAAGCCATTTTTTATATATTAAATTTAACTAAAATTCAAATGGATCAATTTCTTTCTTTTGTGGTTGTATCAATGGTTTTTCGTCCGGCCCCGGTTGTTTTTGTTTAGACTTATATATATATATTCCCAATCCGACAACTCCAACTAAACACAAAGGTAAATAATTTTTATAAACATTTATATATTTAACTTCATCTTTTGTTATTGGGGTCCCGGAGGGTTCCACCCCTTTTAATTTTATATTTTCTTTCTTAATCGATTCAATTTCTTTATTTTTTAATTCTGCTTTTAATTTTTTTGCCTCGGCACCTTTTTTACCTGCTAATACTCTCTTTGGATTTTTCGTAATATTTTCACTCATCTTTTTTTATTGTAACATTTTCACTTTTCTCATCAGAGACGATATGTTTTGTTGTTGTTAGAATGGCTGTAAATGGTGCAAGATACATTCCATATCTATAATACAATTCACAACATGTACCGGTCAAAGCATGATTGATAAATGGATCTTCTTCCAAATCTTGCATTAGTTTTGGTGGATTAACAATATTGAAATATTTTGATACACCCATAACGTATAAATTGATAAAAGAGTTTCCTAATGTTTTGGTCATACTAGCTCCTAATCTAGCTTCATATCTGCGGTACAATTTATTTATTTGTTCTGGTGACATTGTATCAATATCTGACATTTGTAAGTCTTTACCGAGATATTGTTTACTTCCTCCACCTGCAACAATAGCTGACAATCTTTCACGTTTTGTTTCAGTATTTTGATCATTACCTTTTTGTTCTTCTACGCATTCCTTAAGCAATTCTTCAGCATCCATTTTTATAGGTATATTTTTAAGTATCAAGCGAGCGAAGCTTAAGCATTACTTAGGCATTACTTAGGCATTACTTAGGCATTCCCAAGCATCCATTTTGAAAAAAGTAAATACCAGCTAATGACGATATAATTATTACTTAATCAACTACCCAATAATTGGTAGGTTGGTCAGTTTTTAAAATTAATTTAATATGTTTCTTTTTTTTTAATTCTTCTTTTATTCTTTGTCGTTCTTCCAACGTAGGAATAACATCATTCTCTCTTAAACAATTTTCAAAACTATCCCTGTCCTTGGTGTAGAACATACATAACCATTTTGTTTGTTCTCTTAAATCTTTCAAAACCGAATTGTATCTTTGTGATATAACCCAAACGGATTGTTCTGCGTGTCTTCCAGAAAATGCCAACTCCGACAACATATCTTTTTTCTTTGTTAATTCTTTAGTAGCACTGCAATCATCAATAATATATAGAGTTGGATGACCTGCATATTTATTAAAAAATATTTTTAGTAGTTCTTGTAATTTTTCTTCACCCTTAATTATTGGATTAACAATTATAATATTCTTTGTTTTTGGTTTTTTAACATCACCAATCCACTCACGATTTTTGTAGGCCTTGTTCCATTGAATTGTTGGACAAAGTATAACAATATACATAAAAACATTTCTATATTCACCTTCGAGTAAATCTAAAACAAATTCAGTTTTCCCACAACCAGTTTGACCACATATAATTGCACAATGTGGATATTTTGGTAGTTCCATTTATAAAGTGAAAACGTTCGACTTGCTCGCTAATAACTAATTTCTTTAAATCTACCGGCTTCAAAATTAATTTGTGCATCTTGTATAACAAATAGATAAACATTTATCATCTCATCATCTCCTGCTTCTTTTGCAATTTGTATTGTTATACCTTCTGATGCATTTCCAAATCTTCTTCCAGAACCATGAAGAGAGTTATCATCCGTTGAACGTAAATCCAACCACAATGCATAATTGTCTGTTAAATATTTTTCCAATGTTGTATCGGTGAAATATAAATCTTTTACAACCATATTTGTTTCTTTATTTTGTTTTGAATTCAAAGCAAAAAATTTATTTATTTCATCCCACTGTTGATATGCTTTCATTCCTTGGCTGTATAGTTGATTTGGTATACCTTCTATTGTCATTTCTACTTTTGTTATTTCTGGATTGTAATAAGTTTGAGTTGATGTTCTCTCCGGATCTTCAAACAACATTAGAATACCTTTCATACTTCTAGCAGGAACATTTAGATTAATATTCCATAGTGTATCAGATTTGTTTTTAGTTATTTTTCTATGTCTAAGTATTCTATCATATAAAACAACCATTTTACCACCAACTTGTTGACTTATTTGTCTTGCGAATCCGTCATCAGAAACTGTATCAAATTCCAAGCAAATATTTTTAATCGAATAACTTGAATCGGGATCTGCCGATTTGATTACTTTGTTATAATCATTGAATGTAAGTTCATATTCAAGTCTATCACCAAGACCAGCTTGATAAAATGGCATGTGGGTATTCAATAATTCAAAATCTAGCGGAATACAAAATCTATTTCCATATGCTTTTGCAATAGCTTCATCTTCTCTATCGGCCGAAGCACCTTTGGACCCAATCCTATGTTTTAACATATTAGGTTTGCCAATACCTTGGTATGCCATATTTACTCGTTCAGTTGGAGATTTCCATAAATCAATATAACAATGGTAAATATCACTATCATCAATGGACATAACTTCATTTCCACTTATTCTAATTGTGGTTTTCTTAATTATTGATCTTCCTATATTTTGAAATATAGTTGCATTTACATCTTTAGAGTTTATTTCAATTTCAAATGCCAATCTAACTGTACCTGGAACAATAACATCATTACTACTTAAATTAGGAAATCTCACTAACAATTGTTGATTTTGATCAATGGTTGAAGGATTATTTGTAATTACAACACTTTGACGAATACCTCTAACACCACGAGGTTCTCTTATTTTTCTGTATGGATTTAATTTGTTTCCGTAGGCAGACATTTTTTAAGGATAAAAAATGGCTGAAGGTGGAATGGATTTTGAAAATCCTGTATTTGATAGAGATGATTATGATGAAAATTTTGTAACCGATTATGATGAACATATGGAAATGGATGATAAATTTAATAGATCTATACAAAACCAAAGTGCTCATATTGATGATTTTCATATTGGTGATAATACAAGAACGAAATTAATAGAAAATCAGAAACAACAACTAATTGATGAATATTACGAGAAAATAAAAGAAAAGTACGGATTGGAACCATTGCGTATTGATGTTGAAAACTTTGTACTTGGAGATGATAATGAAACATTATTTTTAAAGGTTGGAGATAGAGATATTCAAATTACTTCCAAAATAGGTGGTACTTTTAGTTTTATAGACTTGAAATATTTGGCGAGAAAAATTGGTCGTGGTGGAACAGATGCAATTAGAGACTTGCTGGGTTTACCTGATTATAAATCTATAATCAAACCATTATCGTCACAGGCTGTTGCAAAATTACAAAATACAGAAAATAACCTACCTGATGTTGATAATATTACAATGACCGATTTACCCAATGCAGCTGAAACTGCAGTGAAAGAAATAGAAACATCATATTCGGAAATAGCTGGAACAGAAACAGCTTTTGGTGGAACCATTGAAACTACAACTTTTACACAAACCGAAATGACAAAGAGAGAAATGGATGGTATCCTTAAAGCTATGACTAGCGTAAAAGAAGAGACTGCAAATGAATTAGCAAAATTAGCAGAAACAAATAAAGACTTGGCAAAAGAAAAAGAAAAATTAGAACAAGCTAAATCAGATAATGATGAATTTCAAATAGAGAGAATAAGTGGCAGAATAAGAGATTTAGAGCTTGAGAGAAGTTCAAGACTTGAAGTAATTGAAATTAATAGAGATAGATTACGTACTCAAATTAATAGAATAAAAGAAACTATACGTAAAATATTAAAAGAAGATACAACATTAGCCGAAAGAATTAAAACGTTATTCAGAGAACAAGGAATTACAATTGTTAGTCTTTTAACTGCTTTTGGTATGGTTATTGGTGTTATTGTTGAAACTATTATTCCTACTACGGGTGGTGGTGGAACTACTCCTTCTCCCAAACCTCCTCAAAAAGATGGAATAAAAGAATGGGTTAAAAAACAATTAGCTAATATAGGTAAACTATTAGCCAAACTTGCAGGAAAAGCTGCAGAAGCATTACCTGGTATTATTGGTTCTATTGTGTCTTGGTTATTTTCAACAACTGGAAAGGTTGTTAATTGGTTTGGAGAACATTTATGGGGTTTAGTTGTTCTTGTTGTTGGACTGTTGTATGCAGCTGCTAGAGAATATATATCAAAATAAGACCTATCGCTATACTTCCTACTATTAATGCTGTTTTGGTTTCTTCGTGTTGTTCTGCTTCTTTCTTAATTTCAATGGATTTAGGTATGGATTTCTTCGTTTCGGGTATAGATTTTTTCGTTTCGGGTGGAAGTTCCGGAAGAGATTTCTTCGTTTTAGTTCCCATAAGTTCCACATGATGCTTCGGTGGAATTGGTTGGTTATTCACACTATTATTTATTCCAAGTACTTCATTATCAGTGGCTACTACAATGAGATTGTTATAATCTTGAATTGTACCAATTCGTAATTCCATATCACTTGGAGACATGTACAATCCAATTCCATAAACATAGTCAACTTTACTTCGAGCATATTTTAATGTATTTTGATATCTTGAAATTTGACTCGGTAAATCCACAGGACTATTAATAGCATCCTCAACATTTGCAAGGAATTGTTTTTGAGCATCAAAAACTGTTCCTGTTCCAAGTATAGTTGTTCTTGTTTGGGATTGGGAACTTAGTATAGCCCAACAATAAGTTCTTATAGATTCGTTAATCCGTTCAATACCTGCTCTCGTAAAACCGTTTGATGTATCAAGAATAAATGTTGTCCATGCATCTTTAACATCATCTGATTGTTGAATATAATCAATATGAATTTTTTTAGGTGGAAGATATTCACATGATGAAATACCACAACGTCTCCCACCCGGCACTTCTGGTCCAAATGTCATTTTTGATAAATCTAGATCGGTTGCAGTACTATGAACGACGTGTTGAGATGAATGATCATGTCTAAAATCCGTTCGTTTCCAAGCGGAATGACTTGTTGTGTAAATAATTCCAAGACCATCGTTTTGTCTCCAATCCGAATTAGGATCTACATTAAATTCTGTGCATATTCGTTCATAAGAACTTTGATCATAACTGTTGCTAAATGCATTCCAACTTTTATCTTGTGGCAATGCAATAGATAATTCAAATAGTATTCGTCTTGTTTGATAATAAACATGAAACACGAATAATGAACCAGTTAATCCGTCGGCTTTTAAATGATTATCAAAATCAATTCCACATCCTGTAGTAGAACACCATATTGCAAAATTTAATTGGTTCTGCCAAAATAACATTTGGTTAGAATTCCATCTCTCCACTATTTCATTTGATGCAACGCGTGGTAATGCATATTTTTCAAATACATTTGGGAAATTTACAATGAAACTTTTCCAATCCGATGAAATGACAATGGATTGGTTTACAATATTCATTAGTTTTTCGTTAAATACTCCGGCACCAGGATAAAGAGCTTCGTCATTATATTTAAATTCTTTTGGTGTCATTTTTTTATTTTTAAAAAATGTATCATACAATTTCCAATATTGACAAAACAGTAATCTTACAACAATATATAGATAACAAATGTGGTACCAAGAGAATTGGATTAAAAAGTTTTACTTATACTATAGGTTGGTATAATGTTTCTCGTGAAACTGTTGTGTTGGAAACTTCGGACGATTCAACCATTGAACATACTTTTAATAGTGGATTTTATAGTATGCAAGATATAATAGATGAATTTGAAAAATTAAAAATTGTTTTAACGGTTGAAATGAAAACTGGTATAGCAACTGTTTCCAATCGTAATAATCAAAAATTTATAATACCTTCTGGTCTTTCACAAATATTAGGTATTGAAAATAGAGGTTTGATACAAGGTCCATTAACCGGTGAAAGACCTGTAGATTTTGCACCTTATAAACAACTATATGTTCATCTTGATCAGATAAATAGTGCATATAATTTCTTTGATGGTGCTCCAAGTAATATTCTTGGTGTTATTCCCATTGAGAATAAATCGTTTGGTGATATTGTTTATACAAGTTTCGGTAATCCGGAATACAAACAATTAACACATGGTGATATTTCAGAATTAAGTATAAGCGTTTGTGATAAGAACAATCAGAAAATAAACAACAATGGATTACCAATTAATTGTGTATTGGAAATTATATAATTTGTTTTAAAAAATGAGTATATTTGGTGTTAAAAAGGATCAAAAATCAACCATTACGATAAGTGCTGAATCAAAAGGTTCTTTATTTAATGATAAGGTATTTTCATTCGGAAATGGTGGTAGGGAAAAAGACGTTGGTTATGTTGTAATGAGACGTGGTTATATTACTGGTATTAGCCTATCGAGTAAAAGGTCAAGTGGTGAAGTGCGAGTTGGTATTTTGGTAAATGGTGAAATTTTGAAAGGATGTGAGATTATTTTGAATACAACAACACCAAGAAAATATAATAATTTTGAACATCCATTTTTAGTTGAGGAGGGAAGTGTTATTAATTTTATTAGTCTGAAGGCTAATGGAAATACAGTTAATACTATTGCAGCGTTATTATTTGAATTCAAAAAATATTCTTAAAAATGAAGCAACCAACAGCTCCGAATTTATATCCAGAATTACCAAGTGAAGATGGTAGAGATGAAGGAGGACAAAATTATAGATTGCGGAAAATATCAGAGATTGAGAAAACTTTAATTAATGAAAGAGATACTCGCAAAGCATTATATAAGAAATATAAACGTGGAATTAATATTACTGATGGCGTTGATACTAGTCTAATATCAACATCTGTTATTTTGGCGGGTGTTGGTTTAGCAGTTCCAATTTTATTTCCATTAGAAATTGCTGCTGTTGTATGTGGAAGTTTGGGTGCTTGTGTTAAACTTGTTAGACGTAAATTATTTACAAAAACACAAAAACATTATAAGATTGAAACTATTGCCGAAAGTAAATTAAATAGTATAAAAGATTTGATTTCAAAAGCTTTAACAGATAGTACGATATCTGAAAATGAATTTAAACTTATATTGGACGAGTTGGAAAAATATAATAATCTGAAAGATAACATACATTCAAAACAAACAGGATTGAGTGAGATAGATAGAAAAAAACTTATTGAAGAAGGCAAAGCTCAGGCTTTGTCCGAATTAAAAAAAAAAATAGGAAATGCTTAATTTTATTCAATAAAATTACTATAGTGAACGATCCGCCACCGAAATATTAATCATGTGGATGTATATTCTTTTCAAAATAATATTTATGTTGATAATTTGGATTTCTTAATATAAATTCTTGATATGCTTTTTTGTATTTTTCTTTATTATTTTGATAATGGATTTGTTTTATGGGTTTGTTACATTGTTTACATGAAGATTTAACTCCCATCGCTCTACCATTTGCTTTATCGTATTCATATAAATATTTATATTCGTTGCACTTTGTACAAATTTTTTTTTCGCCCATTTTTTTGAGATATCAATTTTAATACTTATAAAATGGAGAATCAAAAAATATATTGTTTACGTTGTAAAAAACATACCGAAAATAATTCAGTAGAACAAGTAACAACATCTAATAATAGACAAATGTTGAAAGCTAAATGTTCTGAGTGTGGATCTAAAAAGAATAGATTCATAGGTGGTCTGACGAATAAATTAGCTGATGAATTACATCATAGAGTTGTAAAATCTTTCCCCAAGAGACGAGTTCATGTTCATTCGATAGATCGAACATGGGCAGTTGATTTGGTAGATATGCAACAATATTCAAAACAAAATAAACATTATAAATATTTACTAGCAGTTATAGATGTTTTTAGTAAATATGGTTGGTTGATCCCTTTGAAAAATAAAACAGGAGCAACAGTACGCGAAGCATTTGAAACATTATTTAAAGAAAGAAAGCCAATGAATATTTGGTCAGATAAAGGTTCTGAATTTTATAATCGACAAGTAAAAGAATTGTTGAAAGATAATAACATAAAATTATATTCAACCGAGAATGAAGAAAAATCAAGTGTTGTAGAACGGTGGATAGGAACAATGAAACAAAAAATGTTTAAATATTTTACTGCTAATGAAACTACTAAATATTATAATATATTGGATGAATTAGTTAATGATTATAATAATACAGTTCATTCTTCAACTAAAATGACACCTGTTGAAGCGAGTGAGAAGGAAAATACATCAACTGTATATGAAAATTTATATCCAGAAGAAGAAAATGAAACTAAAGAACCTAAATTTAAAGTTGGAGATAGAGTGAGAATATCAAAAAAGAAAGATAAATTTGAAAAAGGGTATACCACACGCTGGACAAGAGAAATATTTGTAATTGATAAAGTTTTGAATACAGATCCTGTTACTTATAAAATAAAAGATT